>JAFBJQ010000076.1:341197-508501 GCA_016785345.1 Trinectes maculatus
GTCGTTTTGTGGTTACGACAAATCTCCGTTGAACTTCCTTGTTTCGGCTTAAGCGGTTTGCCCCGTAAATATGTACAGACTTCGCACGGGAACTAGTTGGTGAGCGCTCTCTCTGTCTCTCAGCACGCCTGCCGGCTCTCCAGCACCTCCACAGCACAGCTCGGCTACTCTGCCTTGTGTTTACTTATGTGAAATGGACGGCTGGTGGGGGGAGGGTATAGTAAACTCTTATTGTAGGGTGGTGTTATAGCGACATCTAGTGGCACAATGTATGCACAATGGCACAATGAATGTATGTTCAGACTAACGTCGAAATTCGGTTACGACACATTCTCACGAACGGATCTCTGTTGTAACTCAAGGACCCCCTGTATATGTATATATATATATATGTATATATATGTATATATGGACAAAGATTAAGTGAGGTATACATGTTGTTCTATCACCACATACCCCTGTTACTGCTCATCTTTTATGACATCAGTGTTGTACTGTATCTACATTGGCTTAGATTCTCATAGGCCGCAATGACCAATCACCTTTTTTTATTTCATTCCCATCTGTGCTTACAGGCTCAGTAAAGCCCGGCAGTAAAGACTGACATATGGCGCCTCCTGCTGTGACATAAATATGACATATTAATATGCACCAGCTGGATGAGTTGATGTGTGATTGACGCGTAACTGTGGAAACCCCTCGGCCTCGGTGTTGCAAACACTGACCTGGGAAGAAATGCAACATGGCTATTTGAAAGAAAACACTATTCCACAATGTTCAGCAGGCTCCACACTTGACCAGTCCAACTAATAAAGAAGCAGATGGTCTTACACAGCAACTTTATCGACCTGCGCAGGCCTCCTCCGGGTGTAAAGCACTGACAATAATTTTTTTAGCATTCATTTCAACAGTTCCCATGAGATTCGAACAGAGGAGGGCTGTTAAATACATTCTTCCTTTAAGCTAACTGACTTGGATGCATCATTGTTTGCAATCTGAGGTATTCACGTTGAACTAGCCTACAGTAGATGTCCATTCAGCCCATTGGTTATTGAAAGAGTTTTCCAAAGAGAAGAAAGCCTTTATTAGAAAATAGACTGTAAGAGCTGAGGCCTATATTTCCTAAATGACAGAAAAATCTATGTTCACGTTATCCAGTAAAAGTTAAAACGATTTGTTTCCCTCAGTATTTCATATGACATTTTGCGAAGGACGCCTCCATACAAAATAGCTTTTCGAGTGAACGGGGAAGTTTTTAGACGAGACATGAGTTTATCAGCTGAATCAAAGATAAGCTGTGGCACAGCTGGGGCACCTGGACGACAGACGCAATCTAGCTAAGGAGGTTCACGACAGGGTTGCTAAGCAGTTAGTCTAAAAACAGGCTTTAACAAAAGGAACAATGGAGGTACTCACAGAGAGCTCTCCAAGAACCTTCCAGCAATGAGAAAAAAGAAGTTGCTGAAGAAAGTTGAAGCTCATTTCAAAAGCGGGCAGGATGCAGACATTGAAACATTTCTGTTTCTGTTGATAATGACGGTCACCAAATGGATATAGATGTCTGTGCTTCAAAAACAAAACTCTGGTACCCAGTAGCCTCCCTTTGTGAGGCAGTCAGTGGGGTGTCTCTTAGGAAGAGTTCGATGGGGTTTGTTTATCTGAGCAAGAACACTGTGCCTCGGCTGGTATCTTGTGTCAGATAGAGATGGGTTCACCTTCTCCTGAGTGGAGAGAGGAGGAACATGGCAGCCAAATAACAAACGACACGCAGAAAGGGAATGATAGCGGTAGTAAACCTTTTTAAGGTTTTGAAAAAGTTTAAAAGTTGGACCCACCAATTTTTTATAGCATCAAATAACCAAAACTTAAAACCAAACGTATCGTAAAAGCTCACAGGTGAACGTACTAAAGCATAATGAGAATTACCTAAAAGACAGAGCTATATTTAGAAATTATTTATCTGGTCTGAAGCAGGTGCAGCAGCTGTGCCAGATGTTTTGAGCCCGATAAACACCTGCCGCTGTGAGACCTGGACATTAGGGGCAGCTTCAAACCATAGGGGAAAGATAGTTTCTCCTTTTGCCATGAATTGGATTTAAGAGTAACACTTTGTGTTTCAGTCGTAAGATCAAGAAGGTGCTACATTACTTAATATCCAGGGACCCCGGCCCATTGACTTTTGTCCTCTGTAGTGGACAACACGTTTTCATGCACATATTTTCTTCATCTTCGAAGAAACTTTCTGGGGATATGTTATCTGACGGGCTGGTACGCTGGGAATAAATAATAAAATAGTAATAAATAAAAAAAAGCTTTTAAAAAGTCTAAATCGTGACATCTTTCTTTGACCCCAAGGAGGTTGGATATTATAAAAAAATTGATGACACTTATTTATCTTGGGTCTCAGGGGGTTATGATTATTCAAGATTTACATACACAGCTCCGCAGAGGATTGTTGTCACTGCCACAGAGGCTAATAGGAGGTGGTGGCTTTTGACTTCTGGAATCTATTCTAAGCATGGAATTTCTCCCAACTCTTTTACACTGTCTTTCCTGTCCAGAGATGTAAAATATAGTTGTAGCTGCAAAAGAAATGCCTGATTTTTAAACAGAGTATTTGACAAATGTTGAATCTGGAATCTCCTGCTACTTTCACTAAAAAATTATTAAATTAGTAAAAACACAAAACCCACATTTGCACACGTACAAAGCCCACAGCGAAGTGCATTATGAAAACCATTCGAAAGCGTTTGCATGAGAGGGTGGACGGCAACCAACTTTAAGACATTAACACGGCCTCATCCCACACAGCCAGATGCTGCACAAGATGAGTAGCTTGAGCAAAAGATTTTCAGATCATCTTTTTGGATGTTACGGTCCAATGGTGAAATCACAAAGTTATCGTTGGATGTATTTTCAGGTTTGAAACTCAGTCATCCATCTTGGCACGATGCGGACCTCTGAAAGGGAAGCACCAAAGCAAAGAACATTTAACAGTTGGAGACAACAGCACAATCTCATTCGAATACACGTCTTTGCTGCCAGGCGGAGATTGTCACAATGGATCACACAGTATCTTCCTGTAGCGCTGTCTGTGTCAGTCCATCAGTCACATTAGCGACTAAGTGGGGCTCAATCAAGTGCAGTCTTGGTGAGGGGGAATCTGTCTGTCCCCAGTATGTGTCCATCAGGAGGAAAATGTTGAGTATTGATTTCATGTCTGAAAAGCCCAGACTGCAGTTGGAAGTGACAGCCAGTGACTCAGCTCTGTTCTGGTGACAGACAAAAGCTGAAAGAAAAACAGCCTGGTCACAGCACTGGAGAAAATATCACACAGATGTTTATTGTTAAGACGGAGAATCATTTCTTCTTGACATTGTCATGCAAACACTGGGTGCCGATTGCATATTTAACGTAGCATCACTGAACTCATAACTATCGCTGAGTTTATTTTTTGATAAGAAGAATGATGGTATTATGTCAGCTTAATGGCGGTCTGCCAATTGTGGATGCCAAAACAACAGCACCGTGTAAATTCACATTAATCTTTTTGCCAAGAAAAAAACAAAACAAAAACAAAAAAAAAAAAATAAAAAAAGACAAGAGTAATAAAAATGATGGTATCAGTTTTGTCCCATTTTCTTGTTTGGTACGCTGCCATCCTTGTTTATGAAGTGCTGATGTTAACTCTTTGTTGTTTTCTATGCAGTGGCAGGTCAGACCTTTTATAATGAGGGCAAATAAAAAGGCCGTGCCTCATAAACCCAGAGCCAAGTAATGTGATCCAGAGATAAACACTAAATATGGGCTGCCAGAGTTGACGTGATAAACGAAGCTCACTGCTGGATTCATTTGCGCAATTATTCTGTGACTTTTTTTTGGTACGTGAAAAATGTGCTGTTTTTTTTCTTTTGTCTTTAGAACACCATGCGCATGAAGTTCATTTTATTTGACGCTAGTAGCAGCCAGTTAAACCAGTTTAATGATGTCTCGTTGCTGTGGGGGGCGGGAGGGGGGGCTGCAGAGTATTAAAAAACAGCCTCTGTTTAAACTGAACATCCAGTCTTTTTACAGTACCCCTGCTGGAGAAAAATAAAACACGACATCTTCATCCTCATCACCAGCAGAAGTACAACGTTGTTGACTAAGTGCATCAGCTGTTGGAAGTTCCTCCCCTGAGGAGCAATATGAAGGAGACAGGCACATTCCCTTGTTGTCTTGTCTTTGGAATCTCTCCTTTATCATCGAGAAGTGGTTCTAAACTATCTCTGTCTCTCTCTACACACGCGCACACAAACACACACGCGCACATATATATATATATATATATATATATATATATATATATATAAGTGAAGTGCAGGGAAAGCTTGTATTCAATGTTTATTAACAAGCTCTTGAAGACCCTCCTTCTATTTTGTTCTTCACCGACTTAAACAATCTAGTTTGAAGTGTTTCTCGTTTTGTTTCCTTCTTTCTTTATTTGAATGCAGATTCCGCTTGTTACCATGACTTTACGCTTTATGCCACAACATTTGCATAAAAAGCCTGCAGTCTGGAAAGTTTCAAACACAGTCTGGCGAAAAGTAGACTGAGGATAAGGGACATAATGCAGGCCTGAAGGACTGGTGGGTTGGAGTAAGGATGTGTGTGTGTGTGTGTGTGTGTGTGTGTGTGTGTGGCGGTGTTGCTGGTGACTCGGGCGGGTGGGGGGTTGCTGGGTAGCTCAGCTTTACCCTGGCTGCCTCTGAGTGCAGCAAATCCGACTTGGTTGGTAAACAGAGGCTCCAGGGACACTTCTTTTGCATGCAGGCTGCTGCGGACTAGATGGAAGCCCTCTGTGATTCTAATAGAGTAAGCTCAGAGAAATCACCATAAAAAATGCCAATAAGGCTTTCAGCCACCACAACACACGGCAGCCCTAAACCGACTCTCACTCCAGCACACACCAGCACAGACACACACACAAGCGGTGGAATATGCATTTATTTGTGATCTCTCTAGCTTTCCCCACATGGGTATACAAAAAAACCCTCTGTCCGAGCTTTAACTAGCATTAGGGCATCATCTCACTTTAATTCAACCCCGGTTGGCTTCGAATATTTTCGTTTGAAAGAGGCATAGTTCTTCTGATCTGTGCGCGACAGCTAACAAACTCATTTTATGGTTGTGATTTTCACAGGGGAACTCCTCAAACTGTGTGTTATTCTTTTGTCCTTGGACGGTTGGGTTAAAAGCTGGCAATGAATGCAGACCTTATGCATTAGACTTCAGATTCCTTTGTACCGCGCTCGAATTTTAATCCCGTATCGATGTGGGTTGAACTCTGCATACCGCACGCCGACACCTCTATCCGATCAGACGAACCACACTTATTTGCAGTCGTGGTTGGTTAGAGAGTCCAAACCCTGCTAACTTCCACCCCTAATCCCAAATCTACCTTCCTCTAACCTACTTAATTTCTGCCCTACGGGGGTGCAGCTGCATTTGCAAATCAGCAGCTCCTGTTTTTACCAGTGACATCACAAATTTAAGGATTCTGCCTCTGATGTCTAGCTTCAGGAAAGACTGACGCAAGTTCACAGACATCGCCCAAACTGTCCTGGGACACTGAAATCACCGTTGAATGCTTAAAATGTCTGGCTTTGGCTTTTAATAACCGCCTTTTCACTGATCTATTCAGCTACAATGGACTAATGCTCCGCGCACAGTATGGATAGTGTTCTCTGAATGTCTAAGAGGATGAGACAGACCTCTCCTAAGGTCTGTTTTCTCTTCCTTTCCTCTCTTTTTCTTTTCCTTTAGAGCGAGGCATCTGTAATTTGTCTTCATCAACTATTATGGACATCCTCAGGAACAAAACCCACACCCGAAAAATATCAAATCAACAGCACATTTTTCAGAAAATGGCAGATCCAATTTTATACATGTCCCTGAGGCTTCCCCCGAACTGTTGGTGTGCTGACCCTTCACTCATTTGACGCTGCCTTTTGCAGCCTAAGAGGAGCTTTTCAAGATTGTTTCTGTCTCCTGCAACCTGTGAGAAAGGCCCCGATTGCAGGAATGCTAACAAGATGCCCCGATGATGTTCAACACAGCGCGTTGAAGACATGCAAACCTGGCTGGCAAACGGCAAAACAATCAACCTGATGTGGGAACAGAGGAGATGGAGCTTCATTTAACTTTGACATCTGGTGGGAAAGTGTTGTCTCGTTTGTCACTTCATTTGATGTGTGTTTGGATGATAACCCAGTGAATGTTGATTTGAATGTCTTTCACAGCGTGCATTTACATGCTCATGAGAACTTCTAGTTTGAAAGTAGGTGCACCGACAGGTTGTCCCACAGATAATTTAGATGGATTACCTATCACAGTATCACACATGTACCTGACTCACCGACCCTACATCAATACATTTCATGTTAGAAACTGTTTCTCTTGACATTTTTCTGTCCTGCTCAACTACTGTGACTTTTCTTCGGCCACTGATCCACCAACTGTGTCCCATGAAATAATTCACAGGCCCATTTTTAGTCTTTCAAATGTCAAACTGACCTGCCTGTTCCAATCGCTCCCACCATGGGTTTGTGCCTTGACCAAGACCTTGTTAACTGCCAGGAAATGAATTACTATTTTACCACATAACTCTTGAGGCCTTATGATTATGCAAGTTATACAGTATTAAGTTTGATGTCTTTAAAAATATTGATAGAATTGTGAAAAAGTGTTTTTGTTAAATGCCATAAAACCTTTTTTATGGCATTTAACAAACACTACAAATGACCATGGCTAGAAACTATCGATGAAAGTTACAGTTGTAAACTGAAAAGCTCCACAGCTGCCATTGCTATATGTCTTGTGCGTAATTAAATAATAACATAAAGCATGTAATCATATCTCCTGTCATTAATTAGGGTGCAGGAACATTATTCACGTTAGTAGAAATCGATTTGCACTTGCTCAATTGCATCCTGCATTGATATTCTATGAAGAAATCTTCCGGCTGCATAAACAAACGATGGTTTCCTGTGACAGTAAAACTGCGTTCCAGCAACTTTGATTGGAATACTTTATGGATTTGGGCCAAATGTGGTATCAGACAATATGGATTGGGTCCAACCAGGATAGTGCAACCTGTCAGGTTCAGATGATAAAACCAGACTGAAATTGGCCTGCGTGCGAAGAATTGCTGAGGGCAAGAAATATAAAGGTTTTTCACCTACCACCATGCCCCCTGTATTGATTTAAGTATAACCAGGAGATTTATCAACACACAATGTTTGACAAGGAGTTCAGTAACACTTAGAATTAAGTTGCAACTACCAAGGTGGAATAAAAACGCCACTGCAGCAGAGATGTAGGAAAAGGACATGTGGATATGATGGCCTTTGCACTGTATAACATAGTGTAGTGGGTAAACATATTTATGTATGTAATATGTTCTAATCAGTTTTAGTCTGCGTAATCAGAAATTGCATGTCCATTTCGGATATGGACATACCAAGCAAAAGCGAAATTGTGAAAGGAGATTAGATCCACTTTCATACTAGTATGTTTTAGAATTGTTTTCATAGATCTTTCTTTTACACAATCTCCAGGATGCTGTATGTTTAGCCTGCGTGTATATAATTTACTCACTCTAGTATTTTGCATCCTGGTAAATACATAACAACAACTGTAAGAAATGTCACTCCTTAATCTGATCTAAACTGATGTGCAGCCCCACAAATGCACTAATGAAACATAACAAATCGCAGCTTTCATTTCTATGGCTATTAGTTGTAGAAGCGACATAAGCAGCATTCATAATGAGATCCACATTTCAAAGGACAGAGTGTTCTCCTATTAGGAACAGGCTTAACATTGTGCATTGTCCACATGAGCAAAGCCCCAACTTTACTCAGATTTCAGAATTAAAGATTCTATGAATAATCTTTTCTATATCTTTTAGTCTATCTGAGCAAATACTTACCACTGAGAGAACAGTTCTACCCCATCTGTTTAACTTGCAGTGTTACCTTTATGGAAAGCAGCCTGTGAGCCTTGCGTTGCCTGGAAGCACATGTGGGATGAGATAGGAGACGGATACAAGAAGATGGGAGACAACACAGTGCACGGAGCACTGAAGCAAAAAAGCAACAAGGGAATATGTCAAGAAATCAAAGCCCAGACAAGTTGAAGGGGAGAAGATTCAGATGCACAAATATACACTGTTTTTCTCAGACGGGGAGGTGGAGGAGTGCAGCTCAAATCAAATTCCACTTAGCTATTTTCAAACTTGAGTGTATTCTCAGTGTAAAATGGTATATATTTTTATTCATGACCCACCTCTGTAAACACTTGGAATTAATTCCAAAGATAAAAAAACCATATTAGACCCTTAATAATTAAAAAAAAACACTCCAATTGCTATTAAGATACAAGTGTCATTTTACAATTGAATTGAGCACTGTTTAAAATAAAGAATGTGACTTGACATAATGAAAAGAATAGTTTCTCATTTTGACAGGATATGGCATATTGATGATTAGACAATCAGTGTTACCATAATAATGAATAATGTATAATAATAAGTGGTGACTGTAACTAAGCTAGAACACCTTGCCTGTTTTTGTTTTTCCTAATATTTATAAAAACCCATTAGCGTGTGGGAGTTGATCATTTATCCCTAATACTCGCACGTATTGCCAAACATGATTTTGATGTTTTGCTGATAAACATCAGGTGACATGAAGGTCATGGCATTCTGCAGAAAACATCTGCAATTAAAAGCCATAGACAAGTATTAGATCTCCCTTAAACTGCAAGTTATCTTTGTAATTACTCTGCACTTGCTTATCTTTGACGATATTGGCACATGGCAGCGCGGAATAGTGATGAGACAGGGTGACTTTTACCTACCCTTGTGTTGTCCCTCGCCCACTTCAATAAAAATGTAAACACTGTTTACAGTTTGTCCTGAAAGGTTGAAAACCCCTGACACAACACTATTATAATTTACATAGATGGATGGTAAGGGACAGCATGCCACATGGGATTATTGAGTTGTAAGGTAAAGGGGGGGAAATAGAGAAAAAAATGTGATAAAACGTAGTAGTGACAGGCACAAAATCCCAGTCACATCCACATTATATTATCACCAAGATATATTCAAGACAGTTTTTCCTTTTTTATTAGGTTTTCTTCTGCTCCTGGTGCTAGCTGCACGCACACACAAACAACGTACAAAGTATTTATACTTATTTTCTGTCACTTTGTCCAATAAAGTACACCTTGAGGTGTACTCCAAGCGAAAGGTTCAACGCGATGTGCAAGGACACCAGTCCAAAGGTTTAGCAGCAAATGACAATCTATCACGGGACTGCAGAGCACCTGCTGGGAGCCAGATGTGCTCTGGCACTTTTCTACAGGGTGGCTGGTGGAGCGTCCCTGGGGGACTCAGCCTACAGCTGTGACAGTGGCTACAATGACTCTGCCTGATCTACACTTCCGAGCCCTTCCCTGCTGTTTTACATACAGATGTGAAAAAGCCGGCCTGGAGCACTCATGCATATGCCTCAGCTTTATGAACATAATATGCACATAGGAGGGCTGAGAGCCGAGGATCACGGCACACAGAGAGGGAAAATCTTCCACACCGCAAGACTGGAGTGTGAGAAACACTGAGATACAGCTGGTTAGTAATCGGTGACTCTCAATCCAGCTACGACACAGTTACAACCGTATATGACTGTTGCAGCTAGTCTCATAAACCACGGTGCTGCTACTGATGAGGCAATGTTTATATTTTTAGAAAAATATCTTAGATCCCGCCTTTAAACTTTAATAATGATGTGGATAAAAGAATAGTTGAAAGATGAAATATGCATCATCCATATTTTATCAAATCAAATAGTGCAGTGGTATCTTCATACTTTCCTCAGAATGCATTATTGTTTGTTTTCACGATAATGAAGCTATTAAATACACTCCAGTCTTTGATCATTGTGTATAGTACAAGCTTTTTCATGATTACAGCCAATTACCACAAATCACGTACTATACTGTTGCAGATACTGTCGTGGATGTTGTTTATCGCATTTATTGCGGATAGCATGAGTGTTCGCGAGTCACTAGAGGGGAGGTCTATATGCCAGGTTCTAAAATCCAGTGTTTGTCCACAGAAAGACAGAAGCAGAGACACAGAGCGAGAGCGAGAGTAACAATGCCTCACTGGTTCCATTTCTTTCTGGTGGATGGCCACTGTTGCTGCTTTAGTGTCCCATTGAAGAGCTGCTATTGACTTTCTACAGTTTCCAAGCGTTTGGCTGTTTGTGCATGCAGCCTGATGCATCAGTCCTCGCTCTTCATGGCGCCATATGCGCGGCGTTTATGTTGTGCTGGATTTTGTGATGGTTGAAGAACCGACCGAAATGTGCAATTTGACGTTTTATCTGATGGTCTTTATGCGGGCATCTGTTCCACTCTTTGTTCAATTGGTGATTAAAAATAGGCCTTGGGGATGTATTTGTCAAAGGCAACAAATTTGTTCCCTTTTGGTGCACCACCATTATAAGACAGAATTTGCAATTAAAACCCTTACCAGATGGAAAGGTTGACTACCTTGACTCTTTATGTAGCTGGAACAGAAATTTAATTATTTTTAGTAAAAATACATTTTTTTTCAATCATCTGTGAAGTTAAAAACCTTCCACATTAATTCTTTATGGCAACGTAACAATCATTCATATCGGTTGTTAACCTGTGGCTGGCATGAAAACTGACTGTGTAGGAAAGCATAGAATGGATCTGCTAGCACGTTATCTTATTCCCCACTGATTGTGGTCAGTTAAAAAGCTTACAGGCAAACTGTTCTTGAGAAGGTGGTGAGGGATACACGACTGTCACATGAAGGTAAATGGACTCAAAGCCTTGAAAAACCAACAGAGTGCTGTCATTTGTCGAGCATCTTGCCAGCAGCAAGTCAGAGGCGCAGCCTGTGTAAAACACACATTTGCCCCCAGGCCTTTTTTCTCTTCTATCTGTCTTCTCTTTCTTTTTCTAATGATATTTCTTGTGTATGTTTTGCTCTGGAATCTACCCCTAACTTCACACCTGGTTTCTTGCTGTGGATTCTGAAGGCATCTGCTTCCTTCAGAAACCAGGGCAGGATAAGCGCAGTGAAGGATGACCTCAAATTCCATGATGCTGAGGACTATAGGTCCAGTCACACTTTTCTTGCCTCCTGCGTTTTTTGCAAGCTGAAGCGTCTAAAATAAGAATGAAAACTAACGGAAAAACACACAATGTTAAAAAAAAGAAAGTTCAAACTGACCCGTATAAAAAAATGCACAAATGTTTTTGTCCAACTATGACGCCTGTCACACCTTTGCAGATGTCCTACTTAAAGAAAGAAAGTAGACCGTGCTTTACAATATGTGTGCATAAGCATTAATATAGCTGATGAGCAGTTCAGCCTGTGCAGTATGTTTACAACGCTGGTAGAATATTACATAGTGTAATACCATATATATATATATATATATATATATATGTATGTATGTATACAGGGGGTCCTCGAGTTACGACGGTCGCAAGTTATGTCGTTTTCGTGGTTACGACACATCTCCCGTGAACTTCCTTGTTTTCGGCTTACGGTTCGCCCCGTAAATACGTACAGATTTCGCACGGGAACTAGTTGGTGAGCGCTCTCTCTGTCTCTCAGCGCGCCTGCTGGCTCACAATGTATGCACAATAGCACAATGAATGTATGTTCCGACTTACGTCGAAATTCAGTTACGACACATTCTCAGGAACGGATCTCCGTCGTAACTCGAGGACCCCCTGTATATATATATATATATATATACACATACATACATACATACATACACATAATGGCTGGAGTAGATTTATGTTCCCAGCTATTTTAAAGCAATTGAAATAGAAAAGTCCCTGTTAATCTGGACAGCCTCTTGTCTTTACAAACAAAAATTGACTCTTCATGAAAAAGCACGAGTTTAACCGTCCAGAATTATAGACTCTGAATGACATAAACGTTTTGTACTGAATTTAATAAAAGCAAGCAAACCCTTAGGAAGAAATTAATCCAGGTTAAATATCCCCTGCTCTTTATTGCCACCATGCTTAAATGTCATTTACCAGGTGCACCTGAATTACATGCAATTTAATTGCTCCAGAATTTATACTCACTTTATAAATTTCACTGGTAATTTCCTGATTTAGGCTCCTCTGTAACACGAGACAATGCATATGCATTATACAGTACAGTCTCACAATTTCAGTTCTCTACAGTAATACGACAGTACGCTGAATTGTACTGTGAGGCCATGATTAAGATTAAAACAATTAAAATGACTAATAACCATTAAAACATCATTTTAACTGGATTAACAAAACAAGGTTTCGGGATTATCCAATGTTAATCCATTAAGAATTGCTAACAAATTATTTATAAATCTGAAGGGGTGTGTGTGTGTGTGTGTGTGTAGATGGTTGTGACCCGTTTTCTGGCTGGATGGGAGAGTAATAATAACAGCTATAAGAGTGTCTCGGTTATTGTGATTGGTGTTAATTGTGTGTTGTCTTGTGCTACATAAGAACCAGAGTTTAAGTGGTGGATCATCTATTTATCCCTGATTTATTTGAATGCCAATCCAATCCTCACATGCACTGGAGTGACAGCACCTTTTCTTCTCTTAACAAAAAACAAAACAAAACAAGGATGTGTCTTAAAGGCTATTAACAAATATAAATATTAACGTGAATAGGAATATTATTACAGAACTCAGACAATCAGGAATCATCTATTAAACCTCCAGAATGTCTTCAGGATTTAATTTACGTTACATTTCTTAATTCAAGTGCTGATGCACAACATCATGTCCCATATGTTCCCTCATTTTCTTCACAGGCTCATTTTTATTCAGGGTCTGCTGGTGAGGGAGGAGAGATTGGCTTCAAGCACTGCGCAGCAGGTAAGCATATACATCTCTGCCTTATACTGAGCAGACTGCCAGTCCATCACTGGGGTGAACCACTGACAGACAGTTAGGAGAGTACCTGGGTGTACAGTACCTGAGCTGCATGGAGAAAACCCAAATCCTTATCATTAAAGCACAACTAAGGTCTGAACCTTAGGCAGATCAAAGAGTATTTCCATCGCTTTCCCTTATATTGCTGCATTTTGCAGCTTTAGAGTCTCCTAGGAAATATCTGGAGCTTAATGTGAAAAAAATATCAGCCATACTGTACCTGGTGTTTTATGAGTTTGTATTGTAGGCAAGTTATCAGACTACCTCCGTTTTTGTGTGTCGAGCCAGAGCCAGACACAGACAGAGATGTGCAGGACTATTTGGCCTTGGCTGTATCCACACAATTTTGCAGCATTCAACTTTAATATTTGCACATTTGCCTTCACAACATTGTAACTTTGTTGTATTATAATGAGGGCAAAATCATACAATAACGCTCAGGCATTCAGTCATTCTTGATAGTTGACTATCGTTTTTTTGCTGTATTTTAATTACTTACTCTCCATTTGATTAATACTACAAAAGGGTAACATGACCCCTGCCACAAAAAGCTTCAGATTTGCTGAATTTACTTCTCAGATAATGATTTCTGTTATCTGTTTGGAAAAGAAGAGCGGGATTTTTTTTTTTGTGTGTGTAAAGATTTTATACTGCTGAATTTTTTTTCACTGATTCCTCTTTTTAATTGGACTCTAGGTGAGGAAATGGCTGTCAAGTTAAAAGGAGAGTTACCAGCCTTTTTGATCGACAATAACATTAGAAAAAAAAAGTGTTGATTTCCTTGTGAGTAATGACAAATCTACTGTTGCTTTCACACTAAGTGTGAATTTGCCAGGTAGCAAGAGAGAATGATTCTCTGGAGATGAAACATTTAAGCATTGTGCATCAGATACATACGTACACACACACATACCTACTTTCATACATACTTACACCCAGGTTTGTATGTGCACCTACTTATCCTGATACTGTTCCCTTAAAGTAAATAGTGAAATACTGCACCACTTACTTCAGACCAAAGCACAATCGATCTCCACTGCCTCAAATAGCAATGTGTCAACATTGCTCAAGGGCGTGCCAATGGACTGAGGACCATGACCGTTGGTTGTTTGCAACATCTTGGGACAATGACAACTGCATTGGTCTAAAACAAGAAAAGACTCCTGTTTTGTGTTGGATGTCACTTTGTACAAGATGTTCAGAGCGAAATGTTTCCATTTGACAATGACTAGTTTGGATGAGCCTCAAAAAGGAAGCAATACACAAACGGCGATATCAAATGTTGTTAAAGGCTGTGGATATTACCTCAGATGATAATGTCAATGTGGGCAGATATTTTCTTTTAGCACCACTGCCATCACGATCTTATAGAGTTTAATCACAACAAAACAATAGCTGCTCTAAAGACGAGACAGGCTGTGGAATAACGTGTTCTTTATGTGTAAATAAAGTGAGAGGGGGTAAAAAAAATAGTCTTTTCATGGAAAGAAATAAACAATGCTCTAAAAATGAAGCACTTTCATCCATCCTTGAGAAACGGCATTGCATATGAAAGGCCTTACATTTCAACCATTACACACCAACTCGAATTCCTCAAATGGATCGAGACGCTCAACGACCGTGGTTCTTGCCATTTTAATGGCAAATTTACTTGCGACTTTACCAACAAGAGGGAAAAAATACATGACATGAAAGTGAAGGCTGCGTTGTTTCACAGGCTGTCGCTCTCGCGGGTTTACTGAGACAGTTTCTGCATTTCTGTTGGAACATTCTCTGCGGGGCCTCCATCATTAGTGCTTCCATGTGATATAGAAAAGGCAAAAGCATTTATTCATGTTTTGAGAATATAAGATAAAAACTGCAATCAGATACTGACTGACATGCACCCTGTGATCATGATTTATGGTTTGCGGTGAACAGTCTGTCTGAACACATGCAGTTGTGTGACCACTTATGAAATATTGTATCGTCACTCTGACTCAGCCCACTGAATGATTTGCTATCAATATTCAAATTGTATATGAAAAAAGCCATAGAGGGACCATCAGATAGAATGAGTCTTTTTATTTATTTATTTTTTGAAAAGAGGGACAGATGCGTTATCACTTACCGCAAAATAAACCTTGGTGCCACACGTGCCCTTAAGACGGGGTTTTCACTTGCAAATTGAATTGAAATCTATCAGACGGCAGCATCAGAAACCATGAGAAATATGATCACTGGATCCCGTTATTCTTCTAATGTTCGGGATAAAATGTCAATGGGCATTAGCTAATTTCATCAGTGATGCTTTTTATTAAATTCTTTTAAAAGCCATTCCGGTTCCCTTGCCAAATATGTCATATTAATTTAAGGCCGGGGACCTTGAAAGAAGGATAACCCAATTTGTACATTAATATGGCAAGTCTATGGTACATTTTGTGGGAATTAAAAGCACACACAGCAAAATGTCGTCTCCGGCACAGGGATTCTCAATTGAAGGGTAATACTTTTAGGATCACTGTTGTGGAAAGGCACACCTATTTAGTTTAGTCTTTTTTTTTTTTTGATTGCAGCAGCAGCGGTACACAATGAAATACACTGGTTCTCTTTGTTTCCCAGCAGGAAACTGACTATTAACGCAGGTTATAATGGTCTGCAGAACCTGACACTAGTACCTGGGAGCTCTTGTAAGTATAGATCTCATGACTTTATAATTACTACCTGTTGTTTTGCACCGTGGCGCTGGTCCCGGAGCTACCTAGATGTTAGGTCAAATGTGTACTCTGTGTGGGTTGACATGTCTGGCTGACACAGTCACAGTCCAGTGTCCTGTGACCTTGAGGGGCCGCCTGTATCGTATCGTATAAGCAGATTCTTTTATATTGCTCGAGGTTTGTATTAAAATGAGGAGGAGATAAAAATTAAAGGCTCCCTTGTTCCCACTCACTTTCTCTGTGCTTTTCTGTTTGTGTGGTTTCCACGGTAACAAGAGGAGCGCCTCGCTCATCCCGACTCCGGTGCCTCAAAGAGTCATTCAAAGAGAATTGTGATTTCCTATATAATTAATCACTTTTATTGTTACGTCTTCTTTCAGCAAAAGAAAGAAAAACAGACATGAAGCGTGAATGCACCTACAAAGGGAGCTGGTGTTGTGCAAACACCTCTCGGACGAATGTTTAGAAATGTTGTACCCCCTTAAACCATCAGTTGCAGTAAGAGCACCCAAACAAAAAACGTATTATCTAACAATAACTATGAAAGTGCAGCGATGCTCTGACTTCACTGTGGACCTGTCGTCCTGCTGCGAGACAACCAGCCGTGTCGCCGGCGTGTCACTAAACTGCAGGTCACACTGTGTGGATGAATCAGGGCTTAAAGGGCACAGACAGCTCACTGACAAAACTCATGATCTGTAACCCTTCCCCAACTCAAACAAGCCCGTGCTATTCCAGAAATCCAGTATAACAGTATGGCCTGTGCGGAGCATCAGTGGACACAGACACGGGAGACGGTCTGTGTCTGGGAGTGTGCGAGGATGTGTTGTGATCCACCAAATAGTCTAATTAATGCAAAGCGATATTGGCAGGCAAATTGCCATTTAAATCACACAAAGCGCCGACGGGGAGGAGGGTGCATCTCCACTTAAAATAGTTCATGACTTTATTGCCACGAGGCGGAAAACAATTGCTTGATAGCCAGATTGTGAATTTTAATTTAAAATAACTGCCAGTAAACAGTGAAGGCTGTGTGATACACAATTGAAATTAAGGAGCTCGCCGGAGCTGCAGGGAACGGAGACGGCGACAAAGAGAACAGACAAACTCTTCATTTCCTTTGGTGGAGAAATTAACTCAAGGAGGGCAATAAGGGAACGGGTTTCAACAGGAAGTCTCTGAAGGGTTCTTCAAATGCCTTCGAGCCATGCAGGAGAGTGACGAGTAATATGAATGCTCCCTTATATTTTTAGCTTGGTTTTGGTTTTCACCGTCTGAAGGTATAAAAAGAGAGGAACACATTTTTGATAGGTCGCCGATAGCTGATAATATCAAGGCTGAATGGCTTATTTTTCCTTGAATAAGTCTTGAATAATTGATTTGTGTGATTTATTTGGTAGAAACAATGCGGTGCAATGTAAATAAAGCACAGTCAACCAGAGAGCGACTGTTTTTAACACCGGACAGCAACATGTGGAAAGATGTGAGCTGCGATTATCTTCTTTAATCATCAATACAAGAGTATTCAAAATAAACTGCACATATAGTGTATATTTAAAAAAAGAGAACTTTTCATTTTCCAGTTATATTTTCATCATCTGTTTTTAATCCTATAATTACAGTTCTAACACTTTTATGGCTCAAGTCACAATATCCATCGTAGGACCTTGACGGATCCTGCCTACACACACACACACACACACACACCTGGATACTGCCTGAAAGTCATACCCAGCATGCTTAATGACCTCGTTTAGTTTGGAGAAGGTGAAGGTGCTCTTAGCCTGCCACATTTTCCTAATTATGTTTTAATTACACCTCAGACTGTATCATCTGCTGTAATTCGAGACAGCAGGTCATTTTCATGATGGAGTAACAATAAAATGTTAATGGGAAAATGAGGTTTGGTCCTTTTTAAGGCTCTTTTGCGACGTTCTTCCACAAGAATTGGAAAATCCTGTCAAAGGCAATATGTTTTTCTTCACGTGGAGATTGTGGCAATTTTCGATTGGCAGTTGTTAACATCGTACACTATGAATGCGCTGCCTCAAATCTGATGCAATTATTACTGAACCTGGATGCTCAGGTACATTGCTGGTGTCAATCACGTTGATGTTATTGCAGCTCCATTTCACAAAGGCTTCACCTCCCCTCGACAGGCCTGTCTGTAAAGCCTGTCTGTCTGGACTGCAGGGTGTTTCTGCAAATTCATCAGCAGCCGCAGTTGAAAGAAAAAAAGAAATTGAAGCTGAGGATCATATGGCATGATGATGACAACATCAGGTTCACTACATATCAGCAAGCTGTGCTTGTTGGCAACATCCACCTGGCTCTCCAGTTCGCTTTAGAAGATGATGACCTTGTGTGGATAGCAAGGCACACTTCCTCTCCCGTACCCAGTGAAGTTTTCAGAGAGATCCCCCGACTGTCCTTCTGAAGAAAAAGACTTTTCAGTAAATATAACAGCAACAGCGGAAGGCGTTCACCTTCTCATGCTGGCGCAGAGATCTCTGCCCAAACTTGGCCCCGTGTCTCCTTCAGACTCAAGAAATATTTGTCTTTCATGCTTCTTTCCTAGGAAACCTTTGGCACTCGGTCCAATAAGCCTTGCAGGAGACTTTGCAGCAGAAACCTGATCTTCGACTTTTCAGGGTCGTCAATGGACTGTCAAGCAAATATGAGAAACTCCACTCATGTGCTGATTATTTGGATGGAGACGTTGTGGTGTCAGGCAAATGTACTTTCTTGTAGATGTGTGATAAAGACCGGGTTTTAACCACATCTGGCTAAAATGCTCCTCTGCAAAATAGTCTTTAATCTGAGCTTTCAGAACAGAAATCTCTCACTTTGCTGGTCAAAACAATTAGTGTGCACATCTGTCCTTGCCTAGGAAGTTGTATTTCTAGATTCCCTTGGCTCTGGTATGAACCCAGTATCCTAGTGGGCAGTTCAGCCTGTCTAGTCCCAACTGAGTCGTGTCCCATTTTGGCAGCAGAGAGAGCGGTAGTTCTAATTTGTGTGAAATAGTTGTCCCCACAAGGGCTAATGGGAGCAGCTTCTATGGACGCCAATTTGTGGTTTGAAATAGTCATTGGTACAGCCAGTACCAGGCGTTGTTGGGTCCTAAACTCAGTAACTGACCTAACGAATCAAATTATAGTTTGGGTCTACAGGAGATGATCATTGATTGGGCCATAGCTCTCTATCTGTTATCATGTAATTTAGGGCATGATCCTTGATTGTAAATAATTTAAACTGCACTTAACAGCTGAAGCGTCAGACTTTTGAAAGCTCACAACGATGCATGCCCATGTTTCTCCTTGTTTGCTCTCCCCCGCTGTGCTTTCATTATGTGTCAATCTCGACTAACTCTGCTGAAGTGGAAGCGGTCAATATCACTCTGCTCGGTACCACGTGAAGGGTGAACTTTAATTGTGGGCAGCGGTGGGTGTATTGGCCCTCCGAGGGACAGCTCATCTTCCAAACACAATGTGTTGAAGCAGAAAGAACAAGGGGCCTGATTGCTTCTAAAACACTCGAGAGTCTCTTCTCGAATTCACGTGGAGGCTCCAAAGCAACAGGCGATTAGATAATAGTGATTTTACTTTGAATTATGACTGTGGCAGGTAATTGTTTGGTCAAACCTGGTCAAACCAAAATGTTAAGGACGAAAAGCTGAACGACCAAATGGTTCGTTCTCATGTTGAACCACAAATTGCGCGCCGTCTTAACAAGCTCCCAGTTAACCAGATGTTTGGCGTCCCATTTATTATTTTTATTAACTCACTTTATATTCAGTGTGAGACCCAAAGTTGTCAGCCATTGCCTACTGCAGTAAGGCAGCATACTGTAGTACAGCTACATTAGACTCCTTTGTTGGATGTAATAACCAAATGATGGTTGCTGCTGGTGGTAATAGTGCCTTAAGGTTATAGCTGTCAGTGATCATCTCCAGCAATGAGCATTACACGCTAAACCCTCCCCACACCCATCCTCCAGGACCCATAAAGGCCACCCTGCGCTTTTGTTCAGGCAATCAAGATCCGCATGGACATTAGTTTCGAAAGCCAAATGGTGCAGTTCAACCCTGACCTGCCTTCAGCACGGAATGAATTGAGACTGAATTATTCTCCCCCTGTAAGTTTCCTATGCGGCAGCGTCATAAAGAGCACTGGCTCTAATTCCCTTTGACAAATCGTTAAAGAGCCCCGGCACTAATGTGTCAATTCATCTCCACTCAGGCTCCTTTACTAACGTACAGTATTCACACAGACACGCACACACGACGTTGTAAACAGAATATAAGCTGCAAAATGATGTATTGTTTTGTTTGCAATATATAATCAATTATCTATTCCTGTTAATTTGTTCTGCTTTTGAAAAACCCCAGAGCTTTTTCCATGTCCTCAGTCATTTACAGGGTTTTCCCTCGCTCTCTTTTTGGTATTGTGTAATGTATGTATATGTATAATTTGCAGTAAGATGAACCAATGCGCTGCCTTACACTTAGTATGTAATTTGGCGCATTCAACCTTGCATAACATTAATTTGAAATTAGACACAATTATAGATACAATAAATTTGCTTTGGGACCGATGCTGTGACACCCAGCGATTTGTGCACTATAGAGTATGTGGTGTAAATTAAATTAAATCAAATGCAAAAAGATCTCACCCTTTAATATTTTCCTTTGTTGTGCTGCTGGCTTACATTATACAGAGCGGCACCTGTGAATTTCTATTGATTGAATGTGGAGAGAGAGGAGGCGGCAGCCAGTTGAAAGGCAACAAAGAAACAATATTTTTTTGCGGGCTGCACAGATAGGTTCACTAAATGACAGACTTTGTATAGAAGTAAAAGGACAGATACTGCCCTTGTTGATGATGTGTTCAGTAAATCAATGTGCACTTATATAATTTAAGAAAAAAAAACACAAACTAAAGCATTAATAGATTTGAGCTGGTTTCTGAGGTAGTAGTAATTGACAATATCCTGCCACTGACATTCACTAAACTCCTTCAAGCTCAGATGTACTTCTTTGCAGAAAAGGCCAGGGAAAACTTATCCAATCAATATTTCTCTTCAGTACTAATTGGCTTCTTTTAGCTGGAACAATTACAAAACCTTCACTCCCATATGTCCTTGTAAGTTATAAGTTTCTATTCTGGGGGATTTCAATCACATGCTGCATTATAAATGCCCAGATATAGGAACACATTTTTTAAAAAGGGAAGCTGCTGAAACTGTCACAATATATCAATACACAATATATCCTCTGCAAAGTATACATGACATCTGAAAGCAGTATAGTGACATCTCTTTTAGAAGAAATGTCAACATGATCTCAGTGTGAGGTCGCCCTGCTCTGTAAAGCATCACACTCAGCATGCCTCACCTGTTGTAAACATGCAGTGGATTTGTGGCTCGCCCCTAATCTTTTTTTAATTGTAGGGGAGGTGGGTGGGAAGAATGATCTTCTTTTCATAGCTGCTCTAAGTCTGCTAAGACTATTAGAATCGAACCATGGCAGAGGCTTTGGGGAATTCTTTTGTTAAGTAGGTGTTGGCGCATGAGTGATAACGAGACTGAGGAGCTTTCATGTTCAACCGCAAAGTTTTGGATAATCCATTGACAGAGTAGGGGTAATGTGGTGTGGCATCAACAGCGGCGCTCCAAGCTTCTATTACTGGCTGGTTCAGCTGGCTCCAAAATGAACATCTCACCCCTGTCTTAACTAAACTGAACTGAATAAGATATAAGTAGACACAGATGACTCAATAAAAACTTTAATCTCTTCACGGATATACTTTTCATTTTTAGAAAAGCCACTTCTAAAGTTCACTCTAAGGCAAGATACATATTCACATTATTCTTATTCTTATTCTTATTCTTATTCTTATTCTTATTCTTATTCTTATTAATAAGAATAATAATAATAATAATATTAAAATGTGGATTGGGACTATGTTAGAAACTGTGTCCAGAGACATACAGAAAACGAATATGCTAATAGCCGTTCTTTTTCATGGTTCTTTTTTCTTTCTCCTGGCAGGTGCAATCACTGTGGTGGTACTGTCACATTTTTCTGACAGGAGCAGCTAGACTCACTTCACGCAGCCCCTTGTCCTAGACGGCATTCCTCTACAAAAAACGCTTCCATGTGAAGCAACAAGGCCTTCGGAATGCAGACTGCAAACAGCAGAGCAGCTACAGACTGCATGCAGCCTATTCTAATAATGTCTGTGTAATGTCTCTAAGGTGATGGTGGTGAGTGTGATGTGATGGTATGTATTTTGGTCAACAAGGTGACAATGTGACAGACCCGGGCTGTAAGATAAAATAATGTTGAGGCGGCAGCTGTGGCAGATGTAGGCCAATAATTAGCGTGCCACCATGCATACACTATACCTAACATTCTATTATGCAACCACTGGTACTCCATCCTTCTCTCCTCAGTTGCATAACAGATGCCATTCATCTCAGCATATGTGATAAATGCTTTTTGGGAAGCCACAGTGGGCCCTGAGGTATCAGATGTTAAAAGTCAGCATTTGTTTTGATAAAGCTGATGTACCCGATAAAACGACAGTGGAGTCATTAGCATTTAGAGATTAGATTGCACATGTGTGAATTGGGGTCATGATTTTAATATAATAGGTGTTCGGAAGAGGGACGCAGGTAAGTGTAAACAGGAAAACAAAGTAGCTTGAACACAGAGGCAGTGTGCTAGCCGGACCTAAAAACAAATTATATATATATTTATATATATATATATGTGTGTGTGTGTGTGTGTGTGTGTGTGTGTGTGTGTGTGTGTGTGTGTGTGTGTGTGTATATATATATATATATATATATATAAGCACAGACATAAATAGGACATTAGGGAGCAGTGGGAAGCAGGCAAGGCACAGATCAGCGCTGACGAGAATAAGCAACAGGTCTGAAGGACAGGGAAATACACAAAGGGTGTCTGGTGAAAAACAAACAAACCAGCAACACAGTGACAGGAAAATCACAAACAGCAGAGGCGAGCGGAGCAGAGAAGAAAAATAAGAAATAACAGAGAGAAGGAAACAGCTGTGGTCATGACACATTTATGTGTAATATAAAATAGTTCCCAATGAAATGATGAGGATTATTTTGCGTGACTGGGGCTGCACTTTCTCAATAGTCAGGATCTCTCTTTAGGTTTTCAAGTGCAACGTTTCCATGCTTTCAACAACGGGAACAATTGTTTTTGTGATTTCAGACCAGCTGCTCTGCCTCTTTCTAAATGATTGCGAGTCCAAAAAACCATGGGGGTAAGCGTCTTGCCAGACTAGCTCTCGCCCTTGTAGAGTTTTATTTCAGATCAAACAGAGGAGCTGAAGATCCCATCTTGCCTCTCCTCTCCCTCCTTTGTTGACTTGCTGAAGAGATTGAAATACAAACAAATTTTTAACACAATTTTTTTAGGGAATCAGTTGAGTCTCTGTCCAGAGCAATGAAGGACAGTTTTGACATCAGTGCACGTCTTTCAAGACAGACTGTTGACCAGATGAGACAACAAACATTTTACCATTTTAGCAAAGGTAACTGACGCTAAACATCTAGATCACTTCGTTCCTCTATAAATAAACTTCCAAAGATCGCATCTGTTCCAGTTTGCAGGGACATCCATGACATCCCAAATACATTGTCACAAATATTGTGGTTTGACTGTGACAGGATAGTTAGCGATAAAGCGGTGAGCCTCAACAGCTATCATGTGCAATGTCAAAACGAGTATCATTCATCCACAAAACTACAGGGTGGAACGATAAGTGGATGATACCATTTGATGGCCCCGGCATCTACACTGTGTGATCAAATCAGATAACATTTATTCTTTCTTCAACAAGACTTTATATATATATATATATATATATATATATATATATATAAAGTAGAGCAGGAATGGAGCAGATTCCTTTGACAAGCCTTGGAAAGTTGTCAAAACACTAAGCTAAGTAACGTAATGTTGCATTCAGTCCATGCACACTGGACCAAGGGAAATCTGATTCGGTCCACTGGTGAGATTGATCCAGAGCCTGAGTTTGCTCTTCTGCCGACAACACTGAAATTTTCTTCCATCTAAAAGACCGAGGCCGGGGCTGGAATCACTTCCCCAAGCCTCGGAATCTCTCTCTCTCTCCCCAAAGCAACACCTCGATCCTAATTGGCTTTTGTGATTGGCTTGTTAGATAGCAAGGGTCCTATCCTGAAATTCCCACTCAAGTGTGGGGGCCCATTCATTTTCACTGTGAGACACCGAGCCTTAACAAGATGTCCGGACCTGCGGGCAGGCAGCTATGATCCTCTTGGGGGCAATCAGTACACTCTCTCACCTCCTGTGTCTTAGAAAGGCTCTCCCTCAGGTGATGACCGGGGCAAGGGATCAAGGAGGATGCCACTATAACACTCTTTCTCTTAAGCACAAGTTCATTCCCCAACTCCAGTCCATCCAGCTAATTAAACTCCATGCCTGACTTCAGCAGTTATATGAGCAGCGCGATAATCATGGCCAATGTCGAACTGGCATGTTTTTCTTAGGCTTCAGTAGAATACTGTATTCATCCGTGTGGCCTTTTCTTAGATTCCAGTGTACTATGCATGTGTCTGTGGGGACACAGTAAATAATTTTTAATAACATTGACAGAGTCGTTCCTTATTATCTCATTGACGATATCTTCTGCTCATCGATGGTGTTATCAATTTTTAAATTGCAGTAAGCGAAGCGGCATCTCACGGCAACAAACAGTTTGACTTTTAATGACACACACTTGATTTACCCAGTTGCCATATGGACCTTTACAGATAACGTTATAACTCACAAACTTTATCAAGGCGATAAATTTGGCAGACATATTATTGGTCCTGTGGCGTGAAGCTAAACAATCTGAACGATGTGTGTGGAGAGGTGATGTAAACTTTGAAACTTTCTTCACTCGGGAGGTCGTCTCTCGTGCAGCACAGTTACCATGGGAAACTGTTTACTTGTTTGTGATTAACTTCATGTCAGTATCAATTTCCTTCAGATGCACAATAGTTATTTCCCTTCATCCCAGACAGCAGACTGAGTAAACTGCAGTTGTACAGTGAGCAGTCTACTAGACTGTGTTTGTGTTCTCCCAGATATAAATGAATTAATCAACGGCCCAACACTCGTTTATGCATCAAATGTTTTGGAAAATTGTGGCCTGTCTGTAACAGTGCCAACATCCACATGTTTTCCTATCGGAAAAACTATCTTGTTCTTAAAAAGAAGCGATTTCACTGATTTGGACAAACCAGACATTTTCAGGTCGCTCATATTTTCCAGATGCGTGTTTTAGTACTAGCCATTAGCACTTTTCCTACAACGTGAGCGATTTAATCCGGATCCAAACGAATAGTCAGCGGCCCAAGATAAGACACAGACTTTGTGTTTATGCGTCAAATGTTTTGGAAAATTATGGCCCGTTCATAACGACGGCAATTCACTTTGTTTTTGTGTTGAAAAACACCCTTGTCCTTTGGGGTAATTTCCTCAAATAGCAGGTTGTTCCAGACCATATAAAGATAACTTAGGTGATATGAGGCGAAGCTGAGGTCAATTAAAATGAGCTCCAGACATACACAAGCACACATCGACCTCTGGGGTACATAACCACATGCCCTTTCCCCTTCTTCCCTTTTACTTATATAATTTATTTTAAATAAATAATTTAATGCCTGTTTACCCAGTCATCAGTGCTGAACAGACACACTGGCTGAATCAAGCAAAAACAATCTGGTTGGGAGATTGATACTTAAATCAAATATCCTCCATCTGGACAGACAGTGATAACTTTAAGGAAGATGGGTATATCGTCAACATAAAAACAAAACAAATACCATTAATTTTAATTTAATATCAATAGTAATTCTAATTGAAAGCATGGTTTATGCTATTTGCCTGTGTGTAAACTTGAATGTCCCATCACATCACAAGTGTGTTGCTGTTGTGTAGAGCTAGTTAACTGATGTAATATGTTAGCTAGATAACGTTACCTCTCAGTTTCAGTTCGCTTCGATTTAATGATCTTTATTGGTATGAGGCGACGGTGCTTATATTGCCAAAGCCAACAGACATTAACTGGAATGACAGTAAGCTATGAATAGATAATGACAACAGTTAAACACAAATTATAAGCATGAATTACTGCCCGTTGTGTACAGTCACAAACCATAAAAACAGAGCACTAAAACTCATCTCTATCTCTCTCTCCTAGTTGCATTAAAAAGGTACATTAGACTTGTGTATTTAGGAAGGGGGCGGGTCTGCTGATCCGTGGCAATGATATATTCATTATATAGAATGGTCAGTAAGTCAGTAGGCCTACAAACAAAATCATGCAGTTAGCCGTAGTCCATTGTCCTGAAGTAAACACGTGTGATCATCGTATTAGATGGTAATTGGTAATTCTGACATATGAACCATATACGGGATAATCTACAAATTTGTATTTTATAGTAAACCAATACTATCGTAGCCATATAATCAACAACATCAATACAAGCACAGTCACAAACATTTTCCGAATGTCTGCTATGATTGAAGAAACAGTAGCTTGTGTGGAGAGTTAATAAGAGATGCATATGGAGATAAAGGAGGTGGTCAGTAAGAGTTTGTAGAAAGTGCCTCAATAATATGAAATCACTTTTTGTTTGACTGTCTTCCCTCCTGTGTTTAGTCTCTCTCTCTCTCTCTCTCTCTCTCTCTCTCATGGATGTGTGGCTGTGTGTGTGTATGTGTGTCCTGACCACAGCATCCTGCACACCTGAGAACAATCCACTAATCACTGCCAGCAGTATAAAGACCTGCTGCTCCTCTCCACTCGCCATCACTTTGTTCATGTATCATATGTGGTCCTGTGCATCAGCCTGCTCTGTTGTTCTGAAAGTTTCTCAGTTTTTTTCACGGCACTGTCCTTTAGGAAGAAAAATCACCTTGTTTCCTCTGTGCCTCGGGTCTCGTTCCAGTCACCTGCCCCTCAGTCATGTGTCATGAGAGAGAGAGAAAAAAAGCGGAGCCATAAAGATGAACGGTCAGACTGGTTGTTATGATGACGCAAATATGTATAGTGATGTTCTTATAAATATCATCACTAATAACAACAACCAATATTAAAATGAATTCATTAGGCTGCTTTCGCGTTTCAGTTTGGATTAATGGATTTGAATTTGATTCACAAAGTTAAAAAAAAATGAAATGTGGTAATGCGAAATGGTTTTTGTTTGTGTTAACGTTGTCTGAGAATAAGCCTGTCCCAGTTTTCAGAACGACAGGCAAACTCGCACACGTCGAACGTGCAGAGGGAGAGCAGGCTCGCACCAGATAGATAGATAGATGGATGGAAATTGCAAACTGGCTTCTTCTTTTTACAGTTCCCTCATCTTTTCTCTGCTCCAGCTGTGCGTTTTAGCACCAGTCATTAGCACTTCCTCCACGTTTTGTGCAGTCGCTGGCATCGCTCCTTGCTCTGTCATTGGCACGCTCGCACATCTTCTGTTTTAAATTGTGGGACGCGGAGAATGGAGCTGTGCGGGGCTTGTTTGTTAACGACACAACGCCCTCATGAGTTTGTGCTGGCGCCGTGCCTAGCCACCAGAACTGCGGCACACTACACTGGAAAACTGGAAATGAACCCACTCTCATTTTTAAACGTGCATACTCATTTAGTCATTTACCCAGCAGTCATTAGGACTATGTATTCGCCTTTTTTCCTGTGATCTTCTATGACTAATTAGCAGATTTGCTCTTTGGCTTTCAATTTGTTTACAATCGACGATGAGGCCTTTCCTCCGAAGGCCTCGCAGATGACTGAAGTGTTGAACTGAAATGCAGCTGCAGTGGGTCCCCACAGCACCGACTCAGTTATCGCTCTAGAACTGGACTTTTGCTGCAACTTTACAAACAACAGCATGCATCTGGCATGTTGTACAATCTGACATATCCAACCCCAAAAATGGCGCCCAGGCATGCACAGCCCCTCCCCTGCAGTCCCACACATCTATATGTAGGGAGTAAGCAGGTGGATGATGATGACGTACAGCCGAAGAGTCATGTCACGATCAGGGACTGTGAGAGCGAGGGAGCGAACAGGAGCACTTTGAAATCTTTAGGATAAATGGAAGCTCTTCACTTTTGCTGATGACTGTCCTTTGCCTTTAAAAAAAAAAAATCCCCATTTCTACCTCAACTTGACCCAAAATGGAAGCGAGGCGTCGTCATATACCGCCTCGTTCTCGCTTTCCACAGCACTCAGACATTAAAGATGCACAGATTTCTGCTGGCTGTTGCTGGGGACAGTTGGCAGCTCTATTATAAACTTGCCTCAATATTTCTTACACACGAGGCATCAGACTGACACCGTACAACTGTGTAGGGTGATTGGCTTGACTTTATATCGCTCCAGGGTAGGGCCTAAATAATCCATGAAAGCTCTTAAGGTGGCCACAGACAACGGTAACAGACTTATAAACTTTTAATAATCGGCACAATGATAGTGTATTACTCTGCTGGGATGGCGGATTATACATTAATGAGCAGGTCTTGTTTTGAAGCCATTTTCCGACGGCTGAGTGCGAGGCTTCCACTGAAGCAGGTTGTGCCTCCATAACATCCGAGCAGAGAACGGGCGAGCCTCGCCATGCACATGCTACAAAAATGCATTATTCATTGCCCGAGACAAGAGAAAGAGAACCTTGATTCATCTATTTATTAGAACTGTCAGTATACAGTAGGGTGTAAGCAAGTGTTTTCACTCTGCTGAAGATGGATCAAGCCGAAGACAAAACGCATCAAATTACCTAGGTGGTGCCAGGGGGGTTCGTATTTGTACAGGGTTTAGCTCTGGGGGTGGAAAACTGTTGTAGGTTGTCAGAACTCTTTGAGGATGAATAAATATGATGAAGGGTCTTAATTATGTGATTGCTGGCTTGGAAACTCCCACGCCCTTCACGGGGGAAGAATGACAGGTACCTTCTACCACGTGCCTGAACGGTGCATTTCTGCATCTATGCACACTTGAATGGTGTTTTGAAGAGCCACAAACACGGCTAAAAATACGCGACTGGGTTGTGCTGAAGAAAGACTGGTCTGATTGATCCGAGGGGATGTGTGGGGATGGCTGCAGCTCGATTACAGCTTACATCTCAATACGAGAGCTCCCTGTTGCTACTTCTTTATCCAAACTAGGTTTGGCGAATCACTGGCTTTACATTTATCGCTCTCTGATATTTCATTTCCATATCGTCCAGATGTTTAGGGGGCACCTCAGGTAATCGGTGTAGTCACGGTAGCGCCTATGTTCTTACTTTACATTGAAGACGTGTGTATGTCAATACATCCCCTGTGGCCAGACAGTAAGAGTGAAACATTGTCACACACTTAACAGCAGCAACATGCAAGACTCATAATACTCCTCCACTGCTGTAATAAACATGGAAAAGAACAGATAAGTATACACACATCTGCAATGTTATTACTTTGGATCAGTGTAATACAGGACTATTCTCTTGGCTGATAGCATTTTCCTTCTTACAGTACGAGCATATAGTTAAGTGCATGATGAGATAATGGCCGGAAAGAAACACTTGTGGGATATTTCTTTTCTTTTTGTTTTGGCAAAAAATATATTCCATTTTCTGAAGTGCGTTCAAGCGAGGTTGACTTAACACGGAGCTCCCTATTGATTCTGTTTCCCTACAGCTCTTTCACACTCTAATCACACTAACAAAACAACAGGACAGGTGCTTCTTGAAGATACTGGCAGCACCATTAAGTATTTAACAACAATGGTGCACCGCAGAGGATGTACTGTACTCCTATTCTCGGGTAACCTACTTATCACCACAGTAGGAATGCAAATGCTGATGTTTATTACAGTGCGCTCGCACACTGAAAACATTGGTTGAAATTCACACTGTCAGTCTGCAGCACATGTGCCTCTGTTAGCGAGAAAAAAAAAGACACATACAGTGCATAGATAAATAAAACGGATTCATTTTGCATTTTGTTTACCGACCAGTAGTCTTGGTTTTTCATGCTTTTATGTTTTTGTCACCCAGTGCAAAGTAAACACAGCCGGATGCATATTTGTGCACGCTATTTCACGAGCAAACAGCCTCCGATCCATAGATCATTCCGTGTCTGTGCACCACGTAAGACGGATGATGTCACAAGCCAGCGATGTAAAGCCGAGCTACACCATGTGCAGCTGTTGCATTGTTCAGATGTCTAACCTTGCTCTTTGTGGTCCCACAGCAGCATGAGCCTTCCTCACGTGGAACAAGCTCTATTACCCTCTTCTTTTTTTTTTGTTGGACCACAATACCTCAGGGTAAGAGTTCAGTCTGGCCCAGTGACTGTCAATGATGCAGTTCTGCTCCTTAGTCTCTCCCCAGCCTGAGGAGGAAGTATAATTGAGAAATCAGCAGGGCCCTCTCCTCCTCCTCAAAGTCATTTGCTTACATACTCTGTTCCCACACCAATCATCAGCTTAGCGGCTTAGCTGTATTTGCACTGGAAGATTGTATGGCTGTTGCCGTCAGTCGTCTCATTTTGCAAGTGACTGTGAAGGGGAGTCGAAACTTTCACTTTGGCATGCGCACAACATTGATCCATTTGTTGAGCGAGCGTCTCGGCGAAATTCAATGATTAAAATCACTCGCGGCGGAGAAACGCTGTGTGGATGAATGACCTCAAAACTACATCCGCAAAAGACAAAAATAATCTCGGAGTAGACGCGCTGAGCGGCGGTGCTGTTTTTCAGCGCAGCCGATTTTGTAAACGATTCTAAAAGAGCGATGACAAATAAGCAGAAAATTGAGTCTTTCTGTGAAGCCGTCCAACAGTCGTCTCACTCTGAGCAGAGACAGATGGATTTATGAGTAGAGATAATGCTCTGCTAATCATCTGTCAGAGAGCAGTCCTCTTCACTTGCCAATTGCCTGGCAAACAATTGCACTTAAATACATGGTGGGACGATAAATAGACAATGTGTTATTATGCATAATTAATATTCATTATTTATATTACATTTTATAATGTAATAAGCACTGAACCACTGCTTTAATGTGACCTTTATCGCCCGTTTCAGGTTCTGTTGGATCAGAATGTGAAAAATATGAATCTGTTTCAGTGTGGAAGGTGTGAAGGTGTGTAATTATATCATCTTTTTCCATTACCACACACACACACACACACACACACATTTCTTAAAGGATCCCTCCCTGCTGTGTTGTCAGACTACCATCAAATTCAAGTTACTGGGAGAAAAATGCTGAAGTATGGTATTTTCTATAGATTACTGTGTCATCACTTTTGGGGTTATGGTGAGGAGTCAAGCCCTTGGAGATCTGATCATTCTCCTCCTTTTAAGGCGAGCAAATTGCCCTCTGAAGTGACAAGGCCTATCCTGGCCGCACGTGGGTGTGATTGAATTTACTCATCTCTAACCTGCAATGATAATACAGCGTCTTCTCCTTTAAAGAAAATCATTAAGACAAAATATACCACTGAAACCTTATGCACATACATACATTTTCTTTAAGATGCAAATCTGGCAGCACCTCATTACAGAACCTCAGTTTGAATTAAATATAAATGCCTTTCACAAGTAAGTACCAAATGCTGAATTACCATTAACTCCCCACTTGACAATATGAATGATATCTTCCTAATAACCTTCTGACTCAGTCCCAACTGAAACATGATCCCCCTGTCAAGGTTTTATGTGCTGACATAAGAGGAACCTATCTGAATTAATAAAGGAGATATACGGTAATATTAATGCAGCTCACACTTAAAGAGATGACTAATTAAAATCTGCAAATGGAATTAATGTTCCATGTCAGCGGCTGATGAATAAGTATCGGACTCTAATGCCCGTTACGATCAGTCTGACCTATTGTCCAAACAATCACAAGTGCAGCATTTGCACTTGTTTGCAATCTGAAGTCCAACCTGAACATCCTGTCTGACCTGCAGTACAGGGTTATAGATCTTATCCTGTGTAGCACAACAGCACAACACTCCGACCTTTGACACTATGAGAGGACAATCATCACTCACACGGATGCAGTAAAACCCTTTGGTCCGCAGATTGTAGATAATGTTTTTTCAAGCGGGTGATGCTTTTTGTCTTTTTATTTAGGCGAAGTCTTGAAAATGATCCTTATTATACTGAATTTTAAAGGAGACCCTTTACTAGACTGATCTAGTTATGCTAGTTTGTTGATTGATCCAACTAAATATTTCAACTATTTCTTTCAGCACTGATATTCTCATGTAACACACAGGAGGAATAAGGTGCTGGTGTGGAAGTTCCAAACATATGATTCATTTTGAGTTGAAGTGTTCTACTCACGGCTTCTGCTGTGACATTACAGTGCATCATGGAAATTACTCCTGATATAATAGATTGGATTATATGTATTTTGCTAAGTTTAATTCACTGGATGCCAGTGAAATGTGGAAATAAACGGAATGTGTTATTGAGACTTGGACAATAACTTATCCTTGAAAACCTTTCCATTCAGTAAAGTAAACTGTTAGGCCCTAGTGGAACAGTAATACTAACGAATGGATCAGATCAGATGCACAGGTGTTTGTTTGCTTTTTATTTTTGAATGTAAACCACAAACAAGTGCTACTCAATTACAGAATAAAATGTGATGAGATATTTAATCAGATCAGATGTCAATTACTCGACATCTGATCTAATTATTTACTGACAATAAACACGATCTGTCAGCAGAGGACCGTTTCAGAGGACATTGTGAAAAATCATTTAAAACAACTTGAAGTGGATTTTTTTTTGACTTAACAAATGTTAAACTGTTCAAAATAAAGTAACACTGCTTCCTGCCATTGTCGGTACAAATCTGTACATCTCTGCACGCAGGTGAGTTGCTATAGACAGAGAACTGCTGATGGAGCATCGACCGTAATCCTCAGGCGTTAACACACTAATCTTTCCATCTGATAGGTTGTTTGAAACATGGCAGCAGCATATCCTGAAGTTGAAACACAGTAGCTTAAGGCGCCAAACGACCAAGGCAGGCATTCATAAAACAAGGCAACAGTAAAGGGGCTTTGCTTTACAGATTTATTGTAGCAGATGATATAAGAAGACTAAGCTTGATTTTTTTTCCACCTGTCAGTCTTTTCATTATGGGAGAACGTCGGAAATATCGCTGTTTCTAGCATGCGGCCAATATTTTACTATTATTAATAATGGTTTATAATCACACAGGAACTTGACTTCTTCAGCCATTATCCAGATGTGACCTGTAAACACATCTGGCTTTAGCATACGTGGTGGGTAAACGGGCAATAACAAATTTTCAGTATAAAACAAAACTCCAGCCATTTCCTTAGTCATTTTTTTTGTCAGTCAGCATCATCAGTGCGTCATATTGTTATCTCCCTGGCACATCAATATTCATTTACTTGTTTTATAATTACACTGGCATCCCTCTGATTTTTTTTTATATATATAAACCCAGCTGTGAATCATCACGTCTGCAGCAGATTTTGGAGATTAAAATTTACTGCGAGGCAACAGCTGTTCTTTGGCCTCCTCCCTCCTGACTCAACAGGGACAAAACAGCATTTTTCTGTTTTCCAAAATGTTCACGCAGGCTCAGCCGAGCTTTAAGTTTGTCTTTTAAAGACGGGTCAAAAAACACTGCCTATCAAGGGGTAATATTTTCATTAGCAGGAAGGACAAACCACGTCCCTCCTGCTTAGCCAAGACCCATATGTTTTTATTTGCGCATAAACTTGTACCATGTAGCGCCTTTACTGAAAATGCATGTGCAACTCAAAATTCAGATGTACAAGCTGTAGGACCCCTTTCTGGAATAATTACTCATTAAATAAACAGTTCTTTGTAGAGTATTTGTGTTGACCTTTGACCCCTTCTGTTGCTGCAGAGTAGCTCAGAGGAATATTAAATAACACTAAAATTATACAACAGTTACACAATTAGAAATAACACGAAGTACACAGTTCACATAGTTCTCAAGTCATTCGCGTAGTCACTGTGATATCGTACAAAATATGTGAACTAAAAAATAAAATAAAATAATAGTCTGACAAAAAGGAGGAATATATAGCAGGAATAAACTTTTGCCATGCATTATTTACTCCGGGTTCACCTTGGCAGCTTGCTGTACGAGATTAAAAGAATAATTTCAAAGCTGTAAATAATCCGTGCAGGCACATATCACATCCTCTGAAGGGCAGTGAATTATTTATTGTAATCTGGCAATGCGAGGTTGTTTATCACATATTAATGTGATACATCAGGGGAGTAATTCTCCTCTGGCACACCACAAGCAGTTCCACTCAGTTGGCGTCAGGGTACATAGTCTATCTACGAGGATTCATGAGGCTGTAATCTGAGTAGGAGCTAATCTACACCTGCAGCAGCCTGTCAGGGACTGTGATGCTGATTATTCAAAAAGACTTGTGTTACTATGTAGAGATAAATTACTCAGGTGCTGATAGTCCCCATACAGACTTAGCAGCTAAGCTGTACAAATGAGAGATGTCCCCTCTGTGTATTGGTTTGGCTTTTGTGAGCTGAAATGTGTTAGAATTAGAATTTAAATTGACCAAAACAATAAAAAGCCGGAGTTTTTAACATGTTTGATCTTTTTAAGTGATTTTGCTCATGTGTTAAAATGTTATTGCCATAAGCTGCTGTGCACATATATATTTTCTGTGTCATGTAAGGAAAAAAGCGTTGTGCTCAGATTGACACAGTTTTGAACATTTCTTTCTCCTATTCCTGCTTATTTCGTATTTTTTAAAACTGTTTTCAGAACAGATTTTCAAATGAAGAAGAGCCAATCTGCAAACCTAATGCAAAATCATCAACATAACTTGTATCTAAATGCTTAGAAATTATAATTAAAAAAATTCCCCAGCTGGCCACTTGAACGAATCTACCCATCCTGCATTTGGATGTTGGATAGTCCACCCTTACTTTGACTATGTTTCAGTAATATACAAGAAAAATGTCGGCAAACTAGTGGAGGCAACGGAACTTTATTCTGTGGCGGCTGGGCCTCACTCTGTCGACAGACACTTTGTCTGTCCACACACAATGTGTCACCGGTTGCACAGGAGATATGGCTGTAAGTTGGAGAATGAGAAATTGCCTTTAGGCTCATTAGGAACAACAGCTGGTTGGGTAATGAAGAGGAAACAACATGTCAAGAGGTTCCCGAAACTTCCCGAGAGATGCATTTCTGGAGTGTGCCATTGAGAAGGAAGATTAATGCTGATGCATCATCACTTAAATGACTCTGAGAGTAGAATCATTTGTGTGACTGGATGTTACAAAGAATCATAACAAAAACTAGCTACGGCACATATTATTAAGATAATAAGAAAGAAAACAGCATCTGTAAGAGAAACTGACAATCTGTCTTGGGACGTTAAGGAAAAAGAAAAACTTTTAATTGGATCCACCACATAATCCGTTCTGTTTCCCTGTGGCTCCACCAAATTTCGCGAGCGCTGGTTTGGCGATATTTGCACACAAAAGAAACCAACAAACCAGACACAGATGGAAACATACCCTCCATTGCAAGGAGATTAATCCGTGGCTGAAAAATTGCAGTCTGAACTTGGTTATAATCTGTAATATTTGACGACAGACACTTCCTGCTGGCTCTCCGGCAGCTAGTAATCAATGCTATGAGCAAAAAAGCAAATGAGAGGGATCAAAATGAACAAAAAAATAAACAGCCTCTTGATTGTATATTCATAGTCTACTGATAATTACACAACAGTGAAGTTAAAAAAGAAGAAAAATATCATCGTAAGTCACATCCCATGTTGTGCCCTTCATAGTGTCAGCTTGTTGGGTAATAACCTTCATATCCTGACTCATGGATGCGAGCCAGTGTTGACTGGAAGTAGATCTCTCCCCCAAATGTTCAATCTCATCCTGCAGATGCTCAATTGAAATGAAATCTTGCGACTGAGCATCCTGGCGCGGTGAGCTCAATATACTGTCATGTTCGCAGAGCTGCTCCTGGACTATTCTGTTCATCCAGCATGGGGTATTACCCTGCCGCCGTGCTTTTATGCTGTTAGGGATGCACTTGATTGGCAATAGCACTCTCCCATCCTGTGGCGCTCAACCATTGCTCTTTTATCACGGGTCCAAGTATGTTCCAGAGAGGGGGGAAAAAAAGACGGTGCATCACCGCGGTCACGGTCTGATGTATGACATGACTGATCCACGCGCTCGAGGATTTTCTTTCATATTCTAGTCTGGTCTTGAACAGCGGGAATCAGGACTTGTCTGCATTTCCAATCATGTTTTTTTTAAATTGTATGAACCTCAAAAAACATATCTAATTAAGCTGTAGTTTGGGTCCAGTCAGGAACACCACCCTTGTGCACATTTCTGTCACGGTGAAATCCACTCTCAGGCGTGCACGCTGATCAGCTTCTCATCACCCGCTCCCGCTTTGTCTTTAAACGTGTCGTTCTCTTCCTGCCTTATTTTATTTATGCTGAAGCTATGTACGCTCTCTTTCCCCAGTCTGCGCAGAGTCATCAGATTCATCTTTCATCCTTCACCAGACTCAGCAAGCCATCACCCACCACTGTCTGGACTCCATATGGGGGAGTGGGCTGGGGGGTGGGGGGTGGGATTCACCTTGATGCTGCTCAAGGCAGATGCTCTTGATTATAACATCACTGTGCTGAGGCGAAGCACCGAAATCTCTGTCAACATCACATATCATCTGTACAGTCTGTAATAAATAATTATTTCCCCCCCGTGACTCCTGACTGAAGTCAGCTAACTGAGAAACCTGTACTCTGTCGTACAGTTTGTTACTGGTTGTCTATTGTTTTATGGAGAACCAAAATCAAAAAAGTCAAATTAAACAATATAATAATAAGTACAAGGTATAATGTGTTCCATCCTAAGATGCCATGCAGATATAGGGACTACTGTGCTTGTTGTTTTATATCACAGTAAAGTAAAGCTATTACATCTTTGTACAAGGGACTTTAAACAAAATGTCAAAGTGAGGCACTGCCAGAAATATGAATATTGGCAGAAAAGGTCAGTGTCATCTTTCAAAGGTTCTGTTTGTTGGATTTAGTTGTGTCTAGCTTGCGCATTACAGCCACCACCAAAACATCTTTCCCCTTCACATTTCCTTCCAGGTGTTGTGGAGAAAATATGGTGGCCTTCAGAGAAACACAAAAGGCCCTTTCAGGAGGCAGCGCTCACTTTTGTCGTTTCCACAGTGGAACATCTTAGGCTACACAAAGGGGGGAGAAAAAATCCACTTCCGCTGATGGACCCAGACTATGATAAGTAAAATTCAGTGAAATTCATAGTCATAAATATAATGTTCTCTTTGTGGGAGAAATTGTTTACCAGTCTATTTGTTATATGACAACTTCATATGGGCTCCAGGGCAATCGGGGGGGGGGGGGGGGGGGGTGGGGTGGGGGGGGGGTGGGGGGGGGGGGGGGGCAGATCTTTGCATGTTATAACGTGGGACCTCACATTCTTTTTCTCCTTCTGACAGACGTGCTGCCACTTTTGAACTCTCCCGTCACGTGGAACTAAATCGCTCCACCATTACATAATTTTCACTGCGGAAATTGGAGCTTTATATTGTGTGCGCTGAGCTGACAGGACCTATGGGTCAATCATTCAGCTCGGTCAAAGTATATGGTACTTCATCCTACACAAATTACTGAAAAGTGTCTATTTTCACGTCACGGGCCCATGGAATTATGTGCCGCGTGTGGATCAGAATTTTGAAATTGTGACACTGTCAAGTATTAAATGGCATAAAGGTAGATGTGTTAATGGGTTCTCTGTCAGGAATAAATTATATGTTCATGTATGGGTGGTCTGGCAGGTACAAATGTCTATACTAACCTTTTTCAGTGGCTGTGGCCATTGGGTCTTCTATTGAATTTATAATTAACTTGTGAGGAAATGTGGGCATTTTTCTATTAAAAGAGACATTTTGTCAATTACAATCCTCGCAGAGATATTCACTGAACTTCCTGTTGGAAGAAAGGTCAATAGCTGTGTGTAATGAGTAATTGACTCAAGACAGAGAGCAGCCCAGGCTCAGACTGTGTTTCCGATCAAGTAGCAAAATGTGATTTATTTCCGTATAATTTTCTTTCTCATTTTCGAACATGTTATAGAAAATCAGAGCTGATTGAAGTGCCACTGCCGGGGCCAATTCATCAACCAAAAAACTGTCTCGGGAAAATGGAGCTTAAATGGGCTGAATGATGAAAAGAACATGGGTTTTTGAATATGAACAATGGCACAGACAGGGACTAATGGCATGATAGGCTGAACAGCACAGACTGTGGGCAAATGTTTGTGGTCCACTGACAATGGAGCACAAACGTAACGCACACACAACAGTGAGCAGTAGCTAACAGGCTGACATAGTGCTGAAGGCACTAATGAGCCAAGCTAAATGACACATGGACTTTTTGTTTCTTTTTTCTATATAAAATAATTTAAGTAAATAATGTAAATTTCAATATTCACATCCAAATAATATTATTGCTGATTTAATAAGACATTTCTAAATCAAATACTATGCTATGTGCATTCTTTAGCATAGCATTGTCCCACACAACATTTGAATTTGGAAGCTGAACAATGCTTGAGATTAGGCTTTTACTTTTCCAAGATTTATATTCATCAAAGTGAAACATAAAAAAGAGACCTGCATGACAGTTGAACAGAAAAAAAAATTTATAAGAGGGCACTGAAATAAATGATGTACCGACGAGTGGGATTGTTTTTTTGGGGGGGAAACGTTGTTTTCAGTTGCCAGTCAAGCTAATAGAATATTTATAGAAACGTATGACTAATGACAGACACTATACAGTAGGCACAAAGAGTTTGATGATGGCTTCTGTGCCTATGAGGCATAGGGGGATTGTGTTTATAAGGGATAAACACACACACACACACACAAGTATGCAACCAAACCCACAAGAAAGCATGCACATTAAACACACAACAACCCTTTATGAGATTTAAAGTTGATAACAAGCACATAAATTAAACAGCCCAGAACATAATTATGACCCAGCGAAAGGTTGCAGGTTGAGTAAGATGCGGCCTCAAGGCGAATCCCTCCAGATGACATGAAGAGCCAGGGATTTATTTTAGTGGAAATGAAAGATTTGGCAGCTTTTGATCAACAGGCCAAGGATTTCCCATGATGCTCAGTTAATATCACACAGACATCGCAAAGTCACATAATATTGAGACCTGAGCTTAGATGTTCCTCAGCGAGATATGTAAACACACTGCACGGTGTTAGTCTTGACAGCTGTTTAACATGGATGTATTAGGGCTGTATGATGTTGAGCCTACACTGTTGAAATCCCCATGTATAATTCTCTGTGAAGTACAAAAGCTTAAACTCCTAAAAGCTTCTGACAGATCCCAGCAGGTAAAAGTTTGGCGAGCTCTGGGATGTGGATTTTAGCTGCTTTATTGAAGGTGGTGGCAGATTTCCAGACTGTATCATAATGCAAACACCCCCACCTCTATCAAAATCCTCCTCACATCCAACCAGCACTCCCATACTGACAAATGGAAGTGATCTCTAATGAAACGCACTATGCCGGGCTCTTATCCAAAGAGAATAGCCCTCTTCATTATTAAGACTTGTGTAAATTTGGTGGGATGTGGTTTATGAATTCAATAGAGATCCTGCGCATTTATTAGTTACATGTTATCCATTATATAGTTGCCTGACTGATGCGTCATCAGCGAAACGAGAAAAACGTTGCGCCTAAACATTTTCCTGTCGTAGTCTGTTACGAATCCATAAAACGAAAACAAATGAAAGGTGGGTTTTGTGAAATTAATTACAAACCTCTGTGTTATCCAGTTTAACATTTTGCACCTGGGACCCCGTATCATTTATCAGCATGACTTCAGTAGGAATGGCCGTTCTAGCTGATAGGACCACAACACAAGTGGAATTTTAATAGACGTTGAGGTGTGGGAGTATTAAAATTATCTACGTGTCTGGGATGTGAGCATCACCAGTGGGTGGCTTAGGAGTCCAGGTGTTGGTCTTTCAAAGCGCAGTCAGATCTGAGGTCTTAGGATATCAATTTGTCTGTAGGAGAATTTTTTTTTTTTAAATAGCCTAGATGAGATTAGATCTTTGACGCCATTTTCACGTCTATCAAATCAGTTGGGAAGATTTTGTCACACAAGGTGACATCGTACCTGTCGTACAGTGTAACATACGACAGGTATGTATCAAGAACCCAAAGCCTCCTGTAGTTTTATTCATTGGGTCACACATGGGCAGCAGTTTCACACATTGCATTTCTCAACGGGTTAGATGGAAGTCAAGAGAATTGAATATATATAAAATCTCAAAGTGAATCAAAAAATAATAAGGAGTGACTTAGAAGGCATTCATTTGGCTGTCCACTTAACTTTTTCGCGACATGGTGTTTTTCTCCCAGACGCCGTCCACTGGTATTGTCAGTCGGAGGCCTCATAATCCTCCTCGCAGATTTAACACCTGTCTGCGGCAAATGTCACTGCGGCGAGGCTGACCTCAGATGTCGGGCACAAGGACCGCAAAATCCCATCACGTGCTCGAATGGGACGGAATCACACAGAAATGAGACGGATTCCCAGAAGCTATCATTACGTGATGTATGAGTTTTCACAGGTTTTCAGTCTCATGAAGACAGACACAGGATGTCAAGTCACTGAAAGCAATGAGAAGTTCGAAAACCTTGCCCTTTCGTGCATAAGTTATTAAATCACAGTGATACTTTTTCATTGTTTGGTTGTACTATCAAACACGTGAAATGTAATTGCCATATCTTTTTTAATATATTGTATTTTGAAGAAGTCAGACATCATGTCCAGTGTAGTTAAATGGTTCAATTAGGTTTTTTTCCTCCACTTTTAGCTTCTTGTGGTATGAAATGCACCAAGACGACTTCAAAATCAATATTTTTATGTGGACTAAGAGCTCAAACAGCAGATGCAGCCTGCACTCGCCCTCTCAAACATACAAATACCCTTTGGTCCCATACATGTGTACAAGGCACAAGGTGCTCTTTCCTTTCCGCTCTTTGCTCTTTCTGGTTTCTGCCGTGATTCACTGGAAACGCTAAACGACCCTAATGGCGGTACACAAGAATGTGGAGGTAGACGTTTGACATTCCTCCTGAAGCAGCCATCTCCTCTGCAGAGCCATCAGCGGCGTATCAGTAAAGCCTCATTAGAGCCGGAATCCGACTGTAGAAAGGGAATTTTTGCAACATTAACTTTAACATTGCCAATCCAGTAAATAATATTCTTGTTATGGCCGTAATCACCTGCTGGAAAGAGTGAAGAGGTGAGACAGTGAGAGTGAAAGAGAAGTAGGAGAAAACTATGTTAAATATGTGTTTTGTACAAACTTGTTTGGGGTTTTTTTTTCGCAGTATTTCGATGCAATTTAACAGAAGTGCACATCAAAGTGCAGTGATACTGAAATGACCTTTTAGGCTCAATCATGCAACACGAAAGTCTGATATATATGGTACGTGTCCTAAATTACTTTATGTGATTGCAAGTGATGAATAAATCTAATTTTTAGCTTGCCTTTATATTTGATAATAATATCAACAACAACAACAACAATAATAATGAACAAAAGCCTTACTAGGTGTATAGAAAATACTTGATTACAACAGACCATAAACAACATATATCTTTTTTATGGTTACTGTAGCTCCATAAACAGTTATGTTGTAAATGATAAAAAAAATGCTAAGTATTCTGTTTTTATCTCATATAGTAACGAAAACCTTCATATCATATAAACAGTGAGATACAACGCGTATTTTCTTTGTTGTTTCGTTTAGCTCCAGAAATTATTTGGTCAAGGTTACGAAAAGACAGGTGTCGTGGATAAATGAGAAAAATGTCAATGCTGAGGCAAATCCAGGACTCGGGTGTCAAATGCTGATACGCCACCATCGCCTTCGCCACTTTTACTGTCATCTGCCATGATCTCAGTCATGTCTTATCAAGCTGGCAGGAGACGCCCAAAACTGTAATTACTGGAGCAGGACAATTTCCTGTGAATGTCATTATTAGCAGGTTGTTTTGCAGCCATGCACTATAACATCCCCCTGTACGGGATGTTGTGGTTATTGACAGAGGCTGAACATATTGATGTCGTGTCACTTGATATCAATAGGTCATTCGGGGTGATTTGTGGTGTGATTTGTCAAATGTGGTTGTACCATAACCCACTGAGCTTTCACAGCACCTGGAATACTACTGCTTGAAATACTACTATACTTAGTCCCCTATTACTGCAGTAGTACTGTAGTTGTAGCTGCTATAACTAGTGCCACTAATAATAAGTCTGGATATTGCGTGATGTATGTGATTTTAAAAAGTGACGTCATTGTTATGTTACCATAGTGACAAGTTCAACGTTATTTCTGTTGAGTTTTTCATTTCAGCAGTCACCAGATTCTCGGCATACGTCGTGCTGAATTCTTATTTTATTCCTGTCTGAATCAATACTGCAGGAAGGCAATTTAAAAAATTATTTCACGACATCCCGCAACCAGACAGCAAATCCATGGGTCAGTTGTCAAAATACAGTACGCCAAGGAATGACTTCCTGGGACAGGATAAGGTGAGGGAGCCATGATTGCCTGGAGCACGCCTGGACCTTAGAGCTTAAAACAGAGCCAGAGCCAGTATTTATTCAATTTTCCAAAAGGTGCCCTTATCTATCTCCCTCTCTCTCTCTTTTCCTCTCTCTGTTTGTCTCCAGCCCTTTTTTCCCTCTCTATCTATCCTTCGATCTATGTGCTGAGTCGGCTAAAGCGGAGTTAACGAGGATAAGTGGACCACACATGGGCGAAATAGTTCAATAAAGAAAGCTCGAGCAGATGTTAATGATTATGGATTTACAAGGATGGAGTAGCATGCACAATCACTCCTCACCTGCACCAGCGGCCTCACCGAGCGCCTTTACTTTCACTGGGAAAGTTTGAGAAAGAGGGGGGGAAAAAAATATTCACTCTTTTAAAGTGTTCGTTGGGAGGAAAAAAAAACTCACTGGATATCATTTTGAGATAGTTTGAGAGCTTAGTGTTTCCTTTATGCTGACTTCATAGGAAATTCTGTTGTTTTATATAAAAAAAAAATTCCAAACAATCCACAAACTTTCATCACTTTCTATTTGGTGGCTTTTTTTCCTCCAATCTCTGTGCCAACACATTATGGAATGCTATCAGTTCCACTACCTTGCCTCATATTAATTTTTCCCCTGGTTGGTTTTATATCCTTTCTCTCACCCCTAACTCTTAACTCTCCCACATTAAGGCTGCATACCAATCATTTCAGTTTTAATACCCCACTGAGATTAGCAGGTACAATATTATGGAAGACATCCACAGGACTGTAATACAATGGCCTGCAAAGTATCCTCGCATATAGTAGTTTATAATAGGTCAAAGTACTATGCGTTTAGAACTTGACAGAAATGCATCCCCTCAAAATTCAGTGTGTTATCACACATCACCACTGGGGTAAATACACAAATACCAACAACAAAATGAAAATTGAAAGTATATTTTTGACGGCCCGCAGCAAACGTTATACTTTGAGGGGTGGTGCATGGAGACGTTAGTGGTCCAACCTTTCCACAGTTGAGTTACTCATTAAGTAACAAAACAGGTCATTGATTTTACAGCTTTGTCCAGGGATTTTATGAGACATAAGTGACTCTCATAAGATTTCACTATGCATCATTAAATCAGGGATGTAGATGATTCCCCCAAACATTTTCCCCTCTGTAATGACAATGAGCCAAAGTCCTTAACATTGCCCTCGAAGAGGTGCCGAATGTACGTGGAGCTGAAAGGACAAGTCAAGGTCAACTTGGTGTTTTCTATTTCCCACCCACCGAGTGCCGAGCAGAACTATCATCACTGCAATGGGGCTCACTTTAAATTCTGAATATCTTAATAGATTTATGATAAGAATTGTTTCTTTTTCAACCCAGCTATATCCAGTAACTCTGCTATCGCTAGTCCAGTGAAGAATAAGGCCCACGTGCTACTTGCCTTTTTAAAATTAATTTCATAATACATGAAAAGGCTTTTAAAGCCTCGCATAACTTAATGGGTGACCTTCTTCTGAGACAGTTGCAGTGAAGTGCAAAATTGTTGCTTGATCCCTGAGAGTGCTGGTAGACATGCAAATGGTGCCATCTGTCCACTTTGGAATTAATATCTTAATATGGGAACAACATTAGGCTTCAGAGTATTGATGAGCTGCCCTATTTCCTCCATCCTGATTGCAGCGTTTTGTCATTACATATGATAGCACTCGTTATGTAAGTGCTATTGTTCCTTTATTGCAGTCTTTATTCCAATGAAATAAACATATGATAATGACGTATGGCAATGATGAATTGATTAAAATGTTTTAATGATTAAGTACCAATAAAAGTTTATTTGCATGAATTTGTATTTTAATTATTAAATACAAATAAATGTTCATGTTGAACAGTTGACTATTACCAGGATCTCAGGTATTTTACCACTAGTACTGTAGATTTGATGCTAACATGTTTTGTTCATTTTCATGTATCACAGTGGCCTTGCAAAGGTACTTTAAAGAGGGAAAATGGGCTTGATAAGGTTTATTTCTTCTTCTGCTCCTTTTGCTTATTGATTTTATTCCATAAAATGATGATGAATTTCTCCCTGAAACTGAGGCGACTGTGCTACCACGAGCCCCGTGCGATGGAAACATATCACCGTGGTCATGCATGCGATGAGACAGATATGAGCTGATTGCTGGAGTTGTTAAAGGACATTTACATAAATGAGGTGAAACATTGCATGAAAGCCACACTGAAGGCAGAGAAACACAAAAGACACCTCAACCACTGTGATCTCAGCCCCTGCTGCCACTAGGAACTTTGATATTTCTTTCAAAGTTATTGAATTCTCTGTCATCCGTTCTCTTACTCCTTACACAAGGTGAAGCTTTCAGAATTTCATGAGTCCCTGTCAATAAACACAATATATACGCACAGGTACGTTTGGATAGGGAATCAACTTTGTGCAATGAACAAACAAAATAATAAAATGAATGTTTTTTTTCAGTGTATTTTAGGATTGCAAATATTAATTTACTCACAGCACCACACTGATGTCAAGCTGTCAGCCTATTCGAAGTCTAATCTTTGCAGTTATACAAAATGTGACAGTCCTACTTAACAGGGAAATTGTCACAGAAGGTTTTTAAATACATCATTTAATTTTTTTTTTTGAAAAATGTAACTTGTCAAACTCATTTATGTTATGTTATGTTACTTGTATATTATGAGATATCAGCTTTTAATTGATTTATTTAGACTGTACACATGGGTTAGTCTGCCTGTTTGCGTGAATTGCGATTGTGTGTGAGTGACTGCGGGGCTCTTCAGCCACTGCTCGAGCTGTAGAGCAGTGTTATCATGAACATGCTTTCACCATGCAGCCTTGATGGATGTGCACAGACATGAGCAAAGGAATGATGTGATGCATTTCTCCTGACTTAAAGGGCAGTAGAAATTGCTGGGGGCAACTTTTAACCCTTTGTTTGCCATGTTAATTGCTACAATTGGATATAATTGGAATAGAAGCCTGAAGTCCAAAAATGTCTTTGTGGTAAGATACTGAGAGCAATGCACTTTTCTGATTTTTTTTCACAAAAATCTTGGTACAGTCGTTCTAACATATAGCGTGAGATACGGGTACATGTGAAAATGATGATATGACATGATATGGAAAGAAGATGAAACAAACAATGCAGACTTACCTTTGCACCAACCTGGATAAAATTGCATCTGTAAATACATTGTGCACGGGTGTAAGTCTTTGACCCGACACCGACAGTGACCCAGTGGGTCCATAAACAAGATGAGGAAATATTGTTCGGCTCGCTGTGATTAACAGGGGTAATAAGAGACTAAACGTAAAGAATGCAGGAATACAAAGTTTATCATAACACACATATCTTTTCAGATTCATAAAACGTGTCTGTTTTATGACGACATTTATTTATATATTTTTGTTTTTATTGTTAGTTTGTTTGTTTTTTTTAGGGCCATGATAACTTATCAAATCTTGTCTTCATTGTTATCGACTTGAACAACACAGTGCACACTACAGAGCTTTTATTCTGATATAAATGCTTGAAAATCCACTCATGGTCTATTCATTGTTTCCCTGCTTTTGTCAATTACTTTGATTTGGGCCGGTGCTTGATGAGGTGCTCGCTTGTCTAAAGGGATTACATGTCTGGCCGGTGTTGCCAGGGGCTACGCTGGTGCAGTAGGAGTGGCAGTGCAGTTATTCACCGTAACTGGGAGATAGCATCTAAATGTTTGTCAGATCCATCGCCCACTGTTTAAGGCTGCCATTACTTTTATTCTGTCACGAGTGTCACTTCGACTCACTGTTGTACCCTGAAGCAGAATGGGGTTGTGTTCTCCTCAGAGATACAGCTTTCCGTGTCTGAAACAACCGGGCCCTCAGCAGGGAACTCGCGGTAATGGATCTCAGAACTGGTGCTGAAGAGTTATGGATCCTGTGTGACACTGAAAGATTTATGATTGGCAACCCCAAACGCCTAGGATGACATCATGGATTTCACACACGCGCGCTGAGGTAGCACAGTGAAATGGATCCGAATGCTTTGGAATAACACAAGTCACATAAACTGATGTAAACAGAATCGTACAGTTGATGTCTGTGTACATTAGTCTCAGCAACCCGATGCCGACGTGTACTCAATTAGCTGGAAGAAAAGCTGTTATTCAAAGAACACTTGATACTTCTGTTTGTGTACAGGTCTAATTTGTTGGTCGTCAGACATCACCCTTTTTTTCACATCTTATACTGTTATGAACAATATGCCGTGTAGGTGCATCAAGGACACGTGTCTTCTCGCACTAATGAGAATCACATATGCTGTTGTTTCACGAGACGCGGGCGGGTGTCAGCTAACACGTTCAAAAATTAAGCTAACATCATTTGTTACGATTTATCGCTTAACCTGTTCACAGAGCAGCCCTGACCTGCGTCTTTTTTCACCTGTATGTTTACAACACAAAAATGAAATGAAAAGAAACAAATTATAGCATTGTGTTTTCATTATTTTTCATGTTTCTTGACTTAAAAAACATACTCATTCATTCTATCTGTTTTATATCTAACGTGACGATCGGCCTGAAGTGATAAGGCTCATTTACCTCTCAGGGCTGACTGATACGTTTGTGACATAAGGTAATAGGAGATGTGTTTACCCGGGTCTTGTTACATTCACAGTTTCACGCTTCGTGTGATTATGCAGAAAGTTGTTGATAAGATTTTGTGTTGGTGTCCGGAAGTGCATGGCGACAACAACAGGGAGGAAGCAACACTCGCGGTGATAGCCTATATCCTGGGTTTTTGAATTAATTCAGCAATCTCAGTTCTTAGTCTTTTTTTTCTCTCATTTCATGAATCAGATGCAAACTTTTATTGTTTTTCATTAATTCTCCCTGAAAATGATTTATTTTTACAGCCGACATAAAAATTCATGGTAGTAAACTCATAAAATTGAACACTGTTTGAAAGAAAGAGGAGGGATGTGGGGAGGGAGATAAAACTTTAACAATCCGTGTGGGGAAATATAATTTACAAAATTCAGTTTGGTGGCAAAAGGCCGGAGGGTATTATTGAATATGCACACTAAAATATGAAACTGACCATTTCAGCATTTCAATTAGTACATGCACAGCCTTGTTCTTATATCTGACCATAACAGGCAGCTTGGGGGTGTAAAAGTAGCTCACACCTGTTGTATTGTGTCACGTCCATCTTCTGTGTGACATCAACTCCCATCTAAATGCAAAAAAATATAATAATAATTGCATAATCTTCTAATTCATATATCTATTAATCAACAGATACGCCAGGATTTCAAAGATGCATGTGACACAATATTCAAAATAATTTCCGTGAACATGGGGGTTTCAGTTGGTCCGACTGGTTTCACAGATCCCCCGGCTCATCACTGTGTCCTGCACTGAAACTACAATCCTGAACCTGGATCATAAATCAGTGCATCTGCACCAACATCCGCAGACCTTCTCTGCAGCACAGACATGCAAAGAAGCAAAAGGTCTCCACACGGTTCAAACTGCAGTGCAGAGCCTGTGACATCACAGCAGCGCCACTGTCGTCTGCTGGCGCCATAGTGATACATGTGGGCCGGCAGACAAATACATAATCCCTTATAACGGCCCACTGTGACCCTGAGCTACTCTATTGAAAAATGATGGAAGTTAGTGGAGAAGCAAACATACTCAGATCTATCTATCTATCTATCTATCTATCTATCTATCTATCTATCTATCTATCTATCTATCTATCTATCTATCTATCTATCTATCTATCTATCCATCCATCCATCCATCCATCCATCCATCCATCCATCCATCCATCCATCCATCCATCCATCCATCCGTCCCTCTCTCTCTCTCTATAGCAGGTGCATGGCTTCTCTCTCTCTCTGTGCCGCCATGCTCCACTGATCTGACTCCAATTTACCCTTCTTTGAATATTTGCTGTGGGATTGCTGCTGATGCCGGTGATCTCCCCCGCCTTCGGAGAGGTGCGCAGACCTTTGATTGGCAGCAGCGGTGGCTGAACTGCAGCTGACGTCCCCCATCTTTAGAGGCCACCTGCTGGCTCGGCTTTCCTGATTGCCCGGTGGTAATTGACACATCCCTTTGTTAATTATCAAGGTGATGCGACACATGTACTCCAAGAGATCAGTGAATCTGCATTGCAGACACATTCCCGTCTCAGCGTGTCAGCAAGGTGTCCTTTGGAAGCAAGCCTCTGTCTCAGGTGATTAAAGATCCTGTCATGTCACATCTTCCAGGGCCAATAATTAAAACAGAAACATAAAGCAGGGTCTAATGAACTGCGGCTTGATGATCATTCCATCGATACATACATGACATTTAGCACTATTTTGGTTGCTGAGTTAATATGTTGCTTGCACTTTTGGGGTATGTCAATTATCGCACAGGGCAAAGAAGTCATCAAAAACACGCAGCTTAATTGTGCATGAGACCTGCAGCGTTGTGTTTGTGTAATAAGATAGAATATCCCAGTGAGTGTGGCGAGGTGCATCACAGCAAAAAGGTTCTCGGTTCAAATCCTGGTTCAGCTGCGGGACCTAATGTGTGGAGTTGTGCATGATCTCCCTCTGTCTGTGTGGATCTTCTCCAGGTACCCCAACTTACTCCCACTATCTAGGGACATACATAATGGTGATTCATTTAACTGGGAACACTACAGTATACTGTCCATAGGGATGAATGTGACTGTATGTTGGCCCTGTGGATGGATGGATGGATGGATGGATGGATGGGTCAAAATAGGGCAGGAAAAAGGAAAGCATGTTGTTTTCTACACAGATGAGAAATTCACATTCACTTGCATGAAATTACCACAAATGTGAGAGTTGAATTTTTTTTTGCCACTGAGGGCTTTATAATTTCAAGTAAGTGAATTAAAAGCTTTAATTGACTCCACGCGAAATGGCTGCTGTGTTCAGGGTTAAGTTTATTCATCCGAAAAATCTCTTATTAAATATAACAAAAGCAGAAGAATTATGAAGATGATGTTAGGCAGAGTATTTTCATAGCAGCCTTTGGGCATATAGTTTAGTGCCGTGTACTTTAAATGGCAATGTCTGGGTCCTAAGTGTTGGTGCATAAAAAACTTTGTAAAAAAAAAAAAGATTACCGTAAACATCAAATTGGACTTATATTCATTTTACTGTCGATACCAATCTTAGCGGAAATAAAAAATATTATAGTGATGCGTGAGTGGGCTGAAAATATACTATTTTCATCTTTTGGTGAATAAGAAATGCAAACGACGTGGTCGTAGAAAATTAAATACAGTTTCACGCCCGACATTTCATTCAGTAACACAAAACCGCTCATAGCTAATCATTTTCAGGCCGAGTTTCGGCATGAACGCAGTGTCAACCACTCGAGAACATACAGTCCCTCATACTGTATTTAAAGTTGGGCTGACATGTTTAATTCAGTGGAAGTCATTACATGGTAATAAGGTGCTGGGGAGTGGACTGGTAGACCAGTGACTCAGCCGGTGTCAGACAGAATGAGTCCCTCTCCTAATTAAGATCATTTTGTTCCCATGTTCCATCATATTGTTTTAGAGTATTAATGCGTTGCGTATAAGAAGGTCACGGCGAGCTCTCCGCACGCCGTGGCTCTTATATTAGGGCATCATCAGGCCTCTGGCACAAAGCCGAACGCCAACCTGGATGAGCGTGTCTGTCCCACTAATGATGCCAAGTCTCATGCATTTTCATCAAAGGCCTCATATCTCTGCGGACTTTACATTTAAAGGGACAGTCTGTGTAAAGCTTAAAAAAAAACCAAAAAATCCCCAAACCACGCCGGAACGAGTTAACAGTACACATATTTATCAGCAGTTTCAGTGGGTGAAAATATATTTACCAAAATACACGAAAAAACAGTACCAACATATTGAGTAAGAAAAGCGTTTAATGATGCTGTCAGCCAACTGACAGGCTTTATATTCAAGCATAGCTTTGGAAGAGATGAGAAGCTATGAATTTTCCCATCAATGACTGATTATAGTATTCAATTCAAAGATTTTACTGCTCATGTTTTGGAGGGATTAATGGAATCGGAGGGGGATAAATATCACGGTTCTGCATTGTATTCCGTACGCTTGTATTCTGCGATCCTGACACCAAACACAAGTCTGTTTGTGCGAATCCAAACATCAGGACAAAAAAGGAAAAAAAAAGGAAAGGGATTCTGTGCAGATTGGGCTGTGGTGTGCTAACGCGGTGCCACGGTAAGGAGGGGAAAGATAAGGGCTGTGGTCTTTTCACACAGCTGAGGGCTGTGAGAAGGCTCAGGAGTGATATGTGGTGACAGCACACTGCTACGCTGTTGACACAGCATGCATCTCCTGGGTACCGAGGGCGGGATCGCCCCGGGCCTGATTATTTACAGGCCTACGTGCCTTCAAAAAATGTTCTGTGAGGACACCCGGAGAAATCTTCCTTTGCGAGGCTTTTTAATTGGATCAGAGCTATCATTTATTAATGGGACTGACTCTATGCAAGTCTAGTTCCTTCACGCGCATGATTATTAATGGCTGCCGGATCAAAAGACTGATATGACCTGTACAATGCTCTGTGTCAGCCGGAAAGAGGAATACATTTCCATCACCAAATTGCACGGGTTGGACGGGGGGAACCTCGTCTCAGCAGGATGTGGACCCTGTAAGACACGCCTGGTAATTTCAGTGAAATCCTGGAAAAGACTGACTTGCTTTGACTTGCATCATTCAGTCATTCCGAATGGAAGTTTAGACAGACGTCCATCTATATTAACGACTCAATAGAGTTTGCATGCTCCTGGAAACTCCCCCTTTTTTTTTTTAAAGAAGGATTTTTTCTGATCACAAGTCAATACTATTCAGTTCATTGAATGCTTTTAATGCTTTTAATTGCATCTCAGCGATTTCAATCATCAAATCTCATAACTCATACTAATACACACACACACACACACACACACACACACACACACACACATACGTATATAGGCTATTCATTCATGTAATATGTTAATGTGATTATGACATGTGATGTTGAATGTTTTTGGAGACAAAAATCTAAAAAGAATTAAGAAATAATATTCTTAAATGTATTTTGACCTTGTGTCTTTAATAATAAGCTGATTGGACAATGCTCAGTTGTTCTGAAAAAAATGTCTCTGTTTCTATTCAGTCTGCCCTAAACTGCTAACAGCTTCCTCTCTGATCCTCTGTTGCCGAGTCACAAATTTTCATCGTTTTCAGAAACTCAAAAAGAGTAATTGCCCTAGAAATATCGAACAAATGTTTGGAGTGAACCAAGAGAACTTGCCAAATGAAATCCCACGTATCAGCGTCGCATCTCCTCTTAAGATTCGCGAGCATATTTATGTCAGTGTGAAACAGGGTATGTGGGAGAGCCTGTATCCCGTAAGCCGCATGTTTAAGGCTCATCACTGTCGCTCAGCACAAGCAAACCAGACGTGGCATTCTCTTGACTGCTTACTTCTCCAAATTCATTATTTATAACCTGTGTGGAAAAGTGTGTCGGAGTGAAATTTAATTGTCAAAGTCTCTGCTAATGCTAAAGGGCATTTTCTTGTCACTCACTGGACTAACACTCAACAGACTCCACAGAATCTGTCATAGACTATTTCATATCAAGGATATTTATTTTATACGCAGTAGCAAAATGAACAGCAGCTGTAGTCATGTGCACAGCAGGTATGCAGCATCCTATATGCACAGTAAACAGTGCACGCTATAAGGTCGGCTATTGACCGAGCATTGTCGGTGGGGATAGAAATGCATCAGTGTCAAACAGGCACCAACAAGGCGACAGCTTCCAGCCATTTCCTGTCCCTATTAGTTAAAAATGAAGAGTGCCTTGAGACTGCCACTCGCCCTACTTAGAATGCCACTGAGGGTGATAACGCCATACGTCAGTCACTTTTATGAAAGTAGCATTAGGGTGACAGTCACAACATGAAAAGGAAAGTGCCAGCACTCATCTTTGCAAAGCAAGGCTTTTTGGCAGCCCGGGTTGTATCGACAAATTACCATCGCCGCAACGCACTGAGGTTGCATGGGTGTGTTTTTGCACCTTTGTCCAGAAGCTTACCTTTCTGTCGCCAAACACAAGCCTCGGCACAAACACAGGTTTTCCGTGCCCCGTACAGTTCTCGGGAAAAGCTTAAAAGATTTTTTTTGAACCCTAAAGTTCAGCCTGACTGTTTGATGTGACAGATGTGAGAATAGACGTGGGTGGACTTGACTGATGTTGAGCTCTCAGCACTGCGCTGTGATTGAGACCGGAATTACAGCTGTTGTGAAGGAGAGAACGGCGCTGCCTTCTGAATGGTGGGCTTTGTGCAACAGTGTGCAGACAAAACATCGCAAAAATGTATGTTTTTGCACTGCTAATAAAAATGGACTGCGTGTTGCAAAGCTGCAGTGTAGAAAAAGGAGAGTAAAACCTCTGTCTGCAAATCAGCTGTGGAAGTATTAAAAATGTGTTCCCATTGCGATTCCACATTCCCACAAGCCTGATGTCTTGAGTGACACGTTGAAAGAATCAAGAGTACAACATTAATGCACAATGACTGGGGGTCCTCCGCGTTGTAAAGTGTTAATGTGCTAATGAGTTCAAACACGCTGTTTAACACAAGACTGTCAATCAAGCTTTTGGCATTTTGGCATCTGACAGTGGGGTTGTGTGTTGCGCTGAGGGACACGAGCAGTTTGCCCACACTTTCCCACAAATTGCTATGCTGAGCCCCAGACGGACGCGGTTTGTATTTTACCACTAAAATTAGCAGCACTGAAATGCTTGTTAATTTCCAGTGTGGGTTATCAGTTTGGTTTTAGAGGTTTTGTGTAATCCGGTCACCGCCACGGCGTATCATTGATACCGCCAGCCCAACTGTGTTCAGCCATTATCAGCGCCACATGGAATGATGTGATTTTCGTGGGTCCGATCTGCTTTAATTGCCTTGACCCTCAGCAGCTGAGCTGTTTTTGAGTGCTGAACATAATTTGTGACACCCTTGGAGATGTAATAATTGATGCTGTTGTTTAATACACAAAACATACAGTCTTTTTTTAAGACTTTAAAATGATAATGTAATTCCTATAAACCTTTTTCACAAAATTCCCTCATGTCGAGTAATGACGTTTTAGTTATACATTTTTTTCACCATCTGTTAAAGAGGAAATAAAAGGGTACAATTTGAATATGAAATACTTGCATTTATTTTACATAATTAAAATAGTCTTATAAGGGTAATATAGAGCAGACATGCAATCATATGTTAATGGATAAGTATATGTCATGGTTATGTCAAGAAATCTACAACTTTACCCACAAAGAAGATCCACTGCAAATGGGAAGACCATGACTTCTGAATTGAGGAGGGTGTGAATGTCATCATTTTGTTTAGATCTGAGTAAGAAGATCTAAGTAATAAAACTAAAGAGACTTTTGATCAAACAACAAAAAAAAAACAACAGGTTTTTCACATCCAGCCTTTCGAACCCAGAGAAAGGAGCCATTGACTGGTGCAGAAACTGTTCATGTTTTGTGGAACAACCTTCAAGACCATTATTCATAAACAACAGTAATTTGTAATATTTGATTGACCCCTCACACAGATGACAACCTTGAGATATTTCCTCATAGCTGTCATTTTCCTCGGCGGCGGTGAGAAGTGAGAGGACTTCACAGGAACGCTGGTCGGAGGGCTAGTTAGCCTGGGCTTGTGGAAACAAAGAGAAGAAGCGCTGTGGCACCTCAATACTTTGCCTTGTCACGGGGGACTTAGGAAAGTGACTGAAATTTTATTTTAGGAGTCACTAACTTTTGACATGTCAGCTTCTTGCAACCTGTCATCATTTCAAATGTGTCTGTGGGCCGCCGCCGCTGCTACCTTAAAACTCTAAATCGAGTCCTGTATAATTTCCCCATCTTCCTAGCTCCCTCTGTGCTAAATTGCATTGGAAGATGGATTTTTGGCATCTGAGGCTGTCAGGTCTCAGCCATGGAAGACTTTATGCACTGGTACACCCGCTATGAAAGTGAATTCCAGAGGGATGGAGGGGTGTACGAGTAGCGAGTCAAGTACTACAACTCCAGCAGGTCTCCGAGCGTGTTTCGAGCTGTGATTGTAGACTCTTTAACAATAATGCCAATGCCGTCAATCCCGCAACCCCATTGGCCCCCAACACGCACCTTCTCATCTTCTCTTTCTCTTTTCTCTGTTTCTCTAAATCTATTTCTCCTTCGCTCTCTCTTACAGGTCTTTATGATGATGATAGGATCTGGTCTGGCAGCAATTTAAGGACCATCCTCAATCCGATCACTAGCACCTTCATTTTCATTACAGCTATTGTGGTTTGCATATGCAGAGGTTGCGGAACATATTTTACATTATAGCGTGGCCTGAAAGAATGTGTTATTCCGGCCGGCTTTAGGGTGTTCATTAATTTTTCCGACAAAAGGGCCCCTCCAGCAGAACGTGGTTATCACCAGAGATAGGATTTTTCCCATCTGCTTGGAAAAACTTAAATGGCAAGTTACATTTTCGGGATGTCTCTGCTTTGAAGTTGAGATTGTCATTGTCTCTGTGTTACAGTGGTGACACTGACTCTACTGTGATAACAATGAGCAAATCCAGGCTAGATCATCCTCTCTCCTCCCCTCCACCCATCCTTTGATACTCAACAGTTCAATCTCTCTCTCTCTGACCCTTTACTCTCTCTGCTGCACGTGTCCAAAAACATTTGACAACATGTGATAAAGAAAACAAGCACAATGATCTCAGACCAGTCAGGCTGCTAAAGTTTGCTAACGACTACTTGAAAGTACTGTTGACACGGTCTCCAGGAAAATGTCTGCTTTTCCTTGTTAATGGGGCAGCGCGACAACCGATGGGTCTTTGAGAGGTCAGTGAACGGCTGTGCTGTATTAAAGGGGAACATGCAATGCATCAGGAAAGCGGTCAGTTATACGGAAATATGGCTCGTCTCATTAAATTGTTAAAGGACTATACCGACCATTTATTTATTTATTTGTTCTATTTATTTATATAAGGCAATTATAGAGTAAAGTTTGTTTTGCATTGTTCAATCTCCTGTTTGCTGTCATGGCATTGAGCTCAGACGGTCCGTCTATGTGGAAATCCAGAGGCGATGGACAATACTTAACAGCACTAGTGTGGGAGGATCAGTTGGATCTGCAACAAAGTGACAATGCTTTCATGCCTCAAGTTTATTTCTTGCTTGCCCCAAGCTGACCCACAAAATGTCAGCGCGAGGTGTTAATTGGGTTGTCAATTAATACCAGTGACTCAGCGGTTACAGGAGATGTTTGATTTTTTTATTATTATATTTTCTTATAAGTGAATCTCTTATGAAGGAAATGTGCCCCAAAAAAGCACCTAAAGAGTTCATGCTACTTTCAGCACCTTGACACAAATACACACACAAACCACACAACTTGCTGGGGTTGCCTTGACCGATATCAATGCTCATGATTAAACATTGTTTAACACTATGCCTTTTACACTATTTATTGCAGTTTGTATGAAACTAAGTGTGCAATACTACACTTTTAAATTTGTATTTGCCATTTTAAATATTTTAATAATAAATATATTTTGTAGTACGCCATATAACTCATATATGGCATTATGTTTGGCTAAATATGAGCATTAGTAGCAATAATGTCTAATGTGACTAATTCATGTGCAGAAATTGGTAAATAAACGATTTGTGTGCACAACATATGTAATCCTACGCCTTTTAATTAATGTGTAGTGTGTAATAGGAATCCTCAAATAAACCATCTCTTTCCTTTAAATGAACAGTTGCCAAGGCTGTTCCAGCGAGTCAGTGTGTCGGTGGCAGGTATACAGTTAAATTTAGAGTCAATTAGCCTCTACCTTAGGTAGGTAGGTAAGGACAGTGTTTTCCCGTTGCCTTCACAACTTTAGTCTTGCACTATCATTTCAGCATACGTACCGCCTGCCATTCACTGTGTTCCTGTACATCTGAACTGCACCTTTCAAACATGACACAAACAGGTCCTATCCTCACAAACTCTCTTTATTCCTTCACATAAAAAGACTGACAGATCTCCTCTGTGTGCCCGCGTCTCATCACCCCCCCCCCTCGACTCTCTTCCTCACATCATGTTTGCGCTTTAGAGCAACAACATGCCATTAATTTTCGTGGAGGCAGGTTTTCCTTGTGCAGCGGCTCCGTCAGCCTTTCATATCATAAGATCATCGGGGTCATGTCATTGTTAAATGGGAGATAGTTAATGAGAAAAAAAGATTAGGTGAGGTTATTACACAATTAAGTGCATTTTAAACTGATCTGATTCATTCGCGTATAGAAATGTTCTCAGTCTGAGCTTAGAGTGTCACTGTAGATATTTCATTTCTTAATGTGAATATGTACATTATGTGGGAGATTACAGCAATTTGTAAGACACAATGCAGAATCAGGAACGGCTTTCAGGACTGTGTTTTTCCATTAAAAAGGGACCGGAGGCGCGTTGACATCTGTCCTCAGCCAACCTTGCTGAGGGCTGATCATCACAACAACTATCAACACAAAAGCTTTGAAATGTAATAAATTTTAGTTGCTTATGTGTTCACCACTCATACTTGAGCACGGAAGTCGCTGTTATGATTTTTCTCCTCTCGAGTCAGAGGGTTAGGGAACTTGAACAATACACTTTTCACCTCATCCTTGACTTTCTCATTTGCAGAGAAAACTATCATTGCTTGATGCTGATTAGCAACCTTGGTCATACCCCAAGCCCCATACAGCAAGGCTGGATTGACAATCAGGATGACCTAGTGTTCTCCCAGAGGCCAGCACAGCTTGGGTGCATTCAGGTGCTGCAGTGGTGCTGTGAGCTCAACGCAGGGCAACACACAAAAAAAGCAAAACAAAACAAAACGAAACAAAAAATGACAAATGCAAGTTGTCAAAACATAAGCCAATTAAGAAAACATCTTCATCAATTTGCCAACACCCGCGCTGCAAGTTCATGCAGCACAACCAAAAAGAAAAATGCTTCGCTGATACACACAAAACACACACACACACACAAAACGATGACAATATAATATACCTGGCCTAATGAGATTGATCCATTTTTATCAACAACAAACATGACTTATTTTTCCACAAATGCTTTAATATTTCCTAAAACATGTTTTTTTCACACTGTATAATAAATACCAGGCGTGTATGTGTGTGTTTGTGTGTTTGTGTGTGTGCACACAGAACTCAGAACTATTAGAAATGTCTCGAGCTGTACTGCCTTTGTATCTGTTCATACAGAAAGAAGGACAACGTTGCACGCTCTGACGGGAAGGTTTTAATGGCGATATGAAAAGAAAAAAAAAACACAACATGTTTTAAAGTCCAGTAACAGACAATGGGAAACATCTCCCCAGCTGCCCTGCAAAATACAAAATGCAAAACGTTACAAAACACTGCATTATGGATTCAGGGCCCATAAAAACACTTTGGCCCAATGCGGTTTTAAAACATAGCCAATGGAGTTGGTCAGTGCAATGTCTGTGGTAAAAAAAAACAAAAAATAATACTATTAAATCAAAATAAAATAAATAATTACTGAATACGAGCAGATCTGTGGGACTGTTACACTTTCGTCAGCCATTTATCTCTTTATCTCCCTTTCTCTATGCATGTGAGTGAATGAGTGAGTGAATGAGTGAATGAGTGAATGAGTGAGGATCAAACACACTCACAGAGACCTGGCTGCAGTCGCCCCCTCTGTCAGCTCTTAAATCAAGAGGCTCCCCACCATTGGTAGTCCTACAGGGCCACCAGGGTGATTTCAAAAGCATCGGTCTCCACAATGCTTATCTTGAACCAGTGAAGCAGAGAAAGAGAGAAAGGTTTCAATTCTATCTTTCCTCGCCCCGAAATCCAAAGGATGAGGCAATTTCAGTTCCCTATGGAAATAAGCTGATGATGTACTATCTGACTTGACTCCTCGTACGTTGGTCACTGACACTGATTTACCTCCTCTAATAAAAGCCTTTTGTGAATTTATGTCACTAATGTATTATTGTGACAAAAAATGTTTTGAGGGTTTTTTTTTTTTTCAATTACATATTGCACCTGGCAAAAGAAAACGCCGCCGCTCCCCTGAGGAGGCGCACTCAGCTCAGAGATGATAGCAACTTTAATTATTTAAATTCTCGTGCCATTACTTGTTGTGAATGATCCCCTTCTCGCCCTCTACAACCACATGCTAGAACTTATATATCAGGTGGCTCGGCTGTGCTCATGCAGAATTTAGTCTATAATTCATGTGAATAGGTTAGATGGACAAAATTTGCTTGGCCTCTGGCTCTGCCTGCTGTGCTGAATGGAGCAGGTGCCAGGAGCCAAGAATATTTGCCTTGCAGCATGCCCATGGCGTATAACTGCCAACCCAAAACAATATGCAGGCTTTTTTTTTTTTTTACTTTTTTGGAACACATAACTTGCCAGTTGCTAAGTACGTTTTTGAGGAAATCTACTTTCACAGAACCTTGCATATTGTACATTTGTCATGTAAACACTTCAGTTTGATAATGGACCATGATGTCTGTGAATTAGATTGTGAAAGAAGCAGATTCAGAGCATGTTACAATAGACTTTGTGAGGTTTTCTGAATAGAGTGAGACCTCTTACCGGCGTCTGAAGAGTTGAGTTTAATGTGGATTTCTCCTTCAACATGATCGCTGTCCTCGGTACGCAAGGTTATTAGTCAGAGTTCGTTAGACTGCTGTCTCAGAGCTGTTTCTGAGATACGTTTACCTCACTTTCTCTCTACAGAGGATTACATGCCAAAGACATTAATGACACAAAATACATATTTTTGTCATAAAGGTGACTCTACCAATGTCAAGATTTTCCTTTTATTTTCTTTGATTTAAAAAATCTGATTTTTTCATATTTTCATGCAACCTTGACACGTTATTAAAATATCAAAAAGCGAGATGTAGGCATGAATGGGGATTAAGGAGCAGATCAGAGGCACATGGTGGAAGTCCTAGTGTGGATTACATTTCCAACTCTCACACAAATGATCTATGACTCTGACAAAGCTTTAACCCTGGAGGAAACATAAGGGCTACAAGTGTGAATATTCCACTTGGAGATGTATTTTTGTGTGTGCGTGTGTGTGTGTGTGTGTGTGTGTATAAAAACCGTTTTCCATTCATTGTTGATTTTAATGTGGGAACATTAAATTGCCAAGGCTTTCTGGATAATAATGGCTCTAATAGTCACTGTTTCTATGGTGATCTTTGGTTGGTGACACTGGCATAACAGATAACTGCGATTTTACACAATTATGCAAGGGTCTTATTTACACAACTGCAAAAAAGAAAAACATAATACAAAATAAATAAACCAAATAAATAAGAGACTAATTTGTCTGAGCTGTGCGACTGTTATCTGAATGATCGTCAGTCATTCTCATTAAAATGTAAGTGAATGAGATAAACTCACCCACTCCCACTCAAAACGCCCCAGAGTGACCTCAAATGTAGCCAGGTTTTAATGAATAGTCTGATTGGTCAACATTAGACAAAGTTAAAGAGGTGCCAGACAATGGAGGGTAAAGTGCCTTAGTGCAAAATATACTGTATATACATATATATACATACCTATATATATATATGTAATATTCTACCAGTGTTGTCATACTGCACAGTCTGAACTGCTCATCAGCTATATTAATGCTTATGCACACATATCTATCTATCTATCTATCTATCTATCTATCTATCTATCTATCTATCTATCTATCTATCTATCTATCTATCTATCTAAGTAATTTCTAACTTATCTCTTGATCTCAAACATGCAAATAATTCTTTCACACTGTCAATGTTAAGTGGAGAAGATGAGCAAAAGCGGGGGATTTGGTCTGTCATGGTTGAGCGAGTGAGCGAGCGAGGCAGACGCGAAAATGGAGAGAGGAATACAAACTAGACGCTCATGTTGTGGACATGACGGCCAACAAGAAACGGGTGTTAGTACGCATGTCGAGCAGGGCCACACCGCCTCAACCTAATGGAAATTGGCTGAGCATAGAGAAACAGTGACAAATTAAATGGGCCATCAAAAGCGCTGCCCGTGTTTGAAAGAAAGGAGCAAGCATTTCCTGATGGAATTAGAATCATTGCACTTAATCTTTAACTGCCACCTAAACCACATTTCTTGTCGGACAGCACTCCAACATGTTACGGGGATGGAATGAGAAGATGCAATGAAATGGCCTCATGCATATGGGGGCACTGTGGGGTGACCATAAACAATACATCCTGATCGTTGTTGCTAATAAGTGTATCCACTGCGTTTTTATTAATAAAATGCTTGTCATTTTGTCACACTATAAAAAGATTTGTGACAAAAAAACATGAACAGTGGATAACAATAACCACACTAATCATGATTTGTATAGGCGACAGAATTATAATAGCAATGAGTCACATCTGTATTAATACTGTAAGAAATAAAAAGCACGTTATCTGTACTTTTATAAACAAAACTGGAAAACAGGAAATTGTTTTGTTACACACATAAATTTCCCATTTTATTGAGTAACAGATGGTTGACATGCCATTGTCATTGTCCGACACCTCCCTTACTCACATATGACAAAGACGGTATGACTGAGTGGATGAGTGACTGGATGGATGGATGGATGGATGGATGGATGGATGGATGGATGGATGGATGAGATAAACTGATTGGTGGTATGGTGGGTGTGCAGTCAGGTTAAACAAACACACCTCACGAGTGAAATTTACGTTGCGATGCTACAGAGTGACGTGGCGAGACATCAGCAGGCAATGCAAAAGGCAAAGTGACAGCATCAAATGACCAATCCTCCCCTTCCACTCCCATATATGTGTTTCTGAGTGATGAGTGAAACCAGAGTGGAGTGCTGCTGACAGCCAATAAAAGATCTCTCATATAGATTTCAAGAGTTGATGTTGGGTGTATGCGCACAAACCGGTCAAGGCCGAGGTTATCCCACGATCCACATTTACACTTTGGTTCAAAGTAAACGCTCATGATTGCCACGTGGAAGTGGAGCAGCGGCGACTACAGGAGGATGGGATTTTTTTTAATAGGAGGCGGGGCAACGCATTGAGTCACTCGAGGCCCACGCGCAAAGATATACGACAAAGGCTTCGTCCAGAGATGTTAGGGCTGTTGTCCGCTGACAGCAGCTTTTAGCTTAATCAGACAACATAAGCACCATAAAAATGGATTGCAAATAATTTTCCAGGTAATAAAGCACTGATGTTTGTCAGGACTTGATGTGTAAACAGCTCTATAATTCATCAGCTGCGCAGAGTGCTGACACTAGTCCACAAGTCATGACTATGTGTCACTCACACAGCGTGTCCGCATCTTGTAGTTCACTGGCTACTCATTGCGATTATTTCTTCATCTATAGAGTCGCTTAATTTATCACCCTGGACTCCCCCAATATTTGTGCAGAAGAAACAATGTCTCCAATATCTCCAGGATGAAGCCTGAAAGCAAAACACACTGAGTCTGTTAAATAAAAATCACAATCCATCTGTTCTTACAGGTTGTTTTTTTAATCCCTCCACTTCTTAAATAGATTAACATTGTCTACAGACGCAGTTTCTTTTTTTGGTTTTTTTATCAAATCACTCTTAACAATCAGACATGTTCAGTTGGGCCTGTTTATAGATTCCGATCGAGTGCTGCTGACTCCACTTCAGTACTAATTGTTAACATTAAAACATAATTAAAAAGTGACGATCAAGCAGAGATGCTCCGGTTTGCTCATTTAAAAGTTAAACAGTCGTGTAATCCCTGACGCACTGGCGTGTGTGTTTGTGACTGTTGGGCGGCAAAGTTGTCTAATGAGCACAGTAACAACGCACTTGTGTTGCTTTCTATTCATATATGGATATACCACAGAACGCTAATTAAGAGCTAGCTGAAGGTGATGAGACAACGCGGAGTATGTCAGAGCCTTGGTGAAAATGAGACACAACACTGCTGGTAACGTCTGCGCTGAAAGTTAAGTGGTTTTGTGCGCTCGCTGCTACATTAGAGAGGACACAAATTTCATTTGTTCCTCTATCAAGGGAGGATGTCTCCAGCACATTAGCATGTGAGGTGGTCCATCCCTAGTCGCATGGCGTCCTCGCTCCATCAATACATATTCATCATCATAAGAGAGCCATTCATTTGCCCGATTGGAAAATGGGCAGTGAAGAGAGCTTGACATTCACTTTGCGCCGAATTGTTCTCCCTCGACACCAAACTTACTGATTGATGAGAAATATTATGGCTCGGAGGAAAAGCAAAGTGAAAGATGAATGAGTGTAATGCCGGGGCTCTCCTCACATCTCAGAGCCACAACTCTTTATTAATATTGTGCTTGGCCATGTATCTATCCATCCCCGTTTATGTTACACAAGTAGGATTGGATCTGTCATATCGGGTATTTACCTGCATTTGTCTCAGGGCTCTCTAGTGTGTGCATGTGTTTGTGCATGTGTTTGTGTGTGTGTGTCTTCATCGGCACTAAACCAGTGCATTTAAATTGGTCTCGTGTCTATTAACTGCTACAGTGATACCGTTTGTAATCTGCAAACAGATCGGGCTAGCGACTTTTTCCAAGGAAAAAGAAAGAAAGAACAACTCAGACGTTAAACACCATCATTGTGATTTCATCTCGTCTGGACCTCGATCCTTTGTTTTCTTTAATTTTCTCCTTTTACCCTTTCAGGAAACACGTCCGCCGTCGTCTCCGCACAATTGTTTTGCATCCGAGTGCAAAGTTATGATGCAGTTAAACTGTATTGGGGATTTATCTCAGTCAGCGGATGCGGCCAATAAAGCATTTTGTGCAATGGCTGGATGCGTCCCCCCCCCCCCCCCCCCCCCCCCCCCCCCCGCCCATACCCAAGTGATGACCATGACGGCCCACTTTGCCTGACATGCGATAATAAATCTCCGCTTCTCTGGCTTTAGGGGGGGGGGAATGGGGGGGGCTTCAATTGCCCCTCCCATGCGTATGTTGTCTGAGTGTTATCGTTTTCAGGGGTGAGTTACATGAACCATGACGTAATAGGGACTGTACACATTTTTTTTGGGGGGGGAGGGGGGGTCTGATACAAGCATCTGATGTTTCTCTAACTTATCTGCTTCTTTCCATCCCACAGCCTCTCCTTCAAAACTTTGACTTTGAAAAGGTGAATCAATATGGGGCTGGTACCTGCATGCGCATCACCGGCTTAAAGTAAAAAAAAAAAGAAAAGATGAAATGTATGTGGACTTTGGTAATTAAACTGATTCCCCACATTGCAAATCACGGTCTACTGTGACATCAACAGTGAAATCAAACGGCGCTGCAGGCTCTGACTGTGCACGGCTGCTTTCCGATCAACGACGGCTCCATTATTCTCAACTAAGACGCACAGGAGAGAAGCCCATTGTTCCAGGTTGCTACAAATCACCACAAACGACCCAATTGGCACATTAACACGTGAATATTTGACAGCTCAATGAATATAATATGAAAGGAGCGAAATACAAAAGAGGGTATCCATTATTATCAGGGGGCTTGTTCCTCCCCTTCATTTTTAATTTCATGGGCATTTTCTGAACTTTCAAGGGTATTCCACCACCACCATCCCCACCCCCCACACCCCCACCCCAAGCCCCCCCAGTTAATTTCTGGCCCTGCCAATAAAATACAAATTGTGATTCATCCCATCTTTCTCAGCACCACACCACACTCCACTGTCAGATCCTCTTAATCCCACACGCCAAGTTTTAAGCCACGCTAAAGGTCAAGTGTCTGGATCGTTGTCAGTTTCGGCATATTGATAGACTTCTTATCCCAAGATTGATTGATAGTTTGACTATTGATCGGTTCTTGTCAAGATAACGCTTTGCGTAATCATTTGCAGCATATTCATAAGCCTGTCAGGATTTGTGTCTGTGTGTGTGTGTGTGTGTCTGTGTTCATGTTTCCCTCTTTTTATTTGATGCAGGGTTTTGTAAAAGCGCAGCCTATTATCTCACAGTGGTGGTGTTTGGGATATGACATTCTGAAAGGTCATCGTGAGCTTTATGGTCAGTAGGGTGGCGTAGTGTCCAGGCACGGTCCTATAATCAGCCCTGTAACCTGCCCTGTTTAAGTGTCTCCAGTAAGACCCTGAATCCCTCCCAACAACACGGGTGTTACTTTATGGCTGACCCTGCACCCTGACCTCTGACCTCTCCCCATGGAGAGGGATGGACAAATTTCACAAGGAAGGAGAATGAACAAAAAAAAATAAGCCAAAGGGGAAGTGGTCACTTTCAGAAGTGACTGCAAGCACTACTTTTTTTTTTTGTTTCTCTCACGCTTAAATCAGGTCAAACCAAAGTTTCACTCAAACATTTCCTCAGGGCGCAAGTGAAGTGAGGTTTCTGAGGTGGAACACTGCGTGTCAGCCACTTTTGCCAGTCTACAATTATTTGCACTGCGGCTTTGCTGTTAGGTGTCCTGCCAGAGGAACAAGAGTTGCGTTTAGCTGAGGCCAAACAAGGACTAAAAAAAAAGAAAAAAAGATTTCATTATAAAAATAGGTTTGTACTTTTAGAGGAATTTTGTAAATGGCCTTGCTTGGTGGTTTTTGGCTGAAACTCAGATTTCGTGCGCAGATGCGTTGTTTTGCTGTAAATCTGTTTTGGAGTCACAGGTCAGGCTCACGTTGCTTGATGCCATTTTTTTCTGGTGAGCAGAGCACAACAACACAGTGAGCCGGTGTGTGCCAGAAAAGATCTGCACACCAATTACTGATATTTTCACTTGACATGAACACGATCGACCAAATGATGCAGCATTAACGGTGTTGAGGTTTATTTTACTTACAGTATAATTTGTGTCTGTGTGTGTGTGTTTTTTTTATATATATATGCTATTACAGACTGCAGTATGGCTTTTGCAACCAGCAGCAGAAGAGCTATGGTTTAGTAAAGGACCAATTTAATTACAGTAATACATAAGACTTTGATTTGTTAAGGATTATTATTATTATAGCTCCAGCTACAACTTTTTTGCCTCAGTAAAGTCATCAGTAAAGTCAGTGTAAATGTATGCTGTTAATTTATTTTCTGTAGTTTTCTTTTATTATTTATGACCCTGGTGTCAGACTGATGCTGATGTACTTACATTAAGTATGACTCAAATATACATATATAAGCTTGCATTTGAGTTTTTCTGCAGCAATCTGTTGAAAGAGATCCACAGTGAAAGAATGGGCATGTTCCAATAAGTTGAATGTGACCATTTAACTTCTTATTTCGTCAGGGCCAGGGATGTAGGAGATGAAGTACATCACACACTAATTATACACCTAACCCAGCCACCTGTCCAGGGTGAATACCCTGCTTCCTGCTTATGTCATGTCTTGTTCCGTGCATTTCCTGTTTTATTTTGTTGATTCCCCTGCTTGTCACGTGCGCAGTCAGTTTTACTTCCTCCCTTTGTTTCTTTTCCTGCCTTTGTCATTACCTGATTGTTTCCACCTGTGTCTTGTTGGCCCCTCCTTCCATGCAGGTATTTAAGCACCAGTGTTTGTCTTGTGGGGTTGTATTCTTCGTTGTGGGGTTGTATTGTTTATAGTGGGGTTGTATTGTCGTTTTCCTTGTGATTTTGTCAAAGTGGTTTTGTTTTGTGTTTCTTAGTGACCATTGTCAGTTTTTCCCTTGACCTGGGTTTTCGCCTGCTGATTTTGTACTGATGCTGTTTAATTTCATGTGTAAAGGTCCTTGTTATTTGCATGAGTCCTGTTTGTGTGCTTGATAGACCCAAAGTCAACAGGGATTAGCTTCCGCTGCAAACCTCGAGGATTAGCGGCAAATACATGATGAATGAATAGATGGATGAAACGTCACAAAACAGTTTTCACCATTAGTCTTCTTCTCCACATATTTATAAAGCCAGAAGCCAAGATTTTCATCCCAACATGGCCAGAGGTCCATAAAGAAGCCTCCAAACAGCTTGCTTAGTTTTAAATTTATGTATATTTCTCAACACCTCCTATTTTATACATAAGGAATAAATGATTAATCAATGCATAGGCTCATTAGCTCGTAAAAATCATCATGGTGATTAATTACTTACCACATGGTTTCACGTGTTCAAATGTTGCCTAGGGCTTTGACCTTGTATGACACACCTGACAGCGCTGATGGCAAATATTACCTTTATGACAATAAAGGGGAAAGAATGCAAATGATTTCTTGTTATTGTTCTATTAAACTGTGTATGTTGGGATTCAACAATATTGTTTTGGTGCTTGCAAGAACAACAACAGCAGTGAAAAAAAATAGATAATGCAACATTATTTTCTGCACTGAATTCTGCGAGGGATTTAGATAATTAGATCCCGCCACAAACGTTACCTGTTCATATTTTGATTTCTTGACTGTTTTGCATTTTGTGAAATGCGTCTCTAGCATCTCTGAATGTCCAGCAGCACGTGTACCGCATCCACATCAACCTTAAGCGGTACGATTTTCTGTCATGTCCCCTCAGTTACTCATGTCCTCAGCGCAACTTCGTCACACCAGGAAGAGACAATAAATCTCAAAGAAGAGGTGACAGGCCTCGCTGTCAGCTGGTGTATTAATGCAGGCCTCTGAAGATACATTTATAGAAATCAAATTAAAGTTTGAATGTCAGGATGTCGGGTTGTTGTCAGAGCTTTCAAAATAACCCTGCCGGTACTGTGAATAATGAAATATAAACGGATAGAACAGATACTGTTATAGCACTGTGAGGCTTTGTCTCCTGACAAAAAAAAACAGGAATAGAATAGAATAGAATAGAATAGAATAGAATAGAATAGAATAGAATAGAATAGAATTCATACATTTGAAGAAGAAATACAAGAAAATGGCAAAGCAAAATGTTATCATGATCTTCAAGTACAATATTAAAACCTAATACTTTTGTTCTTTAAAAGAAGAAATCATTTACATCAGAATACCTTAATAGGCCCATTTCACTGTGGCACATTCCTCGGTCATCTATTCTTTTCACAGGGTAAATGAAGTTCAAAAGCACACATCCACTGAATTGCAGATTTGTCCAGGATGAAAGGGAGAGTGGAGAAATTCACAATGGCTCCCTGCACGGCAATCACGAATTGGCCTGAATGCGCAGGAAGCCATGCCACCATGGGTCCGGTCCAAGCAACTCTATTCAAATGACTACATCCCTGTCTCCCCGTAGCAACGGCTCAAATGAGCCTGTTAGCCTTTAAACGAGTCGGAGAGGAAAACAGGACATGTCAACCGGGGAGAGATCAACAGGGAAACAAGAGAAGCGAAGAGCAGCGTTCGTTTCCGCCTCGGGGAGTTGTACTATCTTGTATCGTCTACTCTCCCCTGCACTGATTTGACAGTCAGTGCTGATCCCCCCAAAATACTGTTCCATTTCATGAATGAAAGGCAACTTCACATAGCTTTATGTCCAATTTGTCTCTGGGTGGAGAACTTTTGACTACTTTGTTTCCTCTCTCTGTGCTGAGTTTGTTTTTTTTGTTTTTTTTTTATCCACGAAGTCTTACGCAAGGATGTGTTTGTGGCATGACAATGAGTTATCGTCGGAGGGAAATTTCACAATAAAGAAGGTGTGACTGGAACAAAGGAATTCAAAAATGTTAACAGTTCAATTTTTCCATCTGTTTCCCTTTTTTTTTTCCTTTTTTCCCCCCCTCCGGAAAACGCACCATCGAACGCTTGATAAAACACGTCGCAAACTAAATAATTGCTGTTTCACATTCATAGGAAGAAAGCGATGCTGGTCCAGAGCCAGTTGCTTGGCAAACGCGCTGAAAAGAGGAGTTTGTTGGCGGCCGTGCTGCTTCTCTCCTGGCACCAGCACTGTGCTTAACTCTCAGCTCCACTGCGTTAAGCACACTCCAACCAAGGTCTCATAATTTTGTTGTCACCTAGTCAACAACCAAATCGCATACCCCATGAAACACATTATCTTGTGTGTGTGTGTGTGTGTGTTCTATTCACAGACAATATACATTGTGGACACAATTAGAAAATTAGTAAAAGTGAATTCTAATTGAGGATTTAATTGTGGGTATCTTTGTTTAACACAGATGAGAATGGGATGTGGTGCCACTTGGAACAGTGGAGGTGAGTGTGTGAAAAGAGAGACGCCTCCTCCTCCTCCCCAAGGGATCAACAACATTCACAGTTACTGAGGTGACCGATGAGAGACTGCTCTCCCCTTGCCACATAAACCTTATTTACTGTCGCAGCTGTTCAATTTTGCAACACCTACCCACCTTTCTTTTTTTTTCCTTCTTCTTCTCTGCCGTTTCGTGCCCTGAGGAAGTGCATCTAGTGCATCTCGTCTCTGCCGCGAGTATATGCATCTGGAGGACCGCCGCAGTCCTTGACCTCCAGGTTTCGGAAAATTTAAATTTCAAAACAGCGATTTCAATTCGGTAGATGAAGTCTTTTAAATTGTGCTCTTCTGTTTCTCGTTTACCGTGGTCCTCTGCGGTTGAGCGTTATCTCGCAAAGAACTTTTACAAAACAGACCTTGACACAGACACACACACACACACACTTAAATAAACCCCTGCCCACACAGCAATAATCAGTACATAGGACTGCACACTGCCCTACATAAACACAAACAGTCGCACAGCCAGACTCACACGCACACACACGTGCACAAAGCATTACTTCCCCTTCGTCCTGCAACGGCAACACAATCTCCACGGAGAGAGGCTTGTGACGCTAAACTAATAAAGTCAGCATGGCGGCCACTGCAGGGGCTGGAGCACTGTTGTTAGTGGCCCCCCTGAGCACCAGCCACACTTCTTGCTTCTCTTTTTGTTTCCAGGCACATCATGCTGGGATTATATCACATTCCTGTGCCATCCCCCTGTACAGCCAATATCCTAGCAGTTAGTTTGCCATCAGTGCCACGGCCTTAGAGACCCACTAAACTGTGGAGCTGGTGTGTTAATGAATCACGTGTTAATAGAGCAAATGAATGGGGGGAAAAAAGAGTGCTGTGTTAAGTGTTTTTTTTTTTTTCCAAATGCACACACAGCATGCAATAGCTTAGGGGAACACACACAAGGAAGTAGTTCCAAATGCCAAGGCACTAATGCAATTAAATTATTCTTCTTGGCACTGTTTCTGAGATAAGTCCCTCTTCCATGGGAGGCATAGAGCGACATTTGAGTGAGGAAATGCTGTGATCTGCGATTGGAGGGCAAGCCAAAACAACAACACAACCGCCACCGTCACTTATTTCTATTGCTGTGACTGCACCGGTGTGTTAATGTGGAATTTAGCCTTTGGCCAAAAGAGTGGTCTACCTTGCAGGCACTGATATTTGTGTCATCGCACAGACAGGAGACTTGCTTCAGGCACTGAACACGCGGAAGGTCTTGGACAGTGTGGGAATCGGAGTCCCAGTCTTGTTTCTTTTTAATAAGCAGAGTCGGAGCTCAGATGCGAATCTACATTATTAAAAGTTTGACGGAGTTAGAATGAAAATTTAATGTCAATTAACATCAATTATTTTTGTTTTGCAGCATGTGAACGCAGACTGTGGCCTCCGCACTGGTTGCTATTTCTTAATGACCTGGCGTACCATTGAGAAAACATGAAAAGCAGCTACATGTTTCTCTGGGGGGAGAAAAATGAAATTATATGTCTTTTTAAGGAACGTATCTTTGGAAAATCTGTCTAATCAAAGGCAAGGGCAGGCAATCAGGTCTGGAGGGATCCGAACAAAATATTAAAGTAGTAGAACTTTTTCAACAAGTGCTGAGTGGGAGACGACAGGTCTAGAAATAGAAACGTATTTTGCATGCAGGGCCGTGTACTGCTTCATCAAAATATGAGGCATAAAATGAAAGGCAACACATTTAGGAAAGTTTAAAGGAACTTTTATGTTTTTTAAGTTGCAGGGGATGTTGGAGCTTTTAGTTTGTAGTTTGGGTAGACAGCTCAGAAGATTCAGAAAAAGTAACCACTTTTCTCAGGGAGCTATGAGACTAAGGATGAGCCCATATTAAAAATGAAAGATTTCTCCGACACGGAGTAAAAGCATTATATTTTTGTTGTCCTTCCGCAAAATCAGCCAGACAGTGTTCAAACCCGGCACTTTGCCTTGCCCCTGTGAGATTATAGACTGCCAGTGGTGTTTATTCTGTGCCTATTCTGCCCAGAGTTGAATTGTATTTGTAGAAATCCACAATGTAGAATCAATATTTATGAAAGCGTGTCTTCCATTGTTGTGATGCTGATTCAATTTGAAGTTTTGCTTCCTCCCGCTTGACAGGAAATGGCTTCACTATAGAATTATGAAAGCATCACCACCTGCCCAAAATGTCTTTGTAACACTGTTGTGTATTGATAGTCAGACGAGCAACTCGCGGTAATGTCACAGGAATTACACTGCCTGTGGCTGTTTTGCTTGTTAAATCTGCATGTTAGTGTTTAATATGTAGACGTATCTCTATCACAGATATAAATACCATGGTGCATTATTTGAGTCATAGAATTAATCTTTGTTAAATCTCTAAGCATTGTTTTCTAAGAAAAAAATAAATAATAAAAAATCCCAGCAAAAATGATTTATTCACCAAAATACATCTGTCAAACCTAAAGGGAATAGCCATGGAATTTCAGCACAGTGTCCTGGGAAATACATTCATACATTCGGCACATCACGTAGAGGAAGAGACTCTCCCTGCCCAGGAGCTGCTGCTGTGTTGTTTTTGTTAAATTATAATTTTTTCTTATTTTTCCTGTGGTTTTTCTATTTTGATGATGCCAACCCAACGATAAATCCTGAAATACCACTTCACATTCAACTCATTGGTTTTCCATTTAATATAATGATAATAAAAGTTAATGTTAACCATCTCACTTTCCACTGAGAATCTCACCTCATGGTTTATTATCAGTCACAACACTGTTTTATAACACAACCACAATCACTCCCTACCTTTAAACATATTGCAGCTACAACATGCAGGCGTTATTGTGAATTACAATTTGACAAACATGGGCAGTGGACATAAGGAATGTCAGTGATCACAGTCACAATGGGCTTGAAGTAGGGATTGTAGAATTGTCTAATGAAGGGAACTTTTGTCTGGTGCTGCTACTGAACAAAAGTCATTTTGCACGTATCTGACCTTTAGATAAAATAACCAAAAACCAGTCTGCATTAAAGATAGTACCAAATGGCAGCTGCTGATGATTCTCAAAATTGGCAAAGGTTGATGAACACCAAACGGTAAATCATTCAAATACATTTCAACAGAAATCAAGTCCAGCATACAGAACTTTGTATTGACTTTTAGTCCTAAATGACTGAGCCTGCAGCTTTTTCCCTACGGCCTAACTGCACTGCTACTCTGCAGATTTAAATCTGGGGAGCCGCACTGTTACAGCCATCTTGTGGGGAGCTGAGGAAAAAAAAATAAGGATGGATGCTGTCCATTTTGTTCTCAGTCAGGCATGATGTTGCCGAGCACTCTTTCAATTCAGACCCATGATGAGTATTAGCACTGGCTCAATCATGGGGATAAAGGCATGGGGTCACCTTTAATGTTGTGCACAAAAGACCACACTTAAAGGTTTGGTGAGCTACTGAAGTCAGATCAGCACTATAGCCCCGCCGCGGCAACGTGAGATCCTTTTTATGTCCGGAAGCTTGGCTTGATTGAATTCCTTTGCGTATCAGTGAATGGATCACGTAAGAAAGGGGGAGCAGATTTGCGCTTGTGATAAACTATAACCTCTGCTGAGCCAAGGATTTACAGCAAGCCCTGCTGATGAAATCCACTCCTGCAGCGTGTGCTATGTGGCTGCTGAGGTATTTTTAACAGCCGTGCATAATCCAGATGCAGGAGCTAATAACACAAATTACCAGATCAGGCGTTAGAAATAATGAACGTGCTCCGCTGTGTCACTATAGTAATGCGGGGCACAATGTGGCGCATGCTTATTCTGAATATTGTTATTGAATGACGGGTCAGGTTTAGGTAGTTCGCCGTACAAGCACACACACAGATAGATATATCTATAGATAGATGGATAGATGGATAGATGGATAGGAATGTCAGTGAGTGATACTATTTGATCATACTTTATGCTTGATTGCCACCTCATGTGCCAGAGTTCCTCCATTTGCCCGAACTGGCTTTCTAATAGTGCTGCGGATGGTTCTGAGTATGTTTTGGCCCATTTGCTGTATGAGTATGACATAGGCACAGAGCCTGCAGTGAGCTGTGGCTATCAAGATGAGACTGCGGAAAAGTAATAGCAGCCACAATAGAAAGTACAGAGAAGTCTGATGCACAGCATAAAAGTGCTTCTTTTAAACCACTTGTACATAAGTGGTGGTTTTCAGACTGAAGGCGCTGGTTAAAGATTGGAAGGTGATATGGCCCTGACCTGCAGTGTACTGCCGACACTCAAACAGGTAGACTCATGTTTCACATGTTGCACCAACACGTTTCATTAATGAATATGAAAACAACTTTTACTGACACTGGTATCTGCTTCAGTCGCACACCAAATCACGATACTGCACAAACTGCAAAACTTCTACAGGGTTTTGGGTTTGCAAAATCAAACACACAGGTTATGACAGACTAACATGCACTACTGTGTGGTGTTTAGTTTATTGTGTAAATGCATTTGCTTTTTGGTTGTAACTTTGAGTCAGCAATTGTTGCACTTACATACATTTATTTTGTTGTTGTTTTGTTTCTAAATCTGTTATTTTATCTACTGATGTACCACAGAGTTAAAACCACAACATGTACGACTTTTGGAAATATTAACTAGTAATTTTCATTTCATAATTGTTATTTAAAAACTGGTGAGAAATCTGCATCACAGATTATTGTACAGATTGGTTTAGACTACTAGACTGTTTAGAATAAATAGACTATATAAGGATGAAATGTTGTACCCACCACTATCTTGGATGAGATTGGTCCCAGCAGCTGTGACAGTATAAATTCAAGGGGTGATGATAGCGTCAATCAACTGCAGTTCCCCACTTGTCTCCTTAGGGTCTGGACAAAGATCTGAACTAATAAATACAAGCCATCAAACGTTTCACAATACATTGTACAATATTGTCAGAGCTCAGTGAGAAATCCCATTTGATAGTTAATTCCAGTAAGTTACCCCACATCCCCTCCCACCACTGCATCATCCACTAGTGCATCTCAGTGTTCTTCAAACCTTCCAGATCCCACATAAACCCCTCGGAATAACTTTAACTTTTCACCTTTTCCACACAAGGTATCCAGGAGCACCAGCTTATCTCAAAGAATGCACCTCAAGACACCAAACCAGCGTTACAGTGCTGACATGCCGATGTCATTAAAGTCAATGATTGCAAAATGTAGGCAATAATACAGAAAGGCTGCGTAAGAAACTGTCTATACTATATTTAGAGTATAAGTGATGAGAGCCATTCTGTTCTGAAACCAATTGGTTGCCATAGACACAACCGTAAAAAACCTCTAACCTTTATTGGAACCATTTATACCTCCATTGCCCCCGTTGATGGTATCGAGCAGTAACTGCCCTGGATTTACAATTGCACCCTGCACTGTTTCTGTCCTCTCCCTGGAAGAATCGAGGAAATGGATTTATGGGACTTTTTATTTGATTCACATGGTTTGTTTTCTGAACACTGTCGGCCGGTTAAGTTTTTTGACATATGACTGTTGCTAGGTTATCCCACACAATACGCTGACGGAGGTCACATTTTTAATAACATTTCTGTTAAATCTTTTTTTTTTTGCCTTTACGCGCTCTCTTTCAAAAACTACATCTGTGAGATCCAAATATGTCGAAAAATAATAAATAAAGATCCAGCAATGGAAAAAAAAACATTATTGAATTAGAAAGTACATACACAAGGCAAACAAAGAACTCTCTTCAGCTTAAACCTTATTAATATATGACACGATCCTGACAATGAAATGAATCTCAACACAGATGTATTAGACACTGGTTTTTCTAAAGCCATTGCTGAAAATGTCACTGCAGATAATCCACAGTATGCTCTTCATGGTATTTAGAAACATCAAACTTACACAAAAGGGATCACTTTGCTTTGAAATGCTATTGGCATGCCATTACATTGTGTTCCTTTTAGTGTACCACATTAATCACCTTTATGTTTCCTGCACTGTCACCCAGAAAGCCACAAATAACTCTTTTTACCCTTGGCCGGCTGATTTCTATGTTTTAGCATTGCATATTTATTTATGAGCCCTGTCACTATTGGGCATTGTCTAATGATATTTTCATGATTTAACACCTGAACATTCACAGGAATATATTTGAATGGGGTTTTTAAGGCCTCTGCTGTATATTTCCTGCCCTGTGCCTTGTTATACAAAAAATTATGTGAACAAAGAAACCTTATTAATCAGGAAATCAAAGTGTTTTAGTCTAGACAATACAGAACGCACTTGTGCTATGAGAATATTTCAAGTGTCGGGTACTTGGGTACTGTAATTACAGGTTAAAGGTTGAAATGATTAAAAACTGTAATTGCTTCTACAAGTTGCATGTTTTACGGCTTTCTCATGCTTTCTTGATGCAGCAGCCTTCATTAAATACATTCTGTAAATGCTGTGTAGTCAACTTGTTTTTTTAACACACTAAAACACACAAAACACAAATTCCACCCACAAATCCTAAATAAGCTGGCCACAGAACCACAAAGTTTCCTCGAGGTCCTGTAGCTTTGTTCTTTTTAGAACAACTCTGAGGGTCATTTCACTGAGACATCATTGTTTACCATAGTAATAACAGTTGACTCGGTCCTGGCATGCCAATAATCCAGTTGTAGCATTAAATTACACTCAAACATTCAGACGTAATAAAACGCAAACAGCGAGGCTGCCTTACAGTCATTTCCATTGCCTGTGTATGTTTACGGTGTACTGATGCTATATAATTTATCGCGTTCTCCTCCCCATCCATATGCTGATGGAAATTTTCCAACACGTCCATGTTGAATTCCGGGGTCTTGTATCCGAATGTGAGTCTGAATACAGTAGTTCTTCCTCTCTGGTGGCGATGGGGAAGAAAAAAAGAAAAAAAAAAGTAAAGTTGAGAAAACACGCTACGTCCCTGGTGGCAGCTCAGTCCTCGTACACGCCGTCACTGCAGGCTTCATGAGCACTGGAACATCTGCATAGCCGGAAAACTCCTCAAAAGAGCTACAGATTGTCTCAGGGCGATACCAGATAGCATAATCAGAGGCCGATGCTTTGTTCATACCCATAGTGTTGTGCAGGGGGGGATGAGAGGGGGGTGGCTTGCCTCCGAGCTCATATGGGCCATGTCACATCACAGTAGGCTTTGGGATCCTCCAGGCTTTAATTGGGACACGAGGAAATGAATTTTCCCAGCTATGACCTGTCTGGAATATGCAGCCTGGGCAAAATGACAACACTTCTCATTACACGTGAAGAAAGATTTCATCTCCTTGTAATCACAGAGAGGCTTCCCCGCAATGAACCCATTTCCCTTTCAAACTCGACTACTCAATTATTTAATTCCTATCATTTATTCTGACAGAATGACTATGTAGATACATGAGTTTTTTTCACCCTCTCTCCCCCTCTCTCTCTCTTCTTCAGTTAACTTTTGATGATCTGCCACTATTCTTATCACATCGTGCGAGATGCGGAATGCGCGGTCCACGGTCAACTGTCCCAATCAACAGACTTCCACATTCTCACCAGTGCCGCGCACAGTTTGAACACTCCATTATTCTTATCGTACACAACACCGTCGGCCCCGCAAAATGAGTCATTACATTGTAATTTCATGCTGCCAAGATGTTACGCGCCCTTCTGGAGAGCTCGCGTCATGTTTGTGGGGGCAGGATGTGTTGGGAGCAGCCACATTATGAAGCTTATACTGAGCTTATTTCAACAGGGCAAAAGCAAAAGAGTGAGAAAACCAGACGGCAGGAAAAGAAAATCCGTCTGTCGTCTGAAGGATTTTGTTGTGACCCTCCCATTTTTGCATCACATCTGTTCTACACAGTGGTGAAACTAAGTGATTTTTTTTTTTTATGAGAAGCAACCACGCACCCATTTCCTGGAGTTGTGCCGGACTTCCTGTCATCAAATTAACAGGAGCATGAGACAGTAAAGTCAAAAAATGGAAAAAACGCCCGCTGCCAGGGAATATCACAGTCACTGGCTGCAAATGCAGCAGGCTCTGTCATGCAGATAATCATCCCTCTGCTGCAGGGAATCACAGGCCGACATGGTGGTGGGCGTCAGGGGACCAACAGGCGATCGGGCCACCCCCCCCACACACACACACACACACACACCACCACCACCAGACCTGTCAGAGGCCCAGTACGATGCTAGTCCTTCGGTGTGACAAGAGTGACTCGAAGCCTGTGATCCTCCCCCCAACACACACACACACACACTTGCAATGGTGGCACTCACAGGCCTAATCTGAAAGCAGCATCACTATGGCAGGGTTTGGCGCCACCGGAGGCCACGCAGCGAGATCAGGTCATTACTGCCGCGCCCTTCAAAGCGAGTTCCTCGCAGTGCTGCTGCCTTTCCCCCACTCCATCACACTTGGCACAGGGTGCTTCTCGTGCCCGCTGAGCCTTTTTACTGACACTTTACAGCCCTGCGGGGGGGCACAAGGGCCCAGGTAGGGCCAGACTTTGGCTCCCCAGAAACCGAGCCCTCCTGCTTTTAATAAATGTGTGTTCACAGCGGCAGACAAACTAATTACTGTATTTAAGAACAATCGGTTATACAGTGGGAGGTGCACGGTGCTGTCATTTGGAAGGGGAAGAAAAAAAAAACATCTTACACTTTTCTGTCTTCATTGCCTCTGCAATGCCATCCATGGATTGCACTGCTTTACATTCCCCATTTGTACCTAATAATACATTTCAAAGAGTATGACGGCAAATGCAGAATAAGTTTTTCGCCCCGGCTCCCACTGCTCGCCTCCTCTTTGCGTTTTAAGAGGCATGAAGTCTGCTGGGTTTGTCAGTAATGGTTGATAACTAATTCATTGGTCCTCTCTCTGTTTCAGAAGTCAGTGGTTTTCATCTTATTTCCCACTTTTCCAAGTTTCACTTTTAATCTTTCCATTAGTTGGTCTGTCTGGATGCAGAGTCCCGCGCTGGGCGTTCCACACATCCTGCCAACAATAAAACTGTCTTTATGAACTCGTTGCATCACTTCACTTATCATCCCCTGGTGGAGGAATGCAAACGCCGCCCGCCCCCCAAAAAAGAAAAAACTTCTCCACCTCTGTGTATGTGTGTTTATGTTCCTATATAATTACTATGTTATCTTCTAATAATTGGAGCCTGAGAGAGACCAGGCGCTTGGAAAGAGGAAGTGCTTTTAAAGAGGGGTAATGCAGTGCCTAATTTTTCATATCAGGGAACAATATCAGACACAACTGGTTGCTAACTGACTGGAGAGCCACCCCAGGCCAGTGTGTTCGAGACCGCAGGCGGTATCTATCGTAATCAAAGGCTTTCTTTATGCAAATGGGTGCTGACTGACTTTTTTTTTTTTAAGTAAAAAGGCTTTTGTATTTCCTACTGCGAATCACTCTCATTAGGAAATGGAATTTCCTGCTCTAAATGAGCTGTGAAGGCAGCTGACACAGTGGCTGGTCTGCTGCCGGGTCACATGCACATTGCAAATCTCAGGCATTACATGTTTGTGACTGTTCTTGATCAGATGGCGACGGCGCACAAAGGCTGTGTATGTATATATGTATGTATGTATGTATGCAGCTTCACAGTGCATCAGTGCAGATGGGGACTGACGTGGCTCTTTGATGCCTGGCGTTTGCCAGTTGATGTCACACGATGGTCACAGAGGATTCAAACGGGGCAAATTGTCAGAGCAGCGGGACAGAGGCTGTGCACACGTGTCCGCGCTGACGCGGGGCTCTGTTAGCCGCCAAACAGTGCTCCTGGTCATATCACATCAGTGTTCGAGTTGAAAGCGGTGGCCATTAACTGCAAGGTAAAAAGCCGACGTTTCTTGCTGCATTCAGAAGCGTGGATTGTTCAAGGCCGGTTTGTGCATTGTGGCAGAAAGCGTTTGTTGGAGGTGTAACAGAAGAGTGGCTCTGAGAGAAATGCCACAGCCACGGCTAGAAAAGACAATTATGGACGTGAAGATGAGAATTTGTTTCTTAAAAAGACATATGGATTTACAAATCTGGGCTCGGGTGTGAAATGCATTATGCAATAAACTATTGCCCTCTGTTGGGCACTGGTGCGATCTGCATTGGCTTTGACATGCAGTGGAGTGGTTATCAGGGGAGACAGACTGTGAGAGAAGCGTCTCGCCGCCACCGCTGCCGCCGCGTTATCTAATTTGGGAAAATAAATGCGCGCCCTCCGCAGGGTGGAGTTCTCACTGTTTATCTAAAACAAACAAACGTGACTTTGATGTGCGAGCGCGAGCCTGTGCTCTCTGCGAGCAATGCTCCCCATGTGTTCTCAGTCGAGGACAGCAACGTTTCCACACCTTCCACTCTTTCTTTCTTTTTTTTTTAATGTAGTTTAGGTGGATAATTGGATAACACAGGTTTATCCTCGGCAAGCACTTTGTATGAGCAATCCAATTTCACATCCTCCTGAAGGGAAGCCATTATTCTTAACCAGGGCTTGATCCTCCTCTCACCCTTGCACAGAAATGCAGCACGAGGTTCTCCCCAAATCCGATCAGCTCCTAACCTCGTTACCAGCCAATCTGTATTATTGTGCTATAATTCCATATTCCGCCCTGTCCTCACCGTGGCACCCCGCATTTGGAAAGATAAAGCTTTTGTTCCTGCTTTGTTGACAACAATGCCTTGGCCGACTGTTTGTCTTCTCTCTGTGAACACGGGTACGTTCCACTGCACTGTCCAAACCAACCCGACTTTGGACGTTTACCTATTTCTCGTTCTGCGTCAGGAAACAGGATCTGTGTTTAGATCACTACAGCCACATTTCAGCATTGGATTACTTGACGACCAAAGCATCTCCAAATAATGCTAAAAATGTTAGCAATACAAATCCACATTTATATAGCGAGCAGCGACCCTTCACAAACGTGCAAACTTAGTCTATAATTGGCAGGGAGCACTGCCTCCAGCTATCAGGCCTGAATTTGGACCCATTATTGTTCAGTTCGTTTGGATGATTGATTTTACATTTGCTAGGTGGAGGGCCAGATAAGCCACGGCTTTCAGCTCATAACCCGTGACACTGAACATGCGCCATGGTTAAAGGGCTGCAAATGAACTTTTTGGCTCAACAGCGACATGGACTTTTTGCATGCAGTCGTAAACACCGAGCTACAATCCAGTCACTGGTGCATTTAAACCTCCAGAGTGTAAATGATTGAATTATTATTATTATTTTTTATCTTTTATGAATGTCTATGCAAGTGCTTTGGAAACACACCTTCCACATCCCCTTTCTGAATGGGTGTTATTATGATGCAGGGCCAAACTAGTGCGCTGCTTATTAAAATTGGACCGATTACTGCTGGTAATATAATCTTTTTTCCAGCTGAAATAGACAATGTAGGGTTGTTTTTCTGGCACCTACCACACTATTTCTTTATTGTTCTACCTTGTTTTCTCAAAGTACAGTCGCCGTTGTTGGTATGATATCTGCTCGTCTGGAGGAGGCATTATGGTGAGGGAAAGAAAGACACAAATAAAATAGTCTTTATGCCTGGCACTCCAGGGACGTGAGATTGAAACACAAGACATGCCTTAGTTGGGGATTTTCAAAGATTCACTGAGAGTACATCTATGTAAGCCACAGAATTTGCTGCAGACTGATTTCAATATCCGTATTCATATACGGACAAAGACACAGTGTTCCAGACTGTGGAAGAGAGGGAAAACATCACGGGGTGCACTGGACAAGCTGTCAAAAACATGCGTTTAATCCAAGATCAGTGACTTGGTCAGCTGTTCGACAACATAGTGTCAAAGAGACACCGGCGAAATTGCGCTACGTTTTGGAAAACGTACCTCGACACAAATCCCCACGTTTACAGGATGTAAACATATTTTCTTATTTCTCCTCCAAAAGTGTTGATTAATTAAGAGGGTTTTTTTTTTCATCTTGACCTCGGCTTGTATTTCAAGCTAACGACATCCACGTCATCACATTTGATGTTTTTTTTTTAGTATGACAAATGCTGTTAATGTTGGTTTAAATGCATCATGTGTCATTCATGCAATCACAGTGACGGTGCTGGAGAGGAAAATCCAAACATGACATTCCCATATTGACTGTCGCCAATATTCCGTGTTGGTTTTGATACTGGTTGTGCACAGTATTGTTGGTTATGAAAACCAAGTCAACAACATAGCTTGAGCTATGCAGAATCCTACGTATGTGATCTCAACTTCTGAATCTTCCCCCTTCCTTGTCTTCTTCATCATGTCATCTCTTTGGGTTTTCTGTATCGTTGAGGCTAAGTTGTACGCAGAACTGAGCAAACAGGCAGACGTTCTCGTACGGGTTCACAGGGTCCCCGAGGCCCCGTCTCCACCATGTTTTAGGCACTTCAGGAATCACAGTTCAGACATGCCATGCGATACTGTGAGCACCACCGAATAAATACACAAAATAACAACTCGCGCAACTTCAGAGGAAGATGTAACAAGACCCGGTGCAGTTCAAGAAAGACTGGAGACATCTGCGTCCCTCCGAGATTTAAATGTGTGTTGTTAGGCCTTTTATTTTTAGAGCCAGAGCTCCCAGTGGGGGTTGTAAGCGTGTAATCCTGTGTTTGTATGTACCTGCAACTAAATAACTCACTGTCAAGTGCAACCACTCTGGCTTTTTCACTTCTGCCTAAATAATCCACATACCTACATTTCACATGTTTTTTAAACATTCCTACCACTCCAATTGGGTAAAGGACCATTCCGCGGGGACTTATTACACTGTTGGCTTGTTCGGGAAATGAAGGCATTTCAAAGAACACAAAGCCATGATTTGTTTACAGGTTTCAGTTGTCCTATATGTGCTGCATAAACAAACATTGCTTCACATAATGGATCGTCTTTGCGTTTGGTCTACAGGTGCAATAAAGAGGAGGTGGAAGCAATGTCCCGGACTTGTATTCAAGCTGCAAGACAAAGAACCATGTTCAGCAAGGATTCTCTAAAATCTTACCACTATTTTTCAAGTATTTTCCTTATTTTATTATTATTATTATTATATGTGGTTTTTCAGGCTGGATTTCAGTGGTTGTATTATATGTTTTGACAAGCCAACCTTGTTTACACACATGTTTAGTAATATATAGTTGCAGTAAATAAGTAAATATATGTTTTAAATCAAAAAAATAGGATTTAGAAATGGATTTAGGAGAAAAGTTAATGCATCATATATTGCATTTCACAGCACAGTATGTAAAATGCAATTGTTAAAGTTGCCCTTGCACCAAAACACACAATTTCAAAACTTCCATGTATTATTATTTTTTTCAATAATAACCACGATGAAGCATCAATATTATTGCATGCTCTTATTACACACTCGGCTAATGTCCTTGTTTAATGTTCACAGTCTTAATGTGAGGCTTGCTTTCACACTGTGTGATGAGCTCATAAAATAATATGAGATGATACGTAATTTTAAAATACAATTCAAGAGCAATGAAAGTTAGATTAGGGCTCTGCCCTGTGTAAGTGCGGATGAGTTTTTAGTGGTCCGGAGTGCAATTGAGCACATTTCGTTGTAAATGTGTGTATCAGCATATTCATAACAGCACAGACATTTTTTTTTTTTCAAATGATATAACAGCACTACTGATAATCATTCCAGTACAGACATACTTATTTCTCCATAGACTGGAACTATATATATATATATATATATATATATATATGTGTGTGTGTGTGTGTGTATGTATATATATAAAAATATTCTATTGTTATAAATTCTTATACATTCACAACAGTGTTGAGTTTTACTTTTCCGGCCTGTTCAAGAAGAAGTTACTGTTTAAGCAGCCTCCTTTACCATGTAATAATAGATTAAAAAGATCTTAACATGTAAGCTTGTTATTTGCAGAGCATTATTTCACACCAGTACCAGGGGGCATGCTACTGCTCCGAGCCTCTAACAATGCCATATCTCACAGCTGAATGAGGCGTTTTCAGCCTTATAAATTCTGCTTTTAATGTCCCACCTGAGACTGCTGCTCTGCCTTCCCCAGGCTACATTTCTACACATGTTCCTGGAGACCATGATAAATTGATACATGCTGTTTATTAGCCCTGAGTTGACTCATTAATACTGCAGGCATATATATATATATATATATATATATATATATATATATATATACATTCATTCATTCATTTCGTATATGTGCCACTGTGTCTTTCTCACACTTGGTGTAAAAGGGAAAACTTCCGTAGAATACAGCACGGCCATGCTGTCAAAAGTACCATAGTGCTTTCAAAAATTTCTCATGGGTCATGTCCATTATTGATTTAGCTGCCATTCTGCTCACAATGCTGTTTCCGTATGCTATAGGAACTGTCAGAACAGGACATACAGGCTCCTCTCTAGATGCACACACACATTCAGGCTGAAGGCATAAACACCTAGTCTGGTAAAGTCGAGTAAACAAGAACATACGAGACATTAACATTTTCACAAGATTTCTTATGAAACATTTGTGTGTGTCATGACTGATGGTCTGTAAAATTTTCATAGTGTTCCAAACTCTGGCAGCGGCGCGAGTCTTGAAGCATGATGTCTGGGTCACAGTTTTGAAAGAGGAGCACAGTGAGAAGACACCAGGGTAAAAGTTAGGAGACAGAACATTCAGTTAGTACACATATATACTATGTGTGTGTGTGTGTGTGTGTGTGTGTGTGTGTGTGTGTGTGTGTGTATATACAGTACATACATACACAGACTGCAGGGCAAGGCTATGTCCCTCTGAACAAACTTCCTCAAACAATATAAAAGGCACCAGCTTAAAAAAAACTAAAAGTCACATTTATTCCTTTTAGATTTGAGGGTTGTTAATTTTTTTTTTCTTTTATTAACTTTCTTTGTACGAAATCATTATTCCTCGTACTTTTGCCGTGCAGCGTGACTGTGTCAACCAATCTAGCAGTGAAAACTCCTCAGCCGAACACTCTTCATGGACATTCTCCTCCAATTAACATCCCGCAAAGCTGCCGTCTTTTCCATATCTGATGAAAACTCGGGGTGGTTACCAATTAGTCCGCTGTTAATTATCTCTCTCTCCTTTGATCGTGACTATGAGTGCTCTGTCAGACGCTCATTTATTCATCTCCTTTGCTTGGTGGAGATGGACTTTTTGGAGTTTGCACAGAGTGACGCACATTAAAAAAAATATTCCTTCAGAGGCAAGCTGGAGCCTTGTAAGAAAACGCGCACATGGTGGCTGCGTTTTCTTTGTGCGTCTGTGCAACATCTTGCATCCCCAGCATCCTGCTGTGTGCAGCACAGACAATGTGAGTATCATGTATATGTGTCCTTCTATCTTTTATCTTTGAATGCCCCCACAAAGCTGCCACTGATTACAGTCGATTATTATAATTTACCTACAGCCCGTGTTCCCTCTGATGTGCCCATGACATGAAATCTCTACCATAAACATCAAACGAGCCTCCCTGCGTGCAGGAAAGGAGTGGAATGTTTAAGCGGGGCTCACGGTGATGAACACCGTGCAACCTCTGTTTGTGTCAGGAGATAATAGTCTTAGTTCTTCCTCTGTGCAGTGGACAGTAAGTAGAATCTGTGTGACATCCAGGATTAGCATTAGTGTCAGCACAAAAGACAACCTTGACAACTGCCGCCGAAGCGACGAGATGGAAAGAGGGGGAGAAAAGGGAGCAGGCGCGGGCTTTGTTGTAAAGTATGGCTTTCCTGAAACAACAGGACAGTTTGGAACATAGGGGGCGCTTGTTTTGAATCGCTGCAGCACATCTGGCGTAACTCACTCATAACTCACGCCTTCGCTCACATTAAAACGGACGTCTGTTTGCTGCGAATTGGCAGGCGGCCTGGATTTCTCAATGGCGCTGACCCAAACGAGTATGTAAATGAAGAAACGGCTCCTGCATTCTGAGCACTTTGATTCACTGTATGCTGTGTACAGTACAGCTGAGTGCGTGCGTGCGTGCGTGCGTGCGCCGGGTTTCTTTAAATGAGCTGCTTATGTGCATTATTAAAGATGTACCTTTTTTGAACATATTCACATGTCATATTCGTGCCTCCGCTGTAAAGACGCCGAGACCAAACGGTAAGAACGGATAGGAGATGGTGGGGGGCAGGAGAGAGTGGTAAACGAGATGGAAATCTTGGTCCCTCAAGCCGCATCCTTGAGTCCCACCAGTGAAGAATCCCACTCAAGGGTAAAGGATAATCTCCAACTGAGAGATGCTTCTGCAGCTTGGCCACGAGCTCAGCTGTGAGGAAGAAAGAGCCGCCTGATCACAGTACAAGAGGTTAAACAGATTACAAATAGCTAAGTGGGAACTAACACACTATCACAAACTTAAGAGCACTGCAGGAGTCACCGTGGAGAAAACAGAACTTCGAGTTAACATGAACAGCCCCCCGAACCGGGGGGGGGGGGGGGGGGGGGTGTTTTTTAGGGGGGGGGGGGGGGGGGGGATATTTTTAGAGAGGCTGATTGAAGCCCAGTCGTTTTAATTAAGCAGATAGTTTTATGAGAGAAAACTAATGAAAACATAATCAATGTTGCTGCCATGCTAATCTGCGCCTTTTTATTTTTTTAATTTTTTGTGTTGTTATGCGCTCATGAAGTGGAACAATTAAGGTTTGATTGCTTTTACAATGAACCATATCGCTGAGGTAAGCTTGCTGTCAAACCTGTGGCAATGATTTCATTTCACTCAGTTAATTTCAATCTGTTGTGCCTTTCAAATGTTTCATTTATTTATTTATTTTGGGAGGGAAGTGCAGGCACCATCTTGAAGGAATGCCACTGAAATTAAAATAAAAAAAAATCAAACAGAACCATTCGTATAAGCTTTGCTTAGTTTTATGGTTTCGAACAAGTGATTTTCATCCTAATGTGTGATAATTATTTTTATTATTAGCCCCATTCACATACACACTCTCTTACACACACACACACACACAGGCACTGTAAAAGGATGTTCATTTTTGTCCTGTCTACTTGGAGAGGGATGTCATCGCTAATGTATGGTCTGGAACAAGCAGACTCAAGGCACGTTCTCCTGGGACAGGGTTAATTATGTGTTCAGTCTACAGCATGGTTCTCTGGGCTTTTATGCCTCTGTCACTTCTCATCCACTCAGCTGGATTGAATTTATCCCAACAACAACGTACAGCCCTGATTCCCTCTACAAAAACAGGTCACAGTGAGTTCGCCGAGTGTGGAATGAGTGTAATTATTGGGGTACAGATGGGCGCAGAATACGTAATGGAGAAACAGGCTTTGACCACACCACCTGCCCCACTTGCCCCGAACCCTGCACAAGTCTTTTCCACAAGGCATCCCCAGCTCTGTCACAGTCCCAGATGGAGGCTGTGGGGTGTTAGACACACCAGGCATTCTTGGACTTTGGGATTAGGATTTCTGGATCATCTTGGATCAGCTGCATAACGTAATCTCATTGACACGAGGAACAGTCTAAACCAGAAATACAATAATCTGCATTAAAGACATGGAAGTAGTGTTTCACCCCATGAGACCGTGGCTCATCCTATTAAAATCAGTATCTCTGCATGTGAGAGAGACTGATCATCACTTCGGCCTCTCACTAAAACTGGTAGCCTACTGTTTGACATTGATATCATCTAACCCTTCCAAATGGTTCAAAGTCAAAATCAAGGATGCGCTGACTTCAAGCAAGTTTTATTCCTAAAACAAAAAGGTCGAGATACTTCAGGATAAACAACAGCAGGGACAGAATAAAAACCCCCAAAACTCAAAAGTGCAACTTTCTTTTTCGATGTGCATCATTTTATCCCTCTCTAATATTGAAAGGTAAACTACATTGGTGAAGGGTGGGAAACAAGTCCACTGACAACCTCCAAGCCCAAGGGATGCAGTTGAACGCATGCTTGGTTTGTTGTATTCGCATGTAGACCCTCTCAATTCCCCTGTCTGCATGTGTCTCTGTCTTCTGTCTGAGGGGCAGCGGATCAGAACCCCCTGTACATGCAGTACGCAGTTAGCAGGTCATTGTTCTGGAGCCCCACATAGCTGTCAGTGAGTCGAGTCGGCCAGATTTATCATCGTCTGTGAATTTTGTATTTCGGGCGTGTGAGGGCAAAAGTTGATGCTGACGTTCTGAGTGACAAGCCGCTTTACCGTACGGAAATTCCAGCTGGACGGTTCCATATTCATGAACTGATTTAAATTCCGGCACTGTACATGGGTTCCTACAAGCTATCGGGGAAGACAGTCGGTGTATCCGATTCAAATCTCACACAGCTGCCTTTGTGGAACACTGCAAGCTGTACAAGCAATGGAGAGATAGCCAGAGCAGTGCGGATGCAAGTTTCTTCAAGTTTGAAAGGTTATTTCAACACCAACAGCAAATGGGTTTCAGATATTGTTTCCAGTCAAACATGTGCGTTGTGGATGGAGGTGGCTGGGTAGAAGTTTACAGTCGTTTAACGTAATGCTTTGATACAAAAAGTATAATGTCACTGGATCTCGGTGTCAGAAGTCCATTGCAGTTTTTGAGATCTATGGAAACATACCTTGCAGCTAAAATCAATAAGTATATAAAATGTTTCTCTTTCATACTGTATATGCTGTTATATGTTTTCTGTAGCTTTCATTTGCTATCTATCTGGAGGTTAAAACTCTTTCAAAACCGTTTCACAATGCCAGACATTCAATGTATGGTAGAAATATCCTGGACTGAGCACTAAATCTCAAGCATATATATTAGTGCCAAGTATTGAAAACTGTTAAGCATCTAAAGGTGGTATTGACTGCTTGGTCAGAGTGTTGGCTTGTCACATCAGGACACTTTTTGAACTTTAGCCTACATTTGATTTGCTTAAATCCTTTTTTTCTTTTTTTGTTCTTCTGGCAGTTTGGTGCCAAACACGGCTGTAATGTGTTTATGTTTCCTTTTTTTTTTCCTTATTTGATATAAATGCCAGCTCAAACAGCTAAAGAATGTAACCTTGGCAGGGGTATTACAGCCCCCAAACATCCGCCAGAAACCCAAAAGACATTATCACATTGCTATTGGTACCTATGGCCTTGTACACAAATCAACAGTGGCTGCCCTGTGATGCAGAAGTAGACAAATCCCTCTATCACATTCAGTGCCACAAATCAATCCTTTCTTCAAATCAGAGGAAAATATGAAGTTATGAAGTGTTGCACTTGATGGCATGTTGAGCCCACAGTTCAGTTCAGACTTATTTTTTATTTTTTGGCTGTGGATGTTTACCAGACCATTTGTTCAGCATGTTGTAGCTACCGTCTGCCCCCGGAGCAGGAGTGATAACCAGAGCACGGACCTGTTGTTTGCCTGTTTCTTTAAACCTGCTCCGGGGTTTTCAGCAGGGTCTCACAGTCCTGCGTTTGCAAGGCGAATCGCAAGCCGGTCCCAGGCGTGTAAAGCTGGGAACACATGAGGCAAAAATAATAATAAACAAGTTCAAAGCATGACTCTCTTTGACAGACATGCATGAGTCACTTCCCGGGGCCAAATATGATGTGTGCGCTGCCACAAGTATTACATTACGGAAATCGTCGGGACAGAGCTGTTGCCCGAGAGCTGGTAAACCTCAGCATTGCGTTCTGTTTGGACAATGAGGTTTTATTGAGCAGCTGTACTCTGGAGCTCTCTGTTCCCAGACGACACCGTCCAGCTGAACCGGAGAGTTTGGATCGGGGTTGTTTTTAGAATTTCTGACAGTGTACTCTCCTCTGAATGGATCAAAGCAAACCATATCCACCCAGCAAGGATTTTTTTTTTAAAATCTAATATCAACCGTGCACACTGCCAGGGACCAGGCAGGATTCATGCAGTCCAGCTGTGTAATTCTTCCGCGTACATTACAGATGATTACATTACAGATGATTGAGCATGTCCTGGCATATCGGAACAACGATGCACACACACACACACACACACACACACACAGATAATGAACACATTTTATAATGTGCCCTTATAATGGTTTTGATGCTTGGCTTTCGGTTGTTGTTAGTGTAGTGATTTTGTAGTATGTAGCATATAGAAAACAACTCGGCACAGGAGAAAACTGTCAAATGTATATGCATGTGTTGTGCACTCACACCACCTTCGGAGAACAACCGTTAGACTACACCAGTTATGACTTATATACAGTACAGTTTAATAGTTCATTCTCCATAAGGATAATCCTGTCATAATAAATCTGCCGTCCTTTGGTTTAAATATATCAAAAATAATTGTTTTAGGGTCATTGGGGATGGTTTGTTAATCCCTCCAAGCTTCCCCAGTTTACAGATAGATGAGTTAATTTCCTCTCATGAATAAAACAAAAATGCAGAAAATCTCGCCAATATCATCTGCGTATAGCGTTCGCTGCTCTGCTGTTGTGCTAGATGTCGCGTCCTGCTAGACTGATCACTGTCACACAGGGACTAACAGGTTAGAGCCCGGTTGGACAGCACCAGTAAATCATTTGCTTTAACATATGTGTGTGTGAGCTTGCATAATATCCCTCCCGGAGACCATTTACAATCTGACAAGCGGTAATGAATGCCAGTAGACTTATGGCCCTGACAGATAAACTTTAATCAGGCTCCTTTGCCTTTCTTCTGTTTGAGCATGTCCTGGCATATCCTGTGTTCTATGCTCCACCATGAAGACAAATAGCAAATGGGAAGTTATTTAAGATTTGGATTATTTAAAGGTGTGTGCATGTGTGTGTGTGTGTATGTGGGCATGGAAACATTCAAACCTATACAAACAATTATATTCATTCAAAAGATGAATGAAATCAATTTACTGACTCATGGTGCATAGATATAGAATAGCGCAAAATTGTTAAGCAGTCAAGGGGTCAAAATTAATTAATTTCATGTGTATTTCACTTTTATGCCACATATTTCAATATTCAATTCAATTCAACGACATATGTCAAATGTCTTCTAAATGAGCTACTGTAACACACTACAGTAAATAGAGAAGATTATTTTTGCGTTTAAAATACATGGATTGCTAATCTTGTAGTCACGCAGCGTGAGTCGTGATATGCATCTGCATGATAATGATCGTTTTAAATCATTAATTCCATAAATTCTTTGGAGAACTCAATTCATTTGTCTTTTTAATAATGCAAAATTTCATAATGAATCCAATTTGCTTCTCCTCAGTGGGCTCCTGGATTAGCCTAGGATGCAGAAGACCATCGTGGCATCTAAATGTCTTCAATACAAGATTAACAATTGACAAAGGGTTGCGGGTTGCAGGGTGATTATTGGCTGCAGGCGGAGATTAAAGCAAAGCAACCGCATAGTTGACAGTTTGGTTATCTCTTTTGCACTAAATGAAAATCATGGCCTGAATCCATCAAAGAAGATTAGCACAATGCGCCCATTACTGATGTCCTCTCACAGGTTGGTGTCTGTATGTCTGACTTTTTTTTCTGTCTTCGCTGAGAAAACAAATCTGTTGATTCACCCCTGTTGCTGCTGTGGGAAGCAGACGTCCCCCTCTGCCAATGTCAGCAACATCGTTTGTGCACGCACTTTAATAGCTGCCGTTGTGTTTTTACTCGGTAAGCAGCTGTTTGTAGCGACAAGAAAGTGAACTTGATATCTGTCTAAAATACTGCGCTCGGTGTAACACAACTAGTGACGCATAACAAAAAATATAAGAGTGGAATACTCAGGCATTCCTATGCACATACACATGCAAAGTTTTTCACCTGTCTTTATTAAATTAAGAAGTTTGTACAACAACAGTGCTTGAGGAATTTCTTGGCCACTCACAACCCCCACCCCTCCACCCCCTTTAGGTCCCTGTCCTTACCTCTTACCAGGAGAGAGGAGCTTCTGCAAGATGTTACATATAAGGTCTCAGGGCAATGGGGATCTAATAGCAAGCCTGTTGACAAAAGCAATTTTGTACATCACAGCAGGGTGCCGTGCATTATAATTATAAACACCAGCTCAGCAGCTGAAGCTTTGAATTCATAATCAAACAAAGGTGGACAGGAAGACATGCTCCGAGGTTGCCGTTCAGATGTCGTACATGAATTCAACAAAAATGACAGTAAATCTTGAAAAATGGACTTTTGACAGAATACCAGTGAGAGGATTTATACTATATATATATACATATAAATTAAGTTGAATAGTGATGTGTCAGGCCTCTTGGCTGTTGAAAAAAGTTTTTAGTGCGAAATATGAATCATGCGCTGCCCCGTTTCTCCTGTGAAAGGAGTTGCCACTACCCTTTGCAGTTTTCAGATTTAATTTGACACTAGACAGCTGCCAAAATGTTGTGTTGTTGTCCTGTGCTTGCAAAGTAACCTTGTCAAATTAGAACCATTTATTTTAGTTTTTTCTTTTTATTATTATCATTAATAAGTGTCACTGTGGTACGGTTCGTTAGCACTAACCAACAACAGCAGAGTTCTTGGCTAAAATCCCACAGTCCAATGACAAGTAGCCGGGGGTTACATTAATTAGCGACTTTAAATTGAGTGTGAATGTGAGTTTGGATGGTTGTTTATCTCTGTTTGGCCCTGTGATTACCCAACATACAGTTGTAGTGTAACAAAGTCTAAATGAATACTAAATGTTCAAAATCACGTAGCCTCTGCTCAGTCGGAATGACAGTTTAATATAGCATCTAATCACACGTGAGCCCAAACAAAACAAGCACCTGCAAAGCCATTTTGACAATGATGAGTCCAACGCGGTTACTGGAAGCATATGGGCTTGTGAAAGTACTTAATGATTCCTCAGTAGCATGCTGAGATCCTCCATCAACCTCCACCAGGAAGCTGCATCTTCCAACCCGCGATGATGACAATGCAACCCAACCTCAGATCAGACTAATTAACAACAGCGAGATTGGGTTTGTGTAATTATTCTGCTCAGTGGAGCTTTCACTATAGATACATGCGTGTCTAATAGTAAAATAGTGCCAGATATCAGTTGTTGGTTAAGTACCCTCTCTGAGGCCAGACATGTCATTTGTAACATAAAAAAGCCAGTGGTGTGAGACAAGGCGAGTAAGTACTGCAACAGGATAAACAAAGTGTGGGTCAAAGGTTTGAAAAGCAGCCGAAGAGACCAGATCAGAACTCCCTTTGTGTCGGAGCGCTGCAGCCTACATTGCGCTCATTAACACGGCCCATTTTTCACGATGTCGCCGACATTTTGTTTCAGGCTTTATAACAATGTGTCTTTGTAACCCACACTGCACTTTGCCTCGTAATGAAAGCTGAATTGATGTTCGAGGAGGCTCCATGAGTTGTCTGGGGATAAGAAATCCATCCAAGATAATATCTAGGGTTGTTAGTGTTATTACCACACCACATTTTGATCCTTGGATAACTTTGCACGAGAATATAACAGGATCGACTTTAATTAGCAATAACGCACTTTGTTATATTTTGAAATGGAGCAGACATAGATGTCGGTTTTAGGTAGCGATGCTCACTGTTGATGCTGGATGGATTTATCATCATGCAGCTGTTGTGCTGTATTATTATGCGTTATAAATGATGTGATCACCCTCTTGACTCCTCATGCTGCATAGTTAATCAAATAGCAGAGCGAAGTCAATAAGTGGTGCACAGGGGAATTTTAACATCAACATATTTCTCAAGTATAAGTCAGTGAAAGCTGAGCTTATATTAAACTGTTGTGTGAATAGCTAATAAAATGCAAGCAATGACAAACAGGTATTTTAAAAAAGCTGTACTGCTGAGTATATCACTGAGGATGTTTACATACATGGGATCTAGAAGAAACAAAAAAAGGGTTAAAACACGCATTTTATGATAATGTAGGAAATGGAAATGTGCTGAGGTATGCACACAGGCACCTCTGCAATTCCTAGGAACTGTGGGGGTCTGAAATAATGGGTCCGCAGTGGTGCCTGCACTCCATCTCTGCACTCCGGCAGATCGACACATAAATGGACACCATTGGACAGCTCATACTTATTATGCTTAGATGGGTTTGGAATGAGACCCTGGCTGTTTTCTCAATTTAGAGCCTTAAGGCAGTGATTTAAAGATTTAAAGAGGCTAAATTCTGGCACGAAAGCGCCGCCTAATTTATCATTGACATGACCTTGACTCACAAAGCAATCTCATGAATCTTATAAAGGGGCATTTTCAAAGGTATCTGTGCCAAAGATGCCGAAGAGGCCAGGTTCTAGGTCCTACCCTTCATACATGGCAGTACCTGTGATAGCTGCTTAATGTGCACAGCTAATGAGGTCACATGAGTATACATGTCAGTTTAAAACCATATCAGATACACACTGTATATGTGTATGGATGGCCATATACTGGTCGAGAATGTACAAAGGGCAAAGTGGCCATAGGCTAAAGCATAGGCCATCGGCTAAAGGGAAAAAAAAAAGATAAAAACTAAAAATCATTGAACTACTTTGATATTTATAATTAAGCTCAGCCCTTTCCAAAAGTTAATAACTAATAAACCATTTATAATATACCACTTTTTTCCCCTCAAGCGCCCACACACACACACACACACACATACACACACACAAGACTTTAACCTCCACAAGAAAGAACCTTGGACAGATAAAAACACCGAATATTACGAGTCATTAATTTGACTTAATGATTCAGATGATAGTAATATGGTCCACTGATGCAAGGGACTGCAGGATTTCATACAAGACGCATCCTCAAGTTCGGACCATGAAATGTTTGAACAGACCCCCTCTCCCCCCACCACCATAAAAATGTGTGTTAGGAAATGGGTTATAGGGAAGGCACTGACACAAAACATGATAGGGGCTGTAGTTAAAGCAGGTATAATGAAAACACATCCTTAAATACACTATATATGTTTATTTCCATTAAAAATAAAACTTAGTTTATGAGTACAGAACCTTTACAATCGGGACAGAAATTAATTCTTTACATTTTTATGTTCAAGTTAACAAATCTTGAAAACCGTACTATCAGATTGTTGGCGGTGGATTTTCTTTTCATATATTCTGTGAAAAGCCTCACATATTTTTTATTTTTTTTCTCCACTGCCTTCCATTGTCTGTCAACCTCCGTGTCCCTGTCAGCTGTCCTTTTCTTGACACCAGCGACAGCTTCTCACACAGTGATCTGATTAGACAGTCCGTGCCAAATTAAAAAGCAACAACCTTGGGCAGACTGTCAGACAGGTGCATGACTGTCAGGCATGTTGCGCAACACTTTGGATAAGTAATATAATGTGCCGCAAGGCAGATCAAAAGGCACGCATAATTTCATGAGCTAAAAATTAAAGATGTCAGTCGTTTTTGATACACCACTGATGCAAATTCTGAGTGAGTTTTTTTTTTTTTGAGTGAGTTTAAAGACGTGGAATAACAAGTAAATTATTGTGAACCAACTAAAAACTCCACGGGGGAATGGAATGTTTATTAAAGCTGTAATTATACTATAATTTAAGTAAATGGGGGAACTGCAGAGCAGATGAAGGTGCATTAAATGGCGTTTAATATAGACTGCAGTAACGTGCCTGCACTTTTATATTCTCCTGTAGCACCATTATTTCTCACCCAGCTTAGTGTAATAATAGCAGTTGACAGTGTCACAGCAAACCAAAATGTGTTGGTGGTATGAGCATACATTTTTAATAAGACTTTTGACACAGATACAGAAACACATTTGGAAATGTGTAATACACAATAACTACAGGCCGACTGACCAGAAGCCCAGTCTACCACATACATCTTGACAAAATTCACTACTAACTCATGTAGAAAAACCAAGAGGGGCTTGAGCGCTGAAATCTCCATTTCTCATCAGTATGCAAATCAGTTTGGTAAGATGCTTGAAATCCAATCAGATCTTCAACCATTTTACAGAAGGTGCCTATGAACTAGAGGTGAAATGATGCACTCACATAGACTCTTTGATTTCAATCAACTCAACGAATCCTGCGTTTTATCATCCACTGTGTCAATGTATGTCTCTAATACCATTATCTGCACTGTAGGAGACACCTGTCCCGTGTCAGTATGAAGCTATTATCACGTTCTTCATGTACCGAGCATTGTTCACTTGAAAGTAGCTGCACAAATCTACCCAGAGACAGACACAAAGACAGCCGCACAATGACTTAATCACTGAAGAGCTGCAAAAAAACCAATGTGGAAATAAAAAAAACACACATGGCCACATAATAATACAAATAAAGAGCCTCATCCACAACTACCACAATAGACTTCAAGCTGTCCTTGTAGTGAAAGGGGACAATACACGGTATTAAGAAATGGGCTATGTAAACTTTTGATCATTTGGTCATTTGGGTAGTTTCTGTCATTATGATTTAAATGAATCAATAAAATCGGATAAACGTTTAGAAAAGATTTGTCACTCACTGTGAATTACTGTATAATATCACTGAGAAAATAAAATACCAGAGCAACAAGATGGAAAATAACAAAGTTAAATTAAAAAAAAAAGCTAAAGTCATATTAAATAAATAAATAAAATTAAAGGTTGACCAGTATCACAGTCACTTGAGCTCTGCGTGGGTGAGACGACTGTAATTGGATCTGTGGCTGCAGCTCGTTCCAGCAGCAGCAGAGACACCAGCCCAGCTGACAACAACCATCTCACTCGGACGAGACGCACCTGATTCCACTCAGCTGCTCGTCTCCTGCTCCATAAAAACCTGGTCTTCACTCCACCACTCCGCCAGATGACTCCGTGTCCCAGGGTCGTGTTCAACCACCATCTCTTGTCCATGTATCTGCGTTTCCTGCTGGTGAATTTGTACTTACCTGAGGTTTTTGTGTTTTGGAGATCACCTCCTGCCTTGCCGCTGTTCCAGCCTCACTTTTCTCCTGCTTTGCTTCTTGTGTTCACCCCGTGTCTCATCCCTGGAGAGGAGATCCACATGGCAGCCAGCTCCCTGCCTCCACTGCTCTCAGTTGTGTGTTTTGCCTTTTTGTACAATATAGTCTTGTTTCATCCCAACCTACCTGTCTCGGTTGCCCCCCCCCCCCCCCCCCCCCCCAACTTAACAAATGTGACCCCCCCAACACACGAAACTTAACAAATGTGACACAATTTGTGCACATGACTATGATTTGTGACACTCATCACATTTCTCTGACTGTTTTTTTTTTTTTATTATTATTCAAAATGACTGTGTTCAAATTATTAGAAACGGGTTATGAATGTAACCTTTCAGAGACAGGGACTAATTAGCGACGTGAGCAGTTTTTTGTTTGGCGTCTCAGCCAAAGATGAAAGGAAAGCGACGCCCTGCGCCTAACGCCCAACTAACGTCTGCAGCCGCACAACATCTGTCTGAGGACAGGTGGCTCCGGCATGTGCCTTTCCCATGAAATCCAAACATGACAGTGACAAATGGCAACACTGACAGATGCAGTCGGGGAAAATTTATACTGTGATAAAGTAATTCAGAGGGAGGGGGGGAAAAAAAGTAAGGAAGCCTTCAAGAGTGCGGTCTAAAGATTTGACAGCACTTTAAAGCATGTACACAATGACCAGAGAGGATGGTCGGACGGAGAGAGCTGCACTGGAAATATCTACTTGTTGGTGCAACAGCAGATGCTGCATGTGGTCTGCCGCCGACATGAATCCCAACATGAGTCGATCTATTATGTTACAAGAAATTGGTCCCCGGAGTCCCACTGTTTTGAAACTTCATGCATGCAGGATGTCTGTGCAACAACCCACATGGCTGAAAGCCTGGGAACATTGTTGTGTGAGTCGTCAGCAAGGGGGAACCGGTCTGCAACGCAACAGATAACAGTACAAATACTGTGTCTGCAGAGAGAAAACTTTGATGATCTCGGTTTAGCTGTTTGGGGCCTTAATTATCACCTCTCAATTATTTCCTCTGAATCCATCGCAACTGCGTTATGGGCAGATGTAAAAGTTGTGTTGACATGCCGGTGCATAAGAGGGAAGTGATATTAGGAACCGAACCGTCTGCAGCTGTAATTGCCGTTTCAAAGGCCGAGGAAGAAACATTTGCAGCATATGCTGTGCCATTAAAAAACATTTAAAATAAGAATAGCTTAGCATTACAGAATGCTACAATAATAGTCAGTCAGACCGCATTTGATTATGAATTCTGGGATATTTTGAAGGAAGAAGTGGAACAATACGCAAGTGTCACTACAGTTTATGGGATTTCATATCTCATCAGTGATGGTACGCAAGACTCTCATAAAGGTCTGAGGACAGGTTTTTCTCTCTGATGCAAACACCTGCTGTTTGCTTTAATGGCAATAACTTTTCATGTGCATGTATGTTACAATTCTTTCTTAGAAAATTGATGCATTAACTGTGTAAGTCTGCCGTTATGCACGTCATTTCAAATTCAGCGCAAATAAAAGCGGATGTAAATGTAAATGCACAAACACAGACACACATATAAATATACATATGTATAAATTTGTTCTTCAGTATCTAAGAGGAATATCAGATTTGTGTTTTTTTTTAATCTGTTTTTAAAATTCAGCGTAAAAATCTGTTTGAAAGTCACTACTTCAGTAATCGGCCCGTGGGGTCTCATATGTAAACAAGTTTTGTTTACATAAGAGATTCACTTTTATGCCGCCACAAAATCTATGTTTTTTTTTTTTGATTAAACACTTAAAACGCAATTTTTTTTTCATTTGGTTTTGGAAAAAGTGTTTTCAACACTTTCAACATTCAAATGCTCATCAACATGAAGATGTGTGAGGTACCGGATGAAAGTGTCCGAGTGAGCCGCGGGTTTCTGAGTGTCATTAAGCTGCGGCTTGAGGGGAATGACAGCAGATTTGTCACATCTGCATGGCCAGACAGTTAAGTGACCTCACTGGCAACAAGCTTTATTAAAACAGCTGCTAATTTCCCTTAAACGAACCCGGGATCAGACAGGCTGATGTGAGCCGATGGCTTGACGCTGCCGCGTACAAAGGGTCAGGAACCGCACGTTGCACTACGCCACCACATTTTAAATGACTATGGTAATGTTCTGAGACGCCGAAGCTAATGTGAAAGATGTGTATGTCAGTTAATTTTTAATGCCAGTTTTAGCGCGATTCTGAAGTTATCATCATCATCATCAAGCACTGGCACTTTGCTCCATTAGGCTTCACGCAAGAACACTCAGGGTCATTAGAGATTTGCTGACATTAATAATGATCTCTTCCAGCATGCCAGTATTCCCATTTAATATTCTTTAAAGTTGCTAACCAGGTATATTTAGTTTTAGAATTATGTGAACAGGGCAATTGAGAATGCATTGCTTGTTTTAAGTTTGGTGATTATTTTTTTTTAAAAAAACTGCAATGCAAACAATGTTTAAGTTGTGAAAAAGTGCTGATGGAATTTCACTTGTCGTTAAATTAAATTATCTTTCGACGTCAGTGTCGCCCTCCACATATCAATCTGCTCTTACTGTATTTTTTTAACCTCTTGTCAAATCCCTGTTTAAAGACTATAAGCTGGCTGTTGCAAGCCATGTTCCTGTTTCTGTGTCAAACATTCGATATGTGTGAGTGAAAAGCTTATCCGCGCCTGCTGGAGCATTGAGAGCACAGGCATGCTCTTTGTGAGTGTGCATTTGCATGATGGCAACAGTGAGAGATAAGGAAGTGGCTGTGCAAAGCTGATGCCACAAGGGGCGGTGACGCCGCTGTCACAACCAACGCTCGCGAGCGCAAACATTTCAGAATTGCCTTTGCAAAATTACAGTCATTTTCATTCAGTCATCTAATGTACAGCACGGTTACAGTTTGATGATGATCTTCACGGAGTGAAACGTTGCTTATTTCTTGGTTGCGGACACAAGTGTTAATTCAGGGAGCGTTTCAACTTCCTTGCAGACCTTGACTTGAATATGCTGTTGCTATACCGACCATTCAGTACCCCTTTGACTTGTATACTCATCAAGCCAAGAGTACAAAGTACATAGAGTGCGCTTGATGTGTCTGGTTAAACAAATAAACGCAGATGTTGTTGAGATAATTGCTCGTGTGGAGATATACGTTCAAGCAATTAAATGATTTTGAAAATGAATACGCTAAAGGGCAGAACATTTGTTCCGTATTCACATGTGTTGTGCCATTCATTTACAGCGTAAGAGATTTGTGATGCCTTGAAAAAAAAAACATTTCTAATCATCTGTAGTGATAACTGAGCGGTGTGAGCATACTGGAGAATTAGGCAAAACTCCAAGTCGGCTCTCCGGGGCAGAGCTAATCATGTTTCTTTACGACTCCCAAAAAAGCAATGTAGCAACATAAGTTACGATACACACCATGATCCCTCTCTGCATGCAGCTAGTTAACATTCTGAAACAGTGAGGATCCCTTTCCCTGACTCGAGTCTTCTATGTAGCACGGGTATGTTGATAAAACACAACTAAAGATAGTATAGTATGATAGTATGTTGATCTGGGCTCAGTGACTTTATTTCAATTAATGAATAAATCAGTCAGATGAATTTGCAGCGCTTTCATCAGAAATATACTGTATTAATAAAAAAAAGGGGGGGGAATTCCTTGAAGTAGAAATAACCCAGCATAAATGTTTCAGTGCATTCTGAGGGTCGGTTTTCCACACGCGGGCGGCGCCACCGCTGACATGCAGAGGGGAGTGGGGGGGTGTCTGGGTCTCACACTAATATCAAGCTCTGAAATATTTGAATAATGGAAGAAACAGAGTCTTCCTTTCAAATTGTCAAAGTGAGTTCCTGTCAAGCGGGAGACGGAGGGAGCCGGTCGGTGAGAGACAGAGGGAGAACTCCGGTCAGTATCCACTCTGACAGGAATGACATTTCTATTCTTGTTTGCCTGACAGAAAGCTATTGTTACTGGGCTTTTCACACTTGTTAATACACGTCATTCCTATCAAAGCACATAGGCTTGATTTTTTTTTGTATCGGTCAAAACAGTCAGAGGCAAAATGACGAGATTTAAAGTCGCTAACACATGCGTTGTTTTTACAACGGCATGTAGAGTACGCTAACGTTCCTTTAAAATACAGACGTCATATTTAGCTGAGCTGAATGCTAACAGTCGCTGAACTGCCTCCTGTAGCTATAAATTGAGTAGTTTCTATTCTTGTGACATTTTGACCTCACCGACCCTTTCTCATACTCTCCCACTGACTTTTGCATCCACTACTTTGGGGTGTGCGCCACACTTAGCTTAAGTGCACGAGGCTAGAGAACAAGGTGGAGTGGAAATGCAAAGGATAGCTAATGGAAGGCCTGCTCTTTAACGTATTCATTTTTAAAGAATGATAGATTGGCGGTGAAGCAGCAGCAGCAGCAGCAGCAGTATCTCAGCCGGGCTGGCGGAGAGCCATTACAATTATGTTACATTTTCACAGATTATTTATTAATCCGACAATGAAAGGTGCAGGAATCCACCTTGAAGGCGACACCATCGCTTCATCCTGTCTCCCGGAGGAAGATAGAGTGAAGGCATAAACCTGCAGACTCTTTGCACCCTGCACCCATTCCGGTTGGGTTTTCATTGTTGGCGCTGTCAAAAGCTGACAGGCCTGAAACACTCGCTATCCTCCAGATATGTGCCCTCGCTGGGTTCAGAGGGACTATTAGAGATGTGAAATAAACTTGCGTGTCCTTGATGGGTGACTTTAAGGAGGTTTGATTTGAACACTGTTCCTCCCCAGGTTTTGTTTTTATTTTACTGAGCGAGTGAACGGGTGCATTAGCGCACTGTGTTACCTGCCCGCCACCAGACACATTTCATGATTCTGCACACCGTTTACTGGGTAAAAAGCCCAAAATGCACTTGCTTTTCTGAAAATACTGTACATACAGTGCATGCATAATGACGACAAATATTAATCCCGGTGGCCTGCAGTCAAAAATGTGCAGAGCACAGCATGTAGTGAAAAGGGACGGTATTTTTTGTCTGTTAGCTCTGTCTGGTGCGTATCCATTAGGGAAAATGGCTGTAACAACACTCATTGAATCAATACACTCACAGAACTGTTGTAAAAAAGGGGGGGGGGTGAAATGAATACCACAACAACTAAAGAAATGAGTGATAGTATCTGAATCAGGAAGTATCAGTCTATGAGCTTTTGTTTTTTTGTTAATTGCTTTTTGATTATTATAATTATATTGGAATGTTGTACGTGTAGGAGACCGGAGTATTTTTTTCAAGGGGACTCTAAAGTGTGGTTCTGAGATTGGCTCACAGTTCCTGGCGATCCACTGACCAAACGCCTGACCACGTCTAATTAATTAAGGTGCCTTTGTATGGAATAATGAATTACTTTGTCTTTCACGGTGCAGTTTATTATATGGTAAGGCACTTACAGCAGTAAACTGCAATCCAATATAAACCCATAGCCTGGAGTTAACTGCATGCTCAAAGGATAGATAGATAGATAGATAGATAGATAGATAGATAGATAGATAGATAGATAGATAGATAGATAGATAGATAGATAGATAGATAGATAGATAGATAGACATGATTCCATAGGGCAATATAAATGGCACTTAGGGCAATAATGTTGTCAGTGTTGTATCTAATGATTCGTTTTATGAAAGGAACCTATATGCTAAGCAATAAGACGCATACCTAGATGAAGAGTGTGGCTGCCAGGGGAAAAGCAGCTCCAATCACTGATATTCCTAAACGTATTCCGCACAATTTACATACCCCCCATATTATTCCCCTATACCTCCCCCCACCCCACCCTCATCCTCCGAGCTAAGACAAATATTACACATGACCAACAGCCGTGGTGGCTGAGGAATTAATAGCGCTCGGCTGTTGTCAGTCGCGTTGCGTTTTTTTTTTCCTACTGTCCATACCGCCGCAGCTTGTGAGGAAAGCCGAGACTGATTAAATTTGATAGAGGGCAGAAGAAAGGGAATATGTACACAGAGGCAGGGGGAAATTATCTGCAGGGGGTTAGTCAGCTGCGAGAATCGCTGTATGTTGGTCAAAGTAATTTTGTTTAAAGTAATCTGAGAAATACAGAGGGGCTCGGTGCAGATATATTCACAAGGTGGCGGAGGGAGGGTGGGAGGGTGTTATGAATTTTTATTCAGTTGTGTGTTGTTTCTTTTTCCAATATAGGATGTGAATGGAGGCTGCCCCCGTAACCCTGCTTTCACCATATTATATGTTTTGTCTATGTACACTTGAATGCTTGATCTCCTCCTGCCCCCCATTCCTCAAAGACGAGAATCGCTGTATGTTGGTCAAAGTAATTTTGTTTAAAGTAATCTGAGAAATACAGAGGGGCTTGGTGCAGATATATTCACAAGGTGGCGGAGGGAGGGTGGGCGGGTGTTATGAATTTTTATTCTGTTGTGTGTTGTTTCTTTTTCCAATATAGGATGTGAATGGAGGCTGCCCCCGTAACCCTGCTTTCACCATATTATATGTTTTGTCTATGTACACTTGAATGCTTGATCTCCTCCTGCCCCCCATTCCTCAAAGAATCAAGATTCACACAGAGATCCAATAAATAACACCGGTCCATCATCGGGAAGATGAGGTGTCAGGTAACTTCCGCTCCGCCCCACGTGCCGTGTAGGAGCCTCAGGGGGCCTGTGTCCCAGGAATGATGGGTAATAAAAATGAATCATAGATGAAGGCCAGAGACAGGGTGCTACAGGAGGAGTCTTGATGCATTAAACAGGAACAGTCGATATGTCCTCTTGTGATAATAGAGCATATAGGAGCTGCCGCCAAGCTATTTAACGCTTGTCAGTCTAAACCACAGAGGGTATCAGGGCTGCAGCAGCAGCAGTGCCGCAAGAGGTTTCATTTGTGAGATTAGGATGATGAACTTTCACACCGTTTAAATCAGCATTTTTCACAGAAATATATGCACACATACACACACACTGTACACACACATATATATATATATATATATATATATATATATATACAGGGGTTCCTCGAGTTACGACGGTCTCAAGATACGTTGTTTTTGTGGTTACGACACATCTCCCGTGAACTTTCTTGTTTCGTCTTAAGCGGTTTGCCCCGTAAATATGTACAGACTTCGCACGGGAACTAGTTGGTGAGCGCTCTCTCTGTCTCTCAGCGCGCCTGCCGGCTCTCCAACACCTCCACAGCACAGCTAGGCTACTCTGCCTTGTGTTTACTTATGTGAAATGGCCGGCTGGTGGGGGACACAGATGGGTTCGGGATCGTGGCGATACCATAGGTTTATTCACAACACAGGGTCTACACCGTTGATATTAGAAATCTAAAGGAACACTCGCGATATCAACCCCTACTGTGACAAAAGGCAATTCACCATAGTAAACTCTTATTGTAGGGTGGTGTTATAACGACATCTAGTGGCACAATGTATGCACAATGGCACAATGAATGTATGTTCCGACTGACGTCGAAATTCAGTTACGACACATTCTCAGGAACGGATCTCCGTCGTAACACGAGGACCCCCCTGTATATATATATATATATATATATAAAATCAATCTTAGTTCAACTCTTTCTTAAGCCTGGGATGATTAAATATAACAATGTGAGCTGTGCATTCTCGCCTCTCGCATTTGTCAAGCACAACCGAAAAGGGCCTTCAATAAGGAAAATGCTGATTTCTTACACTTGTGCGAGCCACTCCAGTAATTAACAACAACACAAACCTAAGTGCTGCGTAGCAATAAGATTTATAGTCCTGTGACTCTCCTCCCTCAGTAGTTAATTGCCTCTGATCTCACTTCCTTCAGTCATCATTCTGAGAAATGCTTTATGCAAACGCGGAAGCCGATTCCTTGTTCCACCTTTCAGGAATAATTATGCACCCTGCACACTGATGGATATATTAAGAATGGAGGCAAAGAAATATGCTTCTTCAGAACCACATTTTTTATTTTCCAGCACGTCACAGTATATGCGGGCTCTCCCTCTGCAAAATTGAGAGTGGATCAAATTGGCCCACAGCTATGAAATCTGTTGCAGAATGTGTCACTTCCTAGGAAGCAAGTACATCAGTTACATCAGTTTCCCCCTCTAATTGAATGGGATATGTCAGTTCTGGACAGCTTTTGCACCAAATGGTTTTGCATAATTACATTAATATGGTGCATATTTACAGGACCTCTTTACAAGGGAAGCAAAGCTGCCTCAGCAGAGACAGAGGCCTTACTAATCACTGTCAAACGCAGTCAGCAGACCAGTAAACCAAGTGATGATGTGTGAGCCGTGAACTCCACGTGCCCTCTGCCAGAGTTCATAAATGCATATGGACAATTATTGACATTTCCTCAATAAATATGCATTGGAGAGTTAAAGGGACCCAGGGAGAAGGCGAGATACCTTCATCTCTCCGATGCGTTTCTTTCCCTCAATCTGCCTTTTTCTTCCGTTTTGAATGTTTTTCTAAGTGCAAAAAAAAAAAAATGAGACAGATGGAGAAAAAAGCAATAATGTGTTGTATTATGGCCACTAAATTCCAAAAAGTAGCTTTTTCTGTCATGTTTGCACAACACAACGAGGAAAAAAACAAAAAAAAAACATGTGCGGTGGATGAGTGCGAGTTAAGCCAGTTACTGATGCTCCAACTTTGCTGATGCCAACTTGGGAGTTCTTTTAGCTCTTTCACATTAAAAGCCTCCCATCAGCTTTCCTTCATTGCTTCAGAATGAACTCGAACGTAACTGCTCCGAATATAAAATACTGTGGTTTCATTTTAAATTTATACTACATTTCGGCTCAAATCATCATAACCATCGAATAATAAATGAATTCCTCAACATTAAGAGGGAAAAGAAACATCTCTTATACTTAAACGAACTAAAAGCTGTTTTATTTTAATTGCCGATCATGACGTTTCACATAAAGTTGTAAACTGTAAAGAGGTCAGGTTTTTGGAGAGCGTGACATTTACCGCCACCTTTTGTGCCTGAGGAGCCCAGCGTATGACCAGATGATAGGTTTCAATGTTGCACGCACTTTATGAACTTCTACTGCTCGCACTCACTTCTGGAGATATGTTTTTGAAGCCTTCATACTGTTGTCAGTGAGGGAAAAAAAATCAATTTCTGAAGAAAAATCAATGTCAATTCTTCTCCCTCTGGGCTTGTCTCCAGCTTACACTATATAGAACAAGTGCAATGGAAATAATGATCTTGTTCTACTGGCTGGAGTACCACAATTCTTTTTTTTCTTTTTTTTTTGGACCATCTGAAAGTGTTCCCGTGGTCTCCTGTGGAATAAGCTCTGAGACACAAGTTCGCTCAAATTAGTTACCCCAACTCTCCCCTCTCTCACCTCAGACAGCGTTTCACCTTCCTAACGCTGACTGCATTTTTTTTCTTTGACTGAATTTGAATTTAAGATTTTGCTCATATTTGTACACCACTATTGGTTTTTAAAAAATGCATTTATGCTGTTGTGTTGTGCGTCTTATGTCCTTATGTTTCTTTCCCAAATGCATTAAGTGTAGCTGAGAACCCTTTTTCTACCTTTATTTCCATTGAAGGCAAAGGAGCCTGATGATGCTGGGTGGCTCGTAGGAAGTAAAAGAATTGCTGTGGTTGCAGTATGAAGGTCCCTTATTTGAAAACCTGTCTCTCATGCGTGGCTCTTTGCACAACATGAGCACAAGTGCAAGAATTTAAGCTCAATTGCAGAGATGTCAGCACTTTTTGTGGAAATGGCGCCAGATTAATACATAGAATGTGCATATGCCTGTAACGCGGACTCCTGACGGCATCAAGCGGCGTTGATAAAAACACAATCTTTTTGCAGGGGGCAGCTGCGAAAGCCACAGGGAGCAAATAAACAGATTCATGAATACAATGCATACTCAAACAAATAGCACCATCTTCTGAATACAAAAAAACAGCAGCAACCACCTCCCGCTTTGATTTAGTGCTACTCCACTTCTTCGCATCTATTTACATTCCGGTACTGCTCTGTAATCACTGCGGAGATGCATCCTCCACCATTCTTAAATAGGAGAGAAATATTATAAATGTATGCACTCAAAGCCAGCCTTGTTTACAGATCGAGCTTTTTTTTTTTTAATCCCTCATACATTTTAGAATATTATTTCTCCACCACCCCTGCAGCGATGGTTCCATCTTTTGATATGCTGACAGCTTACCGAGGCGGAGAAGATAAGAAATAATTTGCATTTAATTGAGTTGAAGACCTAATGAACGTTAGGCCAAACTTATCTGTCCTCTTTTGAAGCAACAGTTGATGGTATCTTATTATATTTCTTTTCGACTCCCACCCCTCCCTCCCAACGTCTCTCCCGTTCCTCCTCTCCCTCTATCCCTCGCTCGGTCCCTGAGCGCTTTAATCACAAGGGGGCCACAGGCGACTTCAGATGGGCCGTGGCTGGATTGCTGTCACAGCGTCCCCTCCCCTTCTCAGCTCATGTGGTGCCTCAGCCAGAGCTGGAGCAAGGACACAACCCCTTCAGGCAACCACCTCCCAAATCTGAAGGGATGAAGCACATGTTGCCACAGATAAACCACTGTGATCAATCTTATGGATGCACAGTGAATCAGTGGAGCAAAAGGCTTTGAAAATCAAGCCCTGTCCCTGATGTGCCCAGCAATGATTATGTGGTCAGTGGTGCCAAAGGCAACCGGCAAACATCAAGGAACTTGGAGCAGCGGGCCTGTCAGTTCTCAACACTAATTAAACATACACAAGTAGTGCAGTGATACGACGCCAACAGGGCGAAGGCTGACATCCTCTGGTGCTTAATAAATTGAATGCCAGGATTGCCAAAAGGAATTATTTTATTATGTGCAGTTATTAATGTATGTTGAACATCAAGGTAAGATTGTGGAGACAGAGGCTGGACGATGTGTTAATTCTGCCGATTTCTCAATACGCTGTGAGGTGACCACTTTTTTAAAAATTAAATTAAATTAAATTAAATTAAATTAAATTAAATTAAATTAAATTAAATTAAATTAAATTAAATTAAATTAAATTAAATTAAAACTTTATATATGTGAGCTTGTGCTGACAGTTTCAGTGTGTGTCAACATGAAAAACTTGTTCGTGCCATTGAGCTGGTTATGACTTGGATCAGTATTTTAGAAATGTATGTTTCTACTATAAAACCAATAATCAGTGTTAGGCAATTAATACATTGATAATTATAATGTGATATCCTGACCTGTAGCTATGCAAGAAATTCAGGAAATGTTCATTTTAGTATTGATCATGTATTATACTTGGAGCAGAGCAGGAGAGCTATAAATCATTGGCCAATGTGCTGCACTGTCCAGAAAGCAAATAACATCTGGTGTTTACATTCAAAGACAATCAAAGACCCCTGGGAGGGAGCAGAAAATAAGACGCTAGCGAATGCTAACAGCTGTGGAAAGTGGTTGAAGTCGAACAGGCACCTCCAGCAGCAGTGGCCCCCTGTTGTGTCGCCCCACTTTAACCTCTGAAACAATCTTTCAACCTATACGTGACTGCATACAGTGAAATATATTATCCATCAAGATGGGTTTAAGAGGAGCAGGAACCCAACCTCGCTGTTAGATAGAGAAGATCTGAGGACGGGACTAAAAGCTGTTCCACGTACAAAAAAGTATTACCACACAAAGACTTTATCGCTTTATATGTTCTTGTTATACTTTTGCTATCACATTTCTACTACTTGTGTGATATCTATGTATTAATATTCCCATACTGTATCTGTTTTTGTGGTTTTTGGGCTCCACCACAAATAACAATGTACCTTACAGATAGTGCGAGAATATTTCTTTTGCCGTAAATGCGTTCTTGTTAACCACTCTTTCTCCGAGGAGATACAGACCAAGCGTTTATGTTTCTAATGTATGTTGCGTTGCTCTGAATGTTAAAATTCATAAAATGATACCCAGTCTCAGTATCAGTTAGCTTATTACATATTCTAGGGAGCGAGCAAGTCCCCAGAAAGCACTTGAAATTATTTTCCACCTAATCTTGGAACACCAACAGAATCAGAAAATGATGTCTGCCAGAATCCTATGCCTTAGCCTAAGAAAACCCACAGGCTCCTAAAAGCTCTTGACATTTTCGAAATATGCTTTTTGTTTATTTTGACCTATTATCAAATGGCTGTTGAATTGTAGCTCAATCAAAACTCACCTCGAGATAAGAATGTGCACTTCATGACTCCCAATTCTAATCATAAGGGGCAACTTGGAAAACTTAGAAACCGTTCCCCTCTTCAAGCCTCACCAGAACAGATGGGTTTTAAAGTGGACAGTATGTACAATCCATACTTATATGGTGTATAACTGACTGTATTGTAGTGCTTTTGGCTTTTGAGTGTTTGTTTACCAGGTGATGAGTACAAGTTAACAGGATCATCAGTTTACTGGCACCTAGGGCCTGTGGCTCGTGATCACTTACAGCATGCGGGTGAGATGATGACCTGTAGATTCCAGACCCAGCAAACTGCAGGATGAAGCAAAGTGCTGCAATATCATCTATCATCCTCATTCACACTGTGTCAGATAGCCACCTGCGCTGTGAACACACTGTTGTTCTGCGATGACGCTGACCCTGTGGTTAAGTAAGGCTAACACTGTCTGATGTGTTTTGGGATTTTTTTTTTCTTTTCCTTGATCTGGTTATGCCGCCTGCATAAATTAGGGCTGTGCTCCCCGGCTCCACAAAAGAAGCATATGCTGGCAGCCCTCCAGCTGAATCACATTGATTTTCCATAACAATATGAAGAACACTGTTCACTGCTGAGGATTAATGAATTGCATCTTCAGAGTCACTTTGGCATTCCTAATGAAGGTAGATGAATTTTCCTGAGCGGGCCAGCTGTGTTTGAATTGGTGCTGACTGTGCCAGGGCCCATCCGTGGTGAAGCCAAAGAAAAAAATACAAATATTCGGCAGACTCATAAATCTTCCTTTGGTCTGTCAGATAATTTTAGTAAAAACATATGATTCAAAGTGTGACATTTATCATCATCAGACCCAGGGCCCATAATCTCGTTTCTTCCCCCCCATCGTGCCTTCACCTGGAATGAACACGTTGGCTGTTCAGAATCAGTTCACAGAACATTTCTGACATTTGACTGCAGTTCCCCTGTCAGTTCCATTATTGGATCTGACAATGGAATATTGTGCTGTGCGACTCTCTTCTGAAATCTCAGTCAAATTACTAAATAATGTGCTGCGGTTATCTTTTTTTTGTTTATTCTGTTCAGAGGCATGTAAATTCATAAAAAAGCTTCACTGAGACACTGATAAAACTCTGACCCTGACCCTGACCTGATGGTGCCACGAAAGCTAATATCGCAGGATTAGCAGGCTATTTAGGATTCACCCATGCAACATTAAGGTCTAGACCGTATTTCATAGTAATTCACTGAATATATTATTTCACTGTGGACCAACCAATATACCAACTATTGCCTGTTCACAGACACGGTGCAATTGTGGCTAAAAGCAGAAATGACCTTATCCAACAGACTCTGTTGTATCTTAAAATATATCAATATGACATTGCTTTTTGAAGCATTTGTCTCATTTCAAGACATTTAGCAGAACAACTTATTCCAAAGGGGTTTGTGCGTTTTTTCTTAGTGGTGAATTTAATGAAATGGAAATGAGAAAAACGTGCTATGGCACATCTCTTGATATAAAAAATGTCTTGATACAAAAATACACACTAATCCAACTCTGTGGAATTTGCAAAAACATAAGATGAACCTGTTTTGCATTTTCCTTCCTGTGGAAGAGTTGCTTAGAACTTAGAGCTTAGATATCTATATAAAACAGATTAGCTCAGATCATCCTTACCCCAGACTGATTTGAGTTGTATTGTCACATATGATGATAGTGTGCGGGAGTCTGTGCAGCGCTGGTGAACCTACCCAGGTGACTCTGATAACAATTAATTCACTGAATCAAAAACCTCTGTCTGACATCCATTCCCATTACAGACCCCTGGTTGTCTGAACACTGACTGAGGAATAATCATTTGTTGAACTTTCACATGAGCTTTCTTGATAAGCAAACCTTTGAATTATTTTTCTGCTTGGCTGTCCCTGTGAAATAGCTCCTGGCTAATGTAAGTCTGTTTTCAGATACAGTGAGTTGGATCTGTGGCTGCAGGAGCAGGACTGCTTTGCACACAAACACTGATCTAGTGTGGTGAAAAGTCCTGCACACACTGCATTTTAATCAGGTACACTTCAAATTATAGCTTTGACAAGACAACTGCCAAAGCGCAGTGTGAACAGCAAGCGTCTACAACGACAAAATTCACTTTTGTATTTTTTTTTTGTCTTTGTTTTCTCCATTGTAAAATGACTCAACCTCTCACAAACGATCTATCTGTGACAAGAGTGTGCTTCAGTCAAGAGAGAAGGAGCACGGAAACAACAACAACAATATGGAGTTCAACGATCATGTTTGTCTGAGTGGAGTTCGACCATGTCAGTTTGTCTGTTGGTTTCGGGAGACGCTCAGGACACTAATCCTAAAAAGTGGTACAATAATACACATAAGAGACTGAGATAAAACGCCTCTCCCACAATACTCCCCCTAATCTCTGCGCTTGCCTGCCCCATGAGGAATCCGATGGTACAAGCAAGTGGCAGGTTGTCTTTCTTCCACACACTCACACACACATACACAGTATTATCCTTCTATCTTTGTAAGGACATTCAAGACATAATGCATAACCTCCCCCCCTTTACCCACAACTGAATCACTAACCCTAAAACCAAGTCTGAATTTTGAAAAGGTGAGGACCAGTCAAACTTTCCTCACTTTTCAAAAGGTCCCCACTATGTAGACTCTAGACTCAAAATGGTCCTTATAAAGATATAAATACACACACACACACACACCCTCCCTAAGATGTTTCCAATATTTTTTCCAAACATGGTCAAATCATTTGGGAATGAACAAAAATACAGCTATAAATCCAATTTTAACTTGAAAATATATATAAAAAAAAAAACGCTTTGTAAACATGAAGCAAGCAAGATGGACCGGGTGGCCCCTTTGAGCATGAATGTAATTTGATTCCTAATAAGCATGACATCACTTGCAAGCAACAAGAATAAAAGGGAGAAAACATGGAGGAGATCCACCCGGAGGCTCCATCCCTCGTCACCCAAGCTGGCTGGAACCAGCGTGAAGCATCGCTCACAGGCAAACGAGATGAAGCGCGGTCGGAACCGAAGGCAAACAAATCGACTCGCCACGCTTGCATATGCTGTGTTTCTTTGCCACAGACGTAGAGGCACCCGTGTGCACACAGATAGAAATGAGGAGACAGCGTTTGCCTGAGGCCATCTACATGATACCCTGAACCATGTGTGGCTCCTTGTGCCAGCTTTCAAATGTCTAACACTCAGGTCAGAAGAGGGAAGTTCATCTATCTTCTCAGTGTCGGGGCCCAGCATTGATGGATGACCTGGCCTGTTGCGTTGTGGTGGCCAGGTGACAGAGCTCTATTAATAAACAGATTGCTGGGCTTCACTCCTTTGTGTGCCATCAACTCGTCTTTATTCTTTCCATGCCACAGATAATAAATACTCATAAACCTAATGACGCCTGATTACTTCTGCAATCTTCGGCTCATTAGGCTGATTAGCTGCAATTGCACAACTCCGAGGACGCCGGATGTTTAAAAATACACTCCTGGTGTGTGTGTGTGTGTGTGTGTGTGTGTGTATGGGTGTTTAGGCTGTTTATGGTTAAGTGACAGATATACACGCTATTTTTGATGACACCGATGTCTTACACCTCTTTAGTTAAAATGCACCTTTGACCTCAACACATCACAGCGTTGTGTTTGTGTGTTTTGCATCGACAAGGACGTTCAATAGTGAGACACCTCAAACACAATCATGCAGCCTTTCATGAGAAACTCTAATTTACAGTTCTTGGTGTTGGAAAAATGTCCTTCGGTGTCAGTGTGAACCTTATGCGTCCACAGACCAATCAGCAGAGCGGGGGGGGGGTCACTGACCCCAATAATTTAGTGCATTACTCCAGACGTTTTCAGATGCGATGGAAAGTGCCCATTTCCCCCAAATCGCGCCTATAGGCCCCCCCTGTTTATTATAGGTTTGCGACCTGCGCTGGGCCCCGCTGAGCAGAGGTGGAGGAAGGGGGCTGTTACAGCAAACAGGGGTCGTAGCAATGACACCATGCATCTCCACTTCAAACCAAACAGTCTGAAAGCCGTTAAAGGAAGTGCAACTTCCTGAAGTCCCTGAAGCAGCAGCTTCACAGGCAGCAAGTGGGTTTTCAGTTGCCGGATCGTTGTGAATTTATTTAAATGAATAAAACAACAATATTTTAAACCCACACTCAAGTCATGCAAAAGTTGTTTAAAATAGTTTTTCCTTCTGTATGCACTTACCATAATGGACTCCAGTCATAAAAGCCCAGTGAATGTGAACGTGTCAATTTACAACACATCACCATAGAATAAGAATAACTTTGTAGCAATCACTTTTTTCCCCTCATACAATCTGTTGACAGAGCCCTCGTCAAACAAGAGGCAGGAAAATTAGATTTTACAGTTTGACACGCAAACTTTCAGGGTGCGATGGATGTGTCAAAAATGTGTTGAACGGGATCTACACATTATTATAAGTGCCGTATTTCTCCACTGAAGGCATTATGAGTTCCTTAGCAGCGTTAGTCTCAGTCATCCGACTGATCATGTGTGATACCTTAATTATAGAAACTGTAAATGTATTCATCTCACACCCACTTTGTTTTCCATTTAATGTGTATGTAGATGCTATATGTAGCTAATTACTGATTTTTTTAATCTGTGTTGTTTGACTTCAACACAGGTCACGGGGGGCGTCAGTCTTTAAGCACACTTACATTATCCAAAACAAACCATTAGCTCCTTCACTTTATTGTCTGTCTTCTCTAATACATAAGACACAAGAAACAAATTGGCCAAACGAGTATCAAAGCCGGAGTTGCCAAAGTTGGCAGAAAAAAAAAATACATCACTAGTGCCTCTTCAACCTCTGTCAAATAAAATAAAGAAAGAAATAAAAATTTGACACAGAAACAGTTTGACATGGTTGTGGCACGTTTGTGTGTGTTTGCGTGCGTTTGGTGTTAATGCGGTCGGTCAGGTTAACCAATCGTTAGCTGGAATGAACCAATCAAGTGTCCAATTTCACCGCATTTTTAACCATTTCTATGCAACAACAGAGAGACAACACTTTTCATTGTGTCTCTCAGCGAGGGCAGCCCTGAGCGTTTGTTTATGCGCGGCGGAGGACGAGAGTGAATAAGGGATGGCAACATTGATCTAGGACCCCAAGGCTTCATTTTTCCATGGAGACAGCATGGCTAATTAGGCTAGCATGTTGCCTGTTCCAGCACAGCTGCAGTGAGAGATTAGACAGACAGAAGCTGCCAGCTGTTCCTCAGATGCAGTATCATTGACTAATTGAGACAGGCGACTGTTCATGGAGCAGGGCCCACGCCAGTCGTTCACATCCCGTCTTTCATTATGTGCCCAAAGTATATCATCTAATGATAAGGTTAATCAATGGGGCTGTTGTGGAACAGAGGACCTGATTAAAATATAAATGCCCCCTAAATGTAAATGACTCAGTTGACTAATTGGAAATTACGAGGTTTCCTCTCGAGATCTCTTTGACGAGACTTTGGAAATGATGGTTTTGGAAATCCGAATACATTTTTAATGTTTGAATGGGGCTGCGTTGGACAGGAGCCAATGTGAACTGGGCTTGGTCATCTATTGGCCGATGTTATTGCTGACGCCAGCTGACACTTTCAATGTAAGTGCACCCTCATAAATGTCGACCAAATTGTTGTTTAATCTTTTGCAGTGTAGCCACCACCCGCATTTTCATGCACTTCCCTGCAGAAGTATGACTGAACCATTGTTAACCTGCAAATTTTACAATCAAAGAAGAAGAGATCAGTGTTGGCTGATGGCACATACCCTGAAATTTCAACATGGAAATCATGGTTTGAATGGAAGCTGAAAATTAATATGAATTTTAAAGGAAAACATTAATTTTAATTATTCTTTATTTTTTTTTTATTTAAATATTGAATTATTTGAATCTGTGGTCATATTTTTCTATCAGGACAATATGTTTGGACTTGAAAGCTAGAACATAAAAAAAACATACAGTTCAATAAAAGTGATGACAGCGATGTAGCATCTGTGTTGTGCTTTGATCCACGTGGCGTAACCGTGTAGTGTGATGAACAGAGTGCTGTCTGTTGCTTTATAGGTTATCAGCACTGGGGAGTGGAAGGATGACAGACAATGCCACTGTGGTGCAGCTCTCCTCTGGATATGCTATCCCGCTATACAGCCAACTGTACTGAGCAAACTGGTAGATAAGATGTGCATGCACACACACACACACACACACACAGCGAGCATGAACCACTCCCCTCTCTCTGTGCTCTTGACAAACCATCATGTACAATCCTGCCAGCGCACAGTGCTGTCAGAATCCAGCCAAAATAATCTCTCCTGCAGGAGAATTTAACTCCACACCTTCTGGCACAGCGCTGCCACGCAATTGAACGTCTCCTGTGATAACTAATGGGAGAAACTCTTGAAACTTCACAGCTTATAATAAGCTTGTCAGCTTATCATATTAGGCACGTGAGCTTATGACATTAGCATTTAAATGTTCCTTGGCGTACGGTAATGTGATTGGAGGGTTTTGCCAATTTGACTTTGCCATTGAGGAGAGAGGGAGTTAGCGAGGCGGAGAGGAAGGGTGGCGACGCCGTCGTGAGGAAGCGTTTCAGGTCACGTCTCGTCGCCGCTTACAACAAGTGTGTGTGAAATTGTTGAAGTAAACTTAAACAAAGGAAGACGCACACTTCACTGTTTCCCTTTTGCCATCATAAGCAAGTGGACGGGAAACACTTTGCTGATAGTGATATGAGTGTGAAAGAGTTTTTTTTTAGAAGATAAAAATATTATCTTCTGCTAATATCCATCTATTAATATATTGCCTTAATCCTAAATCATGTTGTAATAATCTGCCACCCACTGTTGTTATGATTTGACCAATTTCTCCAAAACCACAGGCAGAAAAAGAAGTGAATAACTATGGCACAGGATGTGATCAATAGTGATGTGATGGAGTGTGTTATCACATTTTGGATATTTGCAGCTAATATGTGACCAGGTTCTCTCTTCTGGCACCAAACTGAACTCCAACAGCAGCAAGAGTCGATCATGCAAACTTAGCCTTGCTGCATAGCTTCTCTCCATATTTGTGAACTTGAGCTGCTTGTAACTTAGACATATCTGCTTGATACAGATAAACATACATTAAAAACATCCTGCTCAAGAGCATTAAGGTACAGATCCAGACACAGATACAGATTTTCAAATGGTTTTACCCTGAGAGAAGAATGTCAATTTAACTGTCACTTAATAAGATCACTCATCAGTTATGAGCTGACCTCAGCTGGTTGGCCTCCCCCATTTTCATCAATTTTACATTAGAAACACATTAGAATGGTATAACTACAGTTGCTGCTGCTGCTTATTATTATTATTATTATTATTATTATTGTTATTATTATTATTATTATTATTATCATGCCTGGTTTATGATTTTCTTTACCTCAAAACAGTTTATGCCATCCAAAAATATAACACAAACTTTATCTTTCAGAAAAAAAGTTGCTATTTGTTTAGCTACTTGTCTTATGCCTCTAACATGACTCACATTTGACCATTTCATCAAATCATGGCCGATCTTCATCGCGCCACACTATAAAGCCTCAAAACTTCACTTCATCAACTTCTCAGCTAGAAGTGGAAGCAAGCACATGGGCAGTTTTCAGATTGGCAGAGATTATTAAACAAAACTAATTATATTCTAATTATATATATATAGTCTTCGGTACCGAACAATAATATCCTGCATACTAAAAAATTAATGTAGGAGATTAAAATAGGCCTATCCATTAAAACATATGATATTTCATTCTATCCACAAGGAGGAAATAAGTCTAATAGGCCTCTTCATCTGTGAGGAAATGGACACCAGCTGAGGTAGATCAGTTAATTATTAAATACACTGTGCTATCCGATAGAGCACTAGCTGTGTGGTTAGTACTGGACAAATACAGGAGATAATATAGCTTGATGATTTACAGCCAAAAAAAATGAAGCAGTAGCAATGTGGCTCATTTGGCAGATTGGAATGCAAACATTATGTTATGTAAGAATGATACATTCAGCAAAACATAATAACAGTAACAAGCGGACAGATGAAGGGGAAATGATTATTGTTGACATATTTTGTAATTGCCTCAGACAGATGAGACATTTTAAAACTTATTTCTTTACTTTGAGTACTCACTTGTGTTATTCAGAGAACTATCCTCAATATCAGAAATGACGAACCCCCCCCACTCCAAAAAAATTGATGTTCTCTATGTAGGTCATCCATCATGCTCATTAATAAGATGACTGCACAATTAAGATAATTTAAAAAGAAAATCACTTCTTAATACAATTTTAAATGCAGTGTTGTTGAACTAAACTAATCCCCAGTGTTGCTTTGAAGTGTTAAATTAATGCCCCTGTTCAAGCCGAAGGGAAATTCTCCACCCAGACCTGACATGTACATCCATCTTATCATCCATGGACAGCGTTTAATACAGGTGGGACCCGCGCCAGTGTTTGCATGTAAGATCTGATCACTTAAACCTAATCTGTAGGTCACATGGGACGCGTGAGTCGTCCCTCTCTTGAACACGAACGAGTCCAGGGCCACGTGGAAGAACAGCCCTCCATGCTATCCTCCTGTCAATATGTTTACACTTAAGAGTGTTTTCCATACACATTTATTAATGACATTTTTTTTTAATTTTAGTTTAATAAAGTAAAATCTCATTTCCACATAGAGCCCAGCCCCTCTTTGCCTCTCTCTATATTTAAATATGGAGTCAGGAATTAAAATATTATTACTGATGTCCACAGAGGTTAATTTCAAGTTTGTTTGTTTTTGAAAGGCCTAAGTTTAGTTAATACCAGTTAGGGTAATACGTTTTTTTATTTTTCAGGAACATTTGTGGCGTGAGCATTAATTTAAAGGCCATTGTAAATATAATGGTTCATCAGCTTTATGATTCTACCTTTACCCGTCCGCGTCCCTCTAACTCTGACCTGACCCACAGTGGAGTTAAATGTCAGGAGAAAAAAAAATATATTAAATGTATCGACATGTGTAGAATAAACCGAAAGTGTGGAGCTATTTATTTTTGGCCCCTGTGGTGAGATGTCTGGTAATTGCTCCCACAGCACTGAGAGCTCGGAAGTGTCTCACGTTGTTTGGCTTTTGAATTTCTACCTTGGACTGAAGGCAGTCGAGGCACGTAGACGATGACAGCTTTTACCGAGCAGCCTCTACCCTGTGCCTGGCGGCCTGTGTTCACACTGTGACTTCAGAGTGCTCATACCAAGCTGCACAGTGGCACTACATCTGATGTTAACTTAAGTCAAGCCAACAAGTGGAGCATCAAACAGAGCTGGAGAAGGTTGGGAGCTTTTGTTTTCCTGTGTTCTGCAGAGGCATGAGGTGGACTTAGAACGTCTTGCAAAATAAAGGCCTAGAATTACCCTACTAAAACGGACATCTCCAAACCTCTTCAATGCAAAAAAAAAAAAAAAAAAAAAACTGCAGCTTGTGGTTTCGTCGTCACCTTGAAAAATTTCTTTTAGCCCATCTTCAGGAACATTTTTGTTAAATATTAATGATGAAATATCAGAGCGGCGCTGTTTAAATTATACATGGATCAATGGGGTTGGTGAGTGAGTCATCAATAGTTAAAGAAGAACCAAACATACTTCTTCCTACAGAATGTCTGTATCCTTCCTAAATGGAGCTTCATCTCGTAATGAGCTACTTAACTGCACAGGACCCCCCAGAACCCCCCCCGTCTCTTGCATGTCTTATGATCTACTAACATACAGTATGCAAAACAACAAATCTCTCATTAATTAGTTAGGAGGCCGATTTACCTTCTATTAGACACCAACTAACAGCGCTTCTTCTGCACGCTCGTGTTCATGCTGGTGTAATATTATTTTTCTTATGGTTCGTCTGTATGTTTTCAACCTGCAGGTGGTGCCGATGCTGAAAATCAATTTAAGCTTCTTATTCAGGAAACGGGCTCGTTTCCTTTTAAAACCTCTCTTGTGACATATTTATATATTTTCAGTCCAGCAAATCACTCGTCATACATACATTACCATTTCAAAGTTTATAATGCTGTCGAAATCCTCCGGCCCCATTGAAACAGCGTACAAAGTCGCACTATTGACGACTAAATGAGCGGCTTTAACGACACATCAGTACACAAACAATCATTCTGCCCAATTCAGGAGCGGGGCTCATGCAGGCTGAAGTGGCGTTTCCAATTGGAGCCCTGTGGCGCTTGAATGCTTTATCAAAGTGGAGCAATCAGATGTGTATTCAAATCAGAATGACAGACAAGAATTTTGAAGCCCGATGACATTTTACAAACCTCTGATATTGCAGCAGGCTTTTATGCATTCGGAGATTCCAAATCAGGCCTCGAGCGAACTTCACTGTTCCTGAGTCATCCCAGGTATTCGCTGAGTGCGGCCTAACGTCACCGCTTACTTAATGCTACTGTGTCCTCATTTACAGCTTAATTGGTAGCAATAAAGCCGCATCCAAAAAAACAGAGTCATTTCTCCCTAGCGATACCTATTTAGGTGTGCACAATGTACAAGCGGAGGACACAGGAGACGGGGTTCCTTGAGAAATATATGGCTGTTTACATTCTGTGTCCCTAAACTGAGCAATCAAGTTTACTTCTAGGTGTTTACGTCGTAACGGCACAGTGCATAAGCAGTGGCACTGACCTCTGGGACTTTGAGTGGAGTCGTTTAACAATTGGCTTTAAGCATTCAAGCATAGTGCCAGTCTAATTAAAACTAAAATCCATATGTATTAATACAGCAACTGTGGGCCTGTCTTATAATCTTAGGAGACAGAAGAGAGGGAGTAGGTGGAGCAGGAAGGGGAACAATAAAGGGTGAGAGACTTTTTTTTAAGAATTAAGAAAAGTGCTCTTGGTTTAGTCAGGTGTGGAGCCCTGTGGTGATTAGGCACTCATATGGCAGCCATGGCTGCTGCAAGCCATGCAGAACTAACAATAAGGCTGATCTCCACGGGCCAATTAGCCTTTGGAGTTCTCATGTAAAACCTTTCATGAAGAGTCTGTGAATGGAGGCCATTATGGACAGAGGCGAGCGGTGCCAGAGGAGAGGCTGTGTCTCCTGTGGGTATCTTCTTCCCTGTCCAGTCAAGCCTGTACTTGTGACAAGTGCCCATGTCCTGAAACTGTACATGTGGGCTACCAGGGAATAGAAAACTGACACAGTGCCCAACTGGAAACCAATTACAGCTCTTAAATCAAAGACTCATCGCCCATTACGCCCAGATAGGGTTGACTGATCCCACTCCAAATCATTATGATAGACAGAATTTGGCTATGATGCAGAGATGAGCTGCAGTGGCCGTGGTGGACCATGTTCTTGTGTTGTGCGCTTCACTGAAGACCTCAAAATAATCAGAAATGTACGGCACGTGGATCTTTTGGGTGAAGCAAAGCATTTCTAACTCAAAAAGGTTTGAATGACACTCTGAGGAAGGAGCATGAAGCATGCCCCTGTGTCTGGAAATAATCCCCATAGACACTGGTTGCCATCGATCTCCTTGGCTAACTACTATTCTTTGACCCTGATATGTCAGGAGTTAGGAGAGAGGGAGGAGAAAACAACAAAGAAACACACTAAAGAAAAGAAACACTAACAATTTTTATTCATTCTATTTCAACCAACATTATTTATAGTATAGTATAGTATAGTATAGTATAGTATAGTATAGTATAGTGTAGTATAGCGTAGTATACTATAGTATATCACATACAGAATCACAACTTGTGTGAAATGAGGAGTTCAGATTATACAGATGATCAGATTAACCATCAGTTCCAGGAAGTACAAAACAACATACATTGTATTATAATGATGAACCATTATAACAACAGGACAATTTTGAATTCAGTATATTTGATCTTGAAATCCCATAGATAACAAATCAATATTCATGGATTTAGAGTTCAGACAACCACTACTTTTAGATTGTGTCACAATAATAAAACCACTTATCATTCCATATTTACATACAGCTACTATGCTGCATCACATAGTAGCTGCATCCACTATATTATAGAGTGGATGTAGATAGCAGTTGTTGAGTAAATGTTGCAGGACTGCTTTTTCAGGCAACATTTGGAAAAACTTGTGTTTCATATTTGCTGGCTTTGTTTTGTTGGCTGCCATGATTTGTTCATGTGCGTGAGTCGACATGTCTTGGTGTGTCTTTGGATGCAGGTGTGAAGTGAGTGTGTGCGTGCACGCTGCGCTTTGAGTACCATTGCATGGGAGTCTGAATGTGTGCCACGGGCCGTGCACGGATATCTTTATGGCTTTCCCAGACTGCACTCCTCTCTAATCAAAACAGAGGCAGAGGGTCCTCCTCATTCTGGATTCTCCTCACAGCCCAGCTGTGGATTTTAAGTCACACTCACACTGTGAGGTGAGCATAAGCCCCATCTGCCAACTTCTGAGAGAACAAGAGCTGCGTCCAAAACAACAAGAAGAAAATAATTTCTAACACATTGGGTTTTTTTTCATATTTGTTCCGCTCTCCTGAGGCACTGAACTCTGAAGCACAGTTGGGGTAACATCCTCAAAGCTTGGCATTTTCCAGTGAGGATTAAATACCTGGAATCTGAAGCCACTAGAAAATGAAAACTGTCTCGGCGGCATCAAAGAGCAACCTTGTCATTATTAGCTGGAGAGGAAGAAATATGCAACTTGTCATCAGTGAATATTGTCTCTTGTATTCTTCTTCCAAGGTTTCCGCGTTCTTTTCAAGATGTTAAAATACCAGCCCTAAAGTGCATTAATGTTGACATCATAGCAATTTGATTTTGTTGGATAAAGTGTCGCCACCAACAATGCAGGAGCTGGTATCAACACAGCCACATTGCTTGTCGACATTTTTACTTGAAAGCAGCGGTAATGTTTTGAACCTTGCAGAACAGATCAGAAAGCTATTTTTTGGTTTGCCTTGATCAGCTGCATGCGGGGTTATGTGTGATTATACGATCTTTCATTCATCTTATCTCCACAACGAACAATAACTCACTGTCAGAATGTAACTACTGTGTCAGGAACTATAGGTATGTTCATTAATTAGCCTGTGAAAACAGCATGTTTTGATCAGTTGTATTAATCATGCATCTTCTTCATTCACAAACATGGGATGAGTAAAGTTCTTGTGCATATTAACTCAATCTCCAAATTAGGCTGTTCTGACAGCACAGTGAAAGCCCAGCAGGTTCCACTGCAGCGTATGTCAAAGTCATGTATTTTTCTAATACACTGAGAACCTCTCTTGAAATATTGTAAAATGAGTACAATGCCACTTAAAATCCCAGCCACAGGCATGAAGGGTGCAAGACATCCATTTCCCCAGCATGTAAGGATTACCCTACTGTCAGTGTACTGTTCCTAATGTGCTGTAGAGGTGGTGCAGTGGGGAATAAGGCCTGTGGTCATGGTGTTGGACAGGTGGATACGTTTACATTCACCTCTGACAACCCCCATTCCTGCTGAGTGAATTCAAAAAACCTTGAAGATTTAATCCATTCTAAAATTTAAATTTAGTCTATGACCACTCCAAAACCATTTTTTAAAGTATTATGATGCTTAGTGATGGATAGAGTTAAAAAGTCTGACTGCAGGGTTAGGGATAGTTTTAGGGAATAACCCTGTAGAAAGACTCTTCAGGAGATGTTAATGTTCCTCCTGCATGCTCAAATTCATTTTGAAATTTCAGATGACTCAAACCTAGAACCTAATTCTAACCCTAATCCTAATCCTAAATCCAAGTCTTAACCCTGATACAACCCTTTAAAAAGTGAGGACCGGTCAAAATGTCCCCACATTGTCACATGTCCCCACTCCGTAATCTCTATATTCAAAATGTTCCTCGCAAATAATATTTTTATTGTTATTTTTCATATTCCTAAAACCAGTGTCAGGGTGTAAACACTGGTTACTCTGATATAATGGAATATGGCAGAAACACAGCTCCTCGCTTGCTCAGACACACTCGCGCTTGCCACGATGGTGCTTGACGACAAGTGTTTGCATCAATCAGATTGGACTTTACAAGGTGTGTGTGTGTGTGTGTGTGTGTGTGTGTGTGTGTGGGCAAGATAGACCTACCTGCCTGGAAATGAAGACAAGCAACCTGCACTGAGAAGTTATTCCCCTGGTTCGGGGCAGAGACAGAAAGAGAGAGAGACCCATTTAAGAAAAAAAATTGTCTGACTATGTTTGATAGATCTCACTGTAATAAATTTGCTTTTAAATGAAAATTGTAGTCATCCAGCTCAAGCGATAGCGGAGGGCTTATGATTTGCTGTGTGGATACACAGCCTCCCCTGCAATTCCATCAGTCCCCAGTAGCTGACAGGAATGGATAGGCTCTATTAACGTAGATATAGGGGGCCTAAGGCTGTGTTGTAACCAGTGCTATTAATCCATATAGTTGTTCTATCAAGGTGTTGCCCTGTGTGGGATCAAAAGGAGTAGCCTCGTGCCACAGAAAAGCCCTGTGACTTTAAATTGATTGTTTTCGTAGAATTAATACAGATTCCAGGTCTGTTTTGGATGAGGGAAAAATCTGCTGCAGCTTTCTGTCATTGTTTCTTCATGTTACCACTGGGATTTAAGCGCATCCAAATTGTTATATTTCTTTTTTCAGTGATGAAAAGTCACAAGTTTGGAGCTCTGACAGGTTTAAAGACATAAATATGGAACAAGGCTGCAGCACTCAGTGCATCTCAGTGCCTCCACAGTCTTGAGAGGGGAGACATGACGTGGCCGGGTCCTTTGATCAACACCAAAAACCACCAGGTTCACATCTCCAAGATACCTGGTCTTGAAAGGGACACACCAGGCTTATACACTGTGTACATTAGCAATTTAGATCCAACATGAAGAATATTGGTTGAGCATTTGCATCTCAAAGGCATTATTTTAATTTTTGAAATTGTCTGGCGCTGAGGTGGGTTGGTTTCTTTCTTTCTTTTTCCCCGTTCTCTTTTGTGCATTATATTACTTTTATGTGCTGGAGTGGACGCAATTGTATTTTTTCTTTTTTACAACTGGAAATTAAATGAGGAAAAAAAAAGTAAAATTCAGTGATCTCTCGCTGAAAGTGTGGCACCTTTTGGTATAATATTATAAAAGGTTACAGTGACATTGCTACTGATGTAAAACAAAGGCATGCTAATGCAATTTCATTCCATTGATGTTGCAGCCATTTGAATATAAATCAGCTGTCTTTTGTTTGTGGAGAAATAAATAACTGAATTAGTGCAACTTAAAAATCAACTTTGTTGTCTCAGTGTATCTACTCGCAATAATATGTAAGTAAAATAATACAAGTTTTATTAAAAAAAAAAACAAGATAAGTCCATGTGAGGGTCACATTTCCTCCAAATGGACACAAAAAATCATAATGATCTTTACAGCATTCATTAACGAATGACACCTCAGGCATCCTCACAAGTTTCCCTTTCAGCTTGGAAATGTCTCGCGTAAATTGCGCAACTTATATTGATCGCTCTAAATGTTAATGTCTTTTGAGCGGGGACATGTGGTATTTCACCATTAAGGCTATGATAAAGCATGTAATATTGTAATGATATTTACCAACAGCTGTTCCTCACCTATTCCCATGGGGTTTGGGGGTGGGGTTTAATGTTGCCTGGTGGTTCTCTTTATTGATCAATGGAAGAAGAAGAGGAGGAAGGGGGGAAAAAAATCAAAATGTCACAAGATATTTTCCTCAACAGTATTTCTGCACAAGCAAACCTAACAGTAAAGTTTATTTATTTGCACATGTAACTGTGAAATATGTAAAATGGCTCATCACATTATAGGAAACTTATCTGCCACGCAGCTCTGGCAACTTTGGAAAGATTAGTGCTAAACGTTGATTATTTAATTATTTAATTCATCAGAAATACAGATTTGGGCCAAATGCTCTGAAGTCCCGGGAGTCAAAACAAAACCTTTGATTTAAAAAAAAATTAAAAATACTCTGGCTTTTCTGTCATGTCTTAAGACATTAAAAGCAGGATAACTTTGTCCCATAATGCACCGGCTCTTCAAGGAATGGACTGGTGGGGGCTGAAAGCTGTGGTGTGGTGTAGTAGAAGCTGTTCCCATAATTGCTTCGTTAAAAACCAGTTGCTTTGTGTGTCCTAGAGTAATTAAGCAGTTGGAATTTTACATTACACTAGTGAAAATTAACAAAGAGCACATCTGGGTGTCCCACAGGTTTAGTCATTAAAAAGCCCATTATTTTTCAAATTACTTTTTCAATCTTTCAGCCCCCCTAATCCAGCGGTATTTCCCAAAAGACAAGTTCCCGTTCTTGTTTGGAATGTCTCCTTTAGGAAAGTTAAACATTCAGCAAATGGTGTGGCCTGCAATGGCTGCTCCTTGCTGCTAAAAAAAAGATTTGATTGGAGAACTGGGAGACGCCATAAAGATACCAGAGCCATGACGGCAGCCCAGTCTTTAATGACGTCAATTAAATTTAAAAAAATTAAATATAATAATTAATTTTAAAAATGACGACATTAATATTTTACTCGAATAAAAATGACCATCACACACAAAGTTTTCAGTCAGTAAATCTTTTTTTTTAGTTTATGTATGTTGTTTCTACAGCCTCCCTCACTGACCACAGTCTCCCGTGAGCACTGCAATTATTGAAAAGCAATACTCCGGCTTGAATGTGATCCATTACTCTTAATCATAATTGAAAAAAAGTTCTCGTGGGGAAAGCTGACATCAGAAAGGGCTGCTGAAACCATCATCTTATCATTAAGAAATGTGATGTTTTTATTTTGTCAGCTGGGCAATTTTGCCAGTTCCACTGAGAATATTTACTTTAATTTAATACGGACAGAAAGGAACATTAGACAGTCTGACAGGGAAAATCAATTTGAGCCTTGTAAGTGCATTTGGCCCACTTGGAAAAGATGCATTTATCACTGGTAAGTGAGTAATGTTTATATATCTGGTGAAGGATTGTTATGCCAAGGATGAATGTAGGATTAATAACATAATGATGTTTTTTGCCCTAAAAACAGTAAAAGTAAGCTTTTTTTGGCCTGGTCATGCAGATTCATACTATCTGGTCCAACTCAAATCTCATGTACAGGAAATATTTTAGCAGCCAAGGGAGTAAAAATGTCTAAACCCTAAACTAATTTGTTGACCTGATTCTGTTGATCTTTACTGTTTCAAACATTTGAAACCTCTTACTACAGGAAAACGTTGCCTTTGATTGAGCGAAATCGAATCTCAGAGACAGTTATTAAAATTCGAATCAATAGAAAAAAAAATCACAACAAATATGTATTTGCTCCTGTGCAGGGTATATTAGTTTTACATCAAATCATCCCTGATATTCAAACTCGGTTTATTCTCCCTGTGGTTGGAATTATAGCAAATCTGATGTTTGCTGTGAGCATTTCTCCCCCAGATGCAGCTTTCACAAAATTTCAGTACACAGGACCATCCATGAAAAGGCTTCAAACTGAAAACAGAAATTCATGGCTGGCATATCAACAATGTTTTTTTCTCTCCGGGGGCCACTGGTGCTCCAACATCATAGGGATCCTTTGGTAGAGACAAATACATATACATGACCTGCTGTATACATTTGAAGTTGGTTCTCCTGTTGTTAAAATGTGATGTCACAGATGCAATATTGCAGGTACAAAAACAAATAAAGAACCGACAGCAATAATCTTCTTAGAGCTTTTATGCCATTTATGTCAAATTGCTAAAATTACCACACATATATGAAGTGCTAATACTTTACCTATATAATACTATATATAATACTTCTCATCAGATTTTAATGCCATGGTGCTAAATAAGTCACATATATAGTTTCTGCATTTAAACACTACAGAATTCATGGTATTGAATAAATAGTTTCATTTGAAACAAGTATAGATGATCTAAATCAAGCAAGTTTCACATGCACGCCGAAATGTATGAACGTAGTAAACGCAGCGACATGATCTTAATATCATCTCGAAAAGCTGTGGCCAACTTCATAAGTGCCACCTTTTGGAGTAGGGAGCATGGCATAATGCAATCACACCCCCTCAAAAATTCTCAAAGAGAACAAAATACAGGAAATGAATTATTTACGAACGCCAGAAGATTTCTGGAGGTTGGTAGCAGCGGTGGAGAGTAGCCAAGTCTTTCATCCATGTGAGACTCTTGACAGTGGTTGCTGCTGTAAAAGCCAAAGCCCAAGATAAGAGACCGCTTTGACCAGCATTGCCTCCCCATGATAAATCTTTATCATTGTAGGTGATGGCCTGACCTCTAAGACGGCTGCCGGCCAAGGGGGTCCTCATTAATACAACTTGAAATCCTCTTGGCTCATTCTGTCTATTTTCTTGATGCCTGTGACCTTTCCGGGATTGCAGCTATCAAACGGAACCCATTTTTGAAGCCAAAGAACTGGAGAGGAGTTTGAAGAGCAGATTGCATGATTCTGTTTGGTCGAAGGCGGCGCACAGCAAAGGGAGGGAAGCAAAAGGTCCCTTTGTGTATTCTTCATCGCTAGCAACTGATGTGTTGTCTATGAATCTCGCAACCTGCTTGAATTCAATACCTGCATCTGTCCGTTCTCAGCAGCAGGTGAATGACACAAGTAAAATTGAAAGGCTGTCTGCACAGCGGAGCAGCCGCCGTTTGTCTACCTGTAACTTTCAGGAGAAAATAAAACTGCTTCTGCATCACGCAGCAGGCGCTGGAGGAAATGTGGTTAAGTTTTGCATGGAAACAGAAAAATATTTTGTGAATTTTATATTTTCACAAGCTTTTATTTGTAAGTTGTTGATATGTTGACACCACGTATTTGTCAGTGACCCACAGATATAATGTACAATATGCTGGGAAGGAAAAATACCCACAGGGTGCATTTTCCCATTCCTCCTTCTTTCCCTCTTCTAAAGTAGCTTTTCTTCTTCATGTAGAGTCTCCACCAAAGGAAGAACTAAGATCAGGACATACTCTGTATCCAGGCAACCAATAGTTTCACAACAAACTGAACACACTGTACTTACAAACATAAAACAGAGAGTGTTATAAGAATGACTTAGCCCTCAGTATCATACATTTTTTATGACTATAAAAAATGACAGGGCTTTATTAATTCCTTCAGGAAATAGAGGTTTTGTGTCACAATTAAGACTCTAATTATAGTATGATTAATGATATGGTAATTGCGACCCTTTCGTGAAGCGCATTAACTCGGTCAAAAATAAATCATGGCGAATAAAAACAGTCAAACCCAGATGATGGAGCGTCCATTGTAAAGGGTTAAAGAACAAATTTCGACACTGAAAGCTACCATTCATATACTGGTGCTTGTGGAGTGTCAGCGCTGGCGTCTTTGTATGATGACAAATGAAGAAAACTACAAGCCTTACTGAATTCTGAGCTGCCTTCTTGATTAAACACACACACACACACACACGCGTACACACACAGACACATATAAAGATGTTTGTTCATGAGACTATTCTTCAGGGCTCATTTGCATTCAGGTCGTCCAGGTGACTCTGATAAAACAATGGCAAGGTTGAATGGCCTATTTTAGAGTCTGTCCCTCTATATTTAAAGGATATTGGCAAGTCGACTTTGAGCTTTTAGCAGAGCCTTTTAAAACCTGCAATTCTTCGCCTTAATTCATGCACATATGATTAGCGGGTCTGAGGAGGGAAGAGCCGAGACAAATTGATCTTAAAAGACACAAAGTAGTGTAGACTGCCCCTCAGACATTTGTTTAGTTGTAGTGTTTAGCTCATCGCGCGGCACCTGTAATTTCTCCCATATGGTGCATAACCGATATGGATTAAACAATTAAGACTGTTTTCTCTGCGTGACTTCTGGCTGCTCTGCCTGCCTCCAAGAACTGTGTTTCAAATTAAATCGCCCCAAAAGATGAGCCTGCTTTACTCGCCTCAAACAATTCAATGTGGCAGGTCTCATTATCTCTAATTCAAGGAAATCGGAGGCGCTGTGACACAAAGTTGAATTCAGACCTTTTGTTTGTTTGTTTGTTTTGCTAGTTTCTTTTAATTTTTAATATTTATTTTTTTTGGCAGGTTTACCAGTTTTTCTAATGAATTTTCTAGACTGTCCCTTTTGTTTTGTTACAATGATTCAGGGGAGGGTAAAAGTAACCATCTGTTTGGTTGCTTGATAAAAATAAAAAATTGAACCGCGGATTGTCATTAAATAATGTCATTAATATATTTAACTCCTACAACACGATGCAAATGTTACTACATTAAACGTTGATGCAGATTATAGCCATTTATGATACAACTACTGGGTGATCTGTTTAAAAGAATCAACCTGGCATGAAAATATCTTTTGACAATTTATTATGACAAAAAGGCCAAAACACATTGGCCTTATTGTCTTAGCAAATTAGTGCGTCTCACATCACAATTTTTCTTTGTCATAACATATTTGAAAAGAGAGTGGGAACAAAGTCCTTTTTGATTGAGGTTTAGCTCAAACCAATTAAGCTTTGTAAAGACAGTGAGGACAGGTGTACTAGTTCTGCGGTGACTTACAGATTTGTGACAATACCCCAAAGCAAAGGCTTCAACTGCACAAAGGACACCCAAGTGTTTTCGGGTTAATTGGATGACCCAATCCATCTCAATTAAAGACTTTAAGGCACACATCCCCTTGTGTGTGTGGAGAAATTGAAATCAGCTACAGATGGCTCTTCCTGTGGGGTTGCTCCAAATAATTGCTGGCAGATACCACCAGTAGGGGGTGGCTACATTTGTTCATAGAGTCATAAAATACTTTTAAGTATTTGGGTCAAATTCAGTGTTTACTAGCACCATGTGTGCACCTGATAGTGCTAAGGCTACTGAAGGTGAGGTTTACACAAACCTCATGTTGTACTACCAGCGTCCTTAATAAGGTCATTTTTTAAAAAGAGGAACTTAAAGGGTGCGTGGGTGGACTGGACCAGGGCTATGGTAGGGCGCATAATAATAAATTATTTATCATACCAGTCAGAAAAATAGGCCATCATACCTGGTATTACCATATGAGTATAATATGAGCTGGGTAATTTGAACACAAGTGGACAGTTTAAATTGCGTCACTTCACACCTGGCATCAGAATGAGCTCCCAGATGTATCTTGAGCGACCACTTGTAATCGGCTCTCGCTTCTGAGCTTCATATGCAAATAACTCGCATCATTTCCAAGACCAAATGCGATTTGTTCGGGTGTGCTGTATTTTTTAGCGCGTTGTGTTGTTCTCTTTTGCATTTAAATATGATTGATTGTTTCAATTCATTATTCATCATTTAACAATTACCATTATCTTCATAATGAGGAAACAAAATTTGTTTTCTTTTCTTTATGACGTCTGATCAGCGGTGTGGCATCATGACTCGTTTTGATGCAAATTAAGACATTCGACTCCATTAGGAGTCACAGATTACATACTATCCACTGGCTGTTTATTTTGTCATGCTGTGTCACTGTCCACATTTTACCTGAATTCCGTCAAAGGAAACAAAATAATGGAAATAGCACTAGTTTCAAGGAAACACTGCTCCTTTGTTCAGTCATAAGCATTCGTATTTTACCTAAACTAGTAAAGTAATTGTAAAAAATTTAGATGTAGTTCTCTAATCAAATAAATGACCTAACGACAAAATTTAAAATGCTAAAACTCATTTTAATAGTTGCATATGCAATGAATACTATTGGTTAACCGTCTAAACAATGTATCTATAATTAAGTGACTTATTTCTACTAATGATTTTAATCAATCACTAACCTGCAGTTTTATTAGAAATGTAAGATTAATGTAAAAGCACGCAAAGACATATGTTAAAGATCCTGACAAGCCCACCAACAACACCCACTCTGGCCCACTCCCATCGCACAATAGGCATGTTAGTCATCTGTGTTGACGCCTATGGAATTGATTTCCCATGGCAGCATGGTCCATCTATTGCCACGAGCATTTGCAGGGCTGCAGTCGCATCATGTTGACACAGAACACAATCCCTTCTGATGGGCTGCATTGTTCCTGTATTGCAATTTAAAAAAAAAAAGTTGAGTACTAGACGATGTCCAGTGGGACGCAACAAATCATCTCTGAGATTCAATGTTAACCTCATTTTGTCATTAGCACCGAGAAACGTCTGCACATCAGACAGGGAGGAAGAAACAGCACTGTAATCAAAGGCTTTTGCTCCCTCAAATACACACACACACACACACACACACACATAGACTCGAGTGTGTATAGTATATAAACAAAGGCATTTCATTTCCTGTAGGGCAAGCTTTTAAGACACAAGTTGGTGAATGCTGTTGAACCTGCGACAAAACCCAAACAAACTACTGTACAGTGGGTAAAATAAGTATTGAACACATCACCATTTTTCTCAGTAAACACATTTTGAAAGGTGCTGTTGACATGGAATGTTCACCAGATGTTGCAACAACCCATGTAATTGATACACACAAAGAAACCGAAATAGATGAGTCCAGAAATTACGTTAAGTGTGATAATGTGAAATGACACAGGGGAAAAAGTATTGAAACAGGAAGGGAGGTGGAAAAAAAGGCGCCGGCTGAAATCTATCAGTAATTAGGAAGCAATGCTGCCGCTTGTCAGTGCAAATGAATATCAGCTGGTTCAGTCCCAACTGATGGCCTATAAAAAGCTGTCTCGTGACCAAGGTGTCACACAAGACACATCTCATGATGGGTAAAAGCCAAGAATGCTCTCAAGACTTTTGCAACGATATTCTCTCAAAACACAGTGATGACATTAGTTACAGCAGGATTTCTAGACTTGTCAGCAATGGATGCAACTAGTTTCTCCATATTGGAGGCGTCTTGAAGCTGTTATTGTCAACAAAGGCTTGTTCAATACGACTGCCCTGTGTCATTTCCTTTGGTGTCTTTGTATGCATGGACTACTTGAGTTGGTGAAAATGTCATACCCATAGTATCCTTAGGTCATGTTCCCTGAGAAAGATTGTGTCCTGTTCGATACTTTTTTTAACCCGCTGTACCACGACATATAGTGATTAAGATGCCCCCCCCCCCCCCCCCCCCCAAATACCGCGTAGTACTTTGCCAGAACAGTGGCTTCTGTGGAATGGTTTACCCACTCGTTCTAATTTCAATATTATGATTAAATTTCTTTTCAGACTCTGTTATTACATGGCCAAAATCAAATGGGTTGAAGAGGAAATATTTACATCAAAGACAGCAGTCGACGAGACAAATACCTCATCAGTGATGCTGTAGCACGAAATCAATTGAACTCACTGTTAGGTGAAAGATGAATTCCAAAGCCGGAAATGTATTAATGATGGTCAAGCTTGTCCAGTTCTAAATGTCTGGCTGTGCAAATATGGAATGCATACATGCATTTAGCAATCCTTTAACACCAAGACATCAGTGCTGATTTTGTAATTGCAAGAAATCCAATCAAGTTTTAATCACTGCCCAAACAGTCCTGTTTACATACTGCTTCGTCTTTGCTTTAACACTAGGCATATTTGTACAGCCACCACTGCTTCAGAAGAAGGGTTTGGTGTATTCAGCTCATGCAGAAACACCTTGGATGTCTGACTCATCTATTCTTGCATTGTTGCTGTTTTGTTCTGTCAAAATGTTATAAAACAACTATTGTCAGTCTGAAACATTCAGCAGAAACATTTTTATCTAACTGTGTGCCAGAGCCATGAACTTCAACAGTTCAAAAATCCTTCTGTCTCGCATTGATATTTTTCCTCCAATTGAGTGTCACAGTCATGACTTGCTCTATGCGCTACCATTCAGAGAAATACATGCCAGTTCTAGAGAATATCCTGGTGTCCAATAAAGCTAAATGTATAAAGGATTACTCTACTATTTTTTTTTCTTTACTATTTTTTGTAAGAGCAAGTATGTTTCAAATGTACGTGGTGTTTCTAAATTCACATCCTTGGAGTTATCTAACATTGGATTTCCATTCAGTTAGGGTGTGGACTGCATTGATATTTTGTTACAACAACAGATGCAGCAATTATTAATGAAGACATGTCCCACAGGTAATTACAACACTAATTTGGTTACGGTAGACTGATCAAGTATCTGATTTTTCCATTGAACCGATTAGTTTGACCAAACATGGGTCTAATTACCTCATGGATGGGGAGCGACTCTAGTAACTGTGTCAGCGCATAAGGTCACTACCGCAGTCTACAGTAAACACCATCAATTGATGAACTGGCTCGAGCATAGTTTTACTTACTGTTTTTATTCTGCTAAAGGCTTCAATGTGCGACTTTTCAACTCACACAGTTTTCAGACTGATTTGGTGGGTAATGAGAGAATGAAGACGTAAAATTGATTTAATATTAGGTAGAACTGCGAGATTCAGGCAAAATGATCTACAAACATTTACTTGTCTATCAGTGATGTTTTTGCGTTTTTGTGTGAAAAACAAATCAACAGTGTCTGGTCTGTGCTAAAAATCACCAGTATCAACAATTCAATATTGTATTCCACTCAGTCTGCAGTGTAGAATTGTTGTTGTTCAAAGTTGTGTCATTTGGCAAACCATCATTATACCATTCTTCACTGCTCTGCATGCACCAGTCTTCAGTATCTATGACATTTAATCAGGCAACAGGTGTGTGTGTGTGTGTGTGTGTGTGTGCGTGTGTGCGTGTGTGCGTGTGTGTGTGTGTGTGTCATAGGGACAATAACCTGATGACACTATGGAGGAAATGAAATTTGCCCTCAAACTGGCACGAGAACATTAATTACAACCTTGACTGGCTTTCTCTAGCAATCTCCCAGTCTTTCATAATTGTGACGTTTACCATAAATGATCATTTTACAATAAAGGGCCACAGATAGATTTCAAGAAAGATCTGTTTAAGTTTGCGGAATTCAGCAATTAGCCACCCCAGTGTATGAATAATGGAAATACCATTTTGCTCTGAATATAGAATATATATCCTACCATGGTCATGGTCATTAATCCAAACAGCTTGTAAAGTGGGGACTGAAAGTGAGCTGGAGCTCTACTGTCATGGTTGGGAAGTTTTTGTCCAACAACCACAAGGTGGCCCGAAATCTGACCTTCTGATGATGCGATTATTTAGTCTGTGGCAGTGATGAAACATCTTGGTGAACCAGATATACAGCCATCACTGCAGCAGGAACAATACAGTATCGCACCCAGCCGGTCATTAGTAAAGCTGAAGCCTCACCAGATGGTTCTGACGGCAGAAGAACACTTTGGAACGTTTGAGTAATAAGCCTCACTGGTTTAGGCGGAGGACAGTACTGCACTGTCTTTCTCTCCTGCTCACACACACATACAGACACACAGACTTACTTCAACATGCCAGTTGCGCGATGCCTACCGTCTCATTAAGGCCAGTCCTTGCAGTTTCAGCTCACGAGAAAAGCGGACTCCCCCCATCTCCTTCAAGGCAGTCCAGTACGCTTGTTGTATTTGCAAGGCACACTGTTAGCAATGGTGCCATATATTTCAGGGTGAACACCTGCATGTTTGACATCTTGTTGTACTGTGTGATACCACTTCTCTCAAATGGCTGAAGAAGTCTGGGGGGATTATAACAAGGTGTAACATGGCACACAATCAGGCCGAGAACAGACTACTTTGGAAATGTACTTGCTAACCACATATGCCTCCTTTGTGCACGTTTAATATTTAAAAATCAGTTGTCCTTTTTCATGGTCAACGACGAGCCAGTGCAAACTTCACGTTTGTAATAAGATGGAGACACATATGCTTGCTTACCAAACAATAGCAAACACAGATGGCGCAACGTCGAATCTTTTCAAATGTCTGGCCCGCACGTTTTGGTCCACACAAGTGCACCAGTTCCACTGTTCAGCCTAATTAACATATTAATTGTTTACTCGTGTCCTCGCTCTGGTTTCCAGGGTGTCGCCTAAGAGATGAGGTATGTTTCTGAGCACACGGGCATAGGCCGCTTTGTGTGCGGATGTGTGTGACCGACAGCGCACGAGCACACGCTTGTTTATGCACGACATCGTTGTTCCTGTGTACGCTCGCCAGTACATGTGCACGAGGGTGTGTAATCAGAGCCGCTTTGGAACTTTACAAACAGTCATTAACAGTCAAGACTATTGTGCAGACGCCATGATTTCAAAGGTGCTCCACAACAGCTTGTGCGGCGAGGGCTGATTGAACCGGAGCACTTGAAAGGGGGAGAGAGACGTCAGGTTCGCAGCATCCTGTCGCGGCCCATCTGCCTCTCTCTCTGCTCCTGCCGTCAGTCTCCTTTGTGAGGAGGAAGGGGTTTGAACATCAAAGAGCAGCCATGCTACCTTGGAGACAGAAACAATTAGTAAGGGATCTGGTGAAAGGTGGCATAAAGGAGAACCCTGTACCTCGATACTCCAAAAAAAAAAGAAAAAAAAAGAAAACATATTGGGGCATTGCTTGGAAGAAAGGACGCTGCATTTGAGTCAGAACTCGGCAGTGTGGGATTGTGTCTCACAAAATGGCCACAATGTCTAAATGTAGTCTGTTTCACTGCACCTCAGAAATGCTACTCTGGTTGCTATTACTTTATGTATTTTCTTCTGATTGTTCATATAAGTACACAGACTGTGACATTTGGAACTAGCCCAGATTAGACAACCAACAGATAAATTGGTCACTGGCTGTGATAAGTATATTCTCATTAACACTTGTATCCCGCAGTATCTCCGGAGCAGCCCGGCTTGAGTCCGGAGCAAACCTCAGGGGGACTCTGCCTCATATAGAATACCCTTGAGCTGTTTTGCAGCTAAAATCTCCCAGTTGTCTTTGCTGCCTCGCGAAGCAACCCCACCTACTTTCAGCCGTTTGCATTCCATTATGAATGTGGAGTTTGAGTTGGCTTAGTTGCTGTTTAATAATGCATTTGTCATCTGTGACCAGGCCAGCGGACGGGGTTAGACCAAACAAACACAAAATGAGGTCAATATCACCTGGTCCTCCATATTGAGGTCAAGCACTAACACAAAATGAAGACCAAAGGAGAACAATTGGTCCAATTTACCCATGTGTTTTAAGCTTTTTGTTTTATCTCAGTGACACACACAGATTACAATGCCCGCAGCGTTATTCTTAAACATTCATGCCATTCATTCCCACAGTATGTTTATGGTGCGCCACATCGTCCTATTTTGTGGAAATATTTGTATTTGGTGATAAATATTCTGTCCGTATACAAAGAGTAAAAGGTTATGTTCATATTATGATGACAACAGATATGCGGATGCTAAAAGTAGGAAAGAGAAGATTGGTATACGTAATCAATTTAAAAGGAAATGAGGAAAACATATTAAAAAGACAGACACTGAATAATTAAATTCAATTATCAGCTGAGGTCAAGAAAAAAAAAGGAATAGACCGGAGACCAATAATTGCAGTGTTCTTCTTTGTGCGTTTTCTCATGATTTATCATCCAGTGGTTTTACAAAAATGTCCCCGTCAGTGTTAGACACAGAAGAGCTCCATGTGTATCCTGATAGATTTATGTGTGACAATATTAATGGATGCATTAGATGCGATTGGACATTAATCTCCTGACTGGAGGACATGCTCAACATGACGGACAGGTGTGCAGGTCTATGCATAGATGGACACACACCATTAACAAGTGGCTGAACCACTGATCATCACTTCTTTTTTTCCCATATTTACCCTCTGCCTTAACTTGCCAGCAGAGATATTGCAAATTTTATAAAATTGTATTTTTTCCATGTCAATGTGCATCCCATACTGGATGTATAATGTTATAATTTTTTACTTCTCGTCAATCAATTTTAAATGTATTTATTTATTTATATATTTTCCTGCCGGGATGTTGTGGGTGGACAGCAGCTGGACATTTTCTCGTGATATTTTGTGGAGCTTGAGGAGTTTCTTTGTTTGAAGTCAGTTGTTTTTTTGTTTTTTTTTGTTTTGGTGTTTTTTTGTTTTTCGCTCCCGTTCCTGCTCCAACATAGCATGCAGAGATAGATCTCTTCTCAAGGTTGTTGCACTTACAGTTCCACCCACATTGGCACTGGAGAGAAGACGAGAGACCCAGACAATCAGACACCAGCTGACCACGCTGCGCAGACCTGTAGGCATGTGAACAGCAGAGGCGGCATCAATCCCTGGAATGAGGCTGACGCCTGATTCCAATTCAGGGCCACATCAAAGCGTGTGAATGCAGCAGCACTAACAGGGATGCTGAGGGTCAGGGACACTGACTGGGAGATTTAGTCATCTCGGGGCTTATGTGAAGCACCGTGGAGAGCAGCCATAAAAGCACAATGTCACTTTGTGACCTGCAGCTGGATGTATACAAACCTGGAGCGATGTGAGGTTTGCACTGTTTTTTGACGCACTCAGACATGCACGGGGTTACGGCCCTGCACACATACGCACAAACCAACGCGCAGAAGCAAAGATCAAGACTTTAAGAAAGAGACAACAGTCTGTCTGGTGTTGTTCTCACCTTTTGAGTCTGTGTGGTTGTTTGTGTATTTGCCATCATGCAAAAAGAGTTAGTTTTAAAGTGTTTATATCTCTGTTTGTGCAACACCATCATTTAAGATGCATTTTAAATGACGGCACTCAAAACCCCACTAATGACATAATGTTGCACTGAGCATTTGTGTAACATAGTAATGACCACCTATGAGTAAATGGGTTAGAACTGCAGTCACAGCTGCATTGATTCTGTCGCAACATTAGTCTCCAGTCTCCTTCTCCTCCATTTAATCCCTCCATCATTTTTTTTCTTGTCATCCCTCCCTCACCTCTCTCCCCCCCCCCCCCCCCCCCCCCCCCCCCCCCCTCGCGGACACAGACACAGACACATGCGAGCAAACACATATATCTCTCAGTGTGCATAAATCCGGCGCTGTGATTTCTAAGGGTGATGATAATAAACGACAATGGTAATTTTTGACAGTCAATTTGCCAGGGGTGTCCAGTAAATTCGCAGCATTTTTTTTTTTTTTTTTGTGCTTTAAAGCAGCTCGGCATGACAGCCATATATTGTCTGCTTCCGCGACATTTACTGGGCGCAACGGCACTCATAGGAGACATTCGGATCTGTCTCGTCGGCATGAAGCGCTCCAAACATCCATCCGGGATTAGTCGTGCAGCTTTTAGGGGCAATAAAACTCACCAGGTTGTGTTGCCTTGTCAGAGCAGACCATGTCCTTCAGTAGTGTGTTTTTCTCTGCGTGGCCAATCAAAGAAAAGCCTTTATAACCACGGGAAGAAGTTTATTTAACAGTGAGCTGGGTCAGTGGTGTAAATGAAAGGAGGGAATAGGGAAGGACGTGAGAAACATCAATTAACCACTGCTACTGTCGGAAACCTCGAAGGTTTTTTTGTCACAAAGAAACGCTTATTTAAAAAAATGACTTTAAATACATACTTATTAACTTCATATCAAAATGGCTCCCATCACAAATTTCACCCCCTTCCTGCCTATTTGTAGGCGTAAAATCCACATCAGCCTTAATGAGTGGCTGCTACTGTTGCTAGCAGCTCTCACATTTTCACCTGGTAGTTATGCTGTAATAAATCAAGCTGCTTTATGAGTGCACCATTGCACGCTGAGGACAAACCAGGGCAGCTACACAGAGGCACATCTCAGCTGGGTCTGTTAGCAGATGCATTTCTTTATCTCCTCCTCACATCTGCACATCTGTCCTTTTCGCACTGTGACTGACAGACCGCTAATTATGCTTGAGTTCTTAGCCAACGCGGCTAATTAAAGTCTTCATACGCGAAATCAAACGCACCCCCCCACACTACAATGCTGCCCCCCAGTGCACGCTGCAGTTGACGCCGGGCCGTCAAATAAATGGGATGCGTGTTTTGTCCTTTAAAATAAATCTATTCAGGAGCTCGCATTTGATTCCTAAACTAAGTGACACAATTTATTTTGTACCTTTTACATAATGCAACAGAGACATCGGGGTTGTGCTTGTACTCTACAAACAAGTCCGGGGAGAAAGAAGGAGTAACAGTGTCATTGCCTGAGTCAGTGCGGCTGTGATATTGCGGCTTTGGATGTGTAGCTGGCGCCCGTCCAGGAGCACGCCATCTCCTCCATTCTTCAAAGTGCATTTATATTACTAACACTCTTGGCAGGCAGGCTGCTCTGGTGGTTAAAGCCGAAGCGCCTCCCAGACTGACGATGATTACGATGGCTATAACATGAAAACTGTTATTGGCCTTGTTTGGTGATGGTTATTACAAGTGTACCAAAAAAATAAAAAATAAAAACTTACCCGTGCATCTCCCTCTACCCCACTTCTTCGGGGCTATAGGCGTATATGGGGACTAATGAATAGCTGATTTCAGTGATTCGACATGTGTCATAAATATTAAATGGCTCTCTGCCCTTGGTTACCTTTGCTGCCAGCCAGAGCCTTTGTCATGTATACTGCGGCTGTTTAGCTTTTTACTTTTCACTTAGTGACAGAGGTGACAGTTGGGGGCATTTCAAAGACAGACAGAGTCCATGGGTGTAGATCTCTATCCCGAAATAGTTCTTTCTACTGTATTATTATTATACTGTATCGGTCCGTACACAAGAAGAACGTCGCTACTATCCCAGCATGCAACTGGCAGCTGGTGTAATCCATGTTTGAAAACAGTAGATTACTGCTGTAGTAAAGGAAGTAGCCTTAGAACAAATAGCTTTCTAAAGATTCTAATCTCACAGATATAAGACGTGTTGTTCACTCATTTATGAATCCCTTTGTAACAGTCAGTTTAGAAACACTAAACTGTGACTTCACTAACTTCGATTTGCATAATGACAGGCAGGAATAATGTTGCACATCTGTACATCTGCAAAACATCTATGCATTTTTTTTTTTTAAACGGTATGAACTGCCAGCTGCCAGGTATGAACCGGCCTGTCAGCAGAAAGTCAAAACAATGGATGCTAATTTCTCATAGAGTCTTTTCACATGTAGATGTCGACTTGTCAAAGTAGAGTATACACATGTGTTTCGAATAACACCAAAGTTTGTGCGTAAATTGGCCAGAGGTGACGTCAGAAGGCTTCTGCAGCTGTTTAACAAAGACGAGTCAAAAGAAAAACAGTGCTTCTCAAATACTGTGGCACTGTAGCGAGTGGGACTATTATTATTTTTTTGTTTCTACTGCTGTCTGAGCCCGACAGCTGAAGTGTAGCAGCACGGTTTGCATGCCATCCAATGTGTATGTCAAAAGAAGGCTGCAGAGGAATGACTGAGCTTGTATACGAGAGGATGTCACCCGCTCCCTCTGCCTCTCTGCAGCCAAACACAGGCAGCAGCAGAGGTGGGGAGTGGTCGAGAATTAAATTATTAACTTTTCATGAACATGATATTTGTCTCCTCTGTCCAAAAAAATGCTGTAGCTCAGAATTTTGAGGATGTTGTCGATTAAAAGACCATTTTTACCATTAACGACGTGCAGCTTGTATTTGTTGATTTAAAATTTGTAACTGTGTGTGGCATGGAACTTCCTAATGCTGTTCAAAGTAAAGAAGCGAGCAATGAAAATCTTGAAAAGGTTGCGAGTGGAACATATCTGCATGTTTCTGCTTGATGCTCTGGGATAGGAGACAATGGTTTGGCCTCACTGGGATCAGTGGAGGAGCTCATTCACCTGGCACCTGAACGGTGTCATGAACAAGAAATGAGTATATACTGAGCGAAAACTATAACAGTAATAGCACACATTGGTTTACTCTCATTGCAGCACCACCAGGCAAAGAGTACCACCTGAACCCTGTTTTAAAGGGCTCTGGTTTGTTTTTTTGCATTTTGCACAGTTGAATGATTTTTTACACAGAGGCTATTACTTAGTCTTCCTTTTAATAAGCCAGTATTTCTGAGCCAGGTACGCGGCTAAGAGACGAAACTCATTGGTACCTAAATTGAATTGTTGCACTGCGGTGCAGTGCGTAGCTCAGTTGTGGGGAAATTAGTTTTCCTCATTGAGTTGTGGCATTGAGTCCCCGTCCAATGGATGAGGAGTGTGCCTCTGTCATTCTAACGCCTCCCAAACCATGCACAGTGTTTGCTTTAGATCCCGGACAATAAGCTGCAGTATAAACACTCCCCCACATCTCTTACGGCTGGGAGGCCCGAGCTGTAAAATGCACAGATTGATAGAGCAGTGTTCACTTCCTCCCCTGAGTTAGAAGGGCAAACTCCTGTGGCGCCCCTGCATCAAGCACGCCCTCCCTGTGACTTGGCACTGGAGATAAACTTTCCCCGACCACGATGCCTCATCAGTGGCAGCAGCGATGGGGCCCTCTTTTATTGCCTGAGCGCCAATGTTGAACAATTAACAGCTCACTGTGGTCCCTGCAGCGAAAAACACCAGAACGGCCAGGTAAGCAGAGTCTCTTTTCACTTTCCTCCCGCTCCACCCCTCCCACCTCGCCGCTACCCCTCCTATCCCCCAAACATCATCCCCCAGGCCTCGCTGCAATGCAACGCAATCTCTCATTGCACTTTGTTCCATAAATTGCTACCAGTGCAAGAAGGCAGATACAAATAAAGGTGATTTAGCCCAAAGAGGTGCTGAGCGATGGCTCTCATTAGTCCAGAGTGGAGACCAAAGTCGAGATCTAACTGAGAGGGATTCCTGGCCATTAGCGCGCTGGCAGTGGCTGTATTGATAGGTTTTTAATAAGACGCTACATTAATGGTTATCATGAGTGAGTGGGTTTATGGTGATGGGGAAAGGCAGAGGAGGGGAGGGGAGGGGATGTCTCCCATGTGTTCTCTGTCAAATCCAGCCTAACCTTGGCTGCGGCTGCCAACAGCTCCGGCACGATCTTTTGCAAGTTGACAACACAAACTTTCTCATGGTCCGTATATAGCAAATGAGGGGGGTGGGGGGGGGGGCGGTTCTTTTTTAGCTGTAAATTGAGTGACTGGAATGTGAAGGGGTGGGGTGGGGGAGTGTCGGTGATGAAGAGTGCCAGAGGGATGTCTCCTGTGTGCGCACAAGTCTTCATTTCCTCCTGTTAATCAGTTGGACTAATTCTTCCCTTGTTCCATTTTTAACCTTACAGTGTCACTGCCTCCAGTTGCTCTAATTGAAATATTAGCAGCCGGTTAAGTAAATGAAGACAATTTAATCAGTCCCCTATACTGCCTTCCCTGTATTTCCTTTTTTTTTTTTTTTGTCTTTTCCCAATGCGATGGTGTGAGATCTTTCTATTAAAGAGAGAAGTTGAGAGATCAATTTACACTATCTTTTTTTAACGAAGCCGACAACTCGCATCGTTTCTCTGCCAAATGTTGCCGACATTAACCTTGTTGCAAAGGTGATCTTTGCCAAAGGGTGTAAAAGTCTACCAATAGGGTTATTTTTTTTGTTTTTTTTTTTTAACCAATGGCCTCACCAGCAGAAATCCTGAAGGATGAGTTGGGCCTGAGGCGCCAGCTGCACCGAGGCTATCCACTGAAATCCCTCCATGGAGAGAGCTGTCTGTCCAAAGTGCAAAATTTTAATTGGAGCTTTTCAAGGATTTAAAAATTCAACAATATTTATACCGTAAATTCAAATTAGTCTCACAGTGGGTCATAAGATCGATTCAGAGAGAAAAACAAAACTGCCAGGATTGTTTGAATAAGGAGCCTTAGCGTATTTGATTAATAAATCCTTGTCGTAACTACTTTCTTAGTTTCTCATCTGCGCTTGCCTCCAGATGACCGATAACAGCCTCAGTCAGCTCAGCAAGAAAGAAAAGATATAGCAGAAGGTGACCAAAATGTCCTGAATATTATTTATTATAATATAATAGAAATGCAGAAATTATTCATTTTTAATTAACAAAGTCAATAGTTAAGTCATTAACACCGATTCTGATGTGACCGAGTGGGAATGAAAATGAAAAATCCCCTTATAACTGATGCCTCTGAGATCAGGGATTTAACTTTCAGTGTTTTAATTTCAGATTGAAGTCAGCGTTTACTTTTCTAAAAGGACCCTGTGGCCTGCACAACTTGAGACTCTCCTTCTCTTTTATGTATTTACATCTCTCAAGCTAAACTCTTGAACTTTTCCTGTTTTGATGAGACACACTATTATTTCCTGCAACCACGGCAGAATCCGGCATTCAGGGGGCTCGGTGTTCAAGGAGTCGGAAATATATTTCGCTCCTTGCTGCCTCATTACGAACATCGTTTATGTGCTGAATTTAGCTGCATTTCCATCTGCATCAGATGAGTTGGCCCAGCGAATGTGTCAGACACAGGTCTCCCTCAGACACCAGTTTTCATTTCGGTATGAAGAGGGGAGTTGTATCTGATAGCAGTAATTCGAGTGTATTATCAGATTTTGGTCTTTTTGAAAACATGATTGTGTAGATTGTGTAGAATGCACACTGTACACACTGCCTGCATTTTAATTCATAATTGCATTCAGACACTTATTTTGACAAATTATTTTTATTTTCTTTTTTAAAAAAAATGGTGCCAATTTTTTTTCCTCTGCCGTGTTGCTCGGTGTCATAAACAATAATTACTCGTATGATTCTGATGGGTTTTGCGGTGTAATCACATGATGCAGGTGACAGGTGAGGACATGGTAATGAATATGCGTCAATGTAAACTGTGTGTCGACAAATACGAACCAGGAAAAGACAAAAACACAGCCACAGCTGAATAAAGGCCATTTTTTTCTAAATAATTCTAAATATCTCAACTCATAACAGCATTTTTTTTACTATTGAGTGCAGGACTTCTTCCTAAATTTTATGCTTCATGCAGAACTGTGGTGTCAGACTTTTCAGGGTACCGGGTCTTAAATAATAAATCAGCCACTGTGGGATGACATTTTTTTGCCTTTTATCTTTCCCTTTTTCTTTTTTTTTTTGCTTTTTTTTGCCATCAGCTGTTCTTTCGAAAATGTAAAATCGAGATGAATATTTAAATAAAGTGTTAATCATTTCTAATTCAGAACCGGTGCTAATTCAGAGACAATGCATAACAGTACGGAGACTTAAAATCAAATCGGCCCCATTCCCTCTCCAACATGAATCATATTGCCTCCTCTGGCTCTGCCAGAAATCTTACTTTCATTTTCTTATTATGTCATTTTTTTGTATTTCTAATGAAAAAATAATGACTTTACGGCCTCAGGAATTATTCAAGGCAAAACTGTCATAACCCTCATAATGCTTATGTGTAAAAAGCAGCTTCCTCATGGACGCAGCCCCACCATTGTTGCACCAGGCTGCTACTGCCAGACCTTTCTCTCTACGCTGACTTTACCTTAGATAATGATCATCAATGACAAAATGACTCATCCACTTTTATTACAACTTTCATTTACAATGTTGATGTGTGACATGCTAAGACGGATAGTTCAGGATAAGAGTATTAGCTTCATGCCTTATGATGTATGTAAGAAGGGAGCCTTGATGTGCTTCTTCCCTAAAACACTGTGCCATAGCCTTAAATGACCTGGCACTCAGGCTGGGGCATTGCATGTAATTTCATTAACACGTCTATCTATTATTTAGCTATTACAGTACACGGAACACTGAGGGGACACATCAGTAAGAATTTTAGATGGCGACTTCGATTTACCCGACCAAAGAATTTTACTTTCATAAAGTGTGCGCCGTGCACAGTGAAGAAAGTGGAACAAAAAAAATTGAGGCAAAGCAATCAGATTATAAATCTTTCTCTTTTTTTTTTTGCCTTTTTTCAGTTTCCCTATCTGACGTGAAAGTCTGATAACCACTGCCACCCCAACACACACACACACACACACGCACACACCCTTCTCTTGCCCTTCACATCTGTGTGTCTGCACAGCGGCGATAAGCAAATCAATATCCTGTCACTTCTCATTTTTACTCGCCCAATTCTGCTCTCTGCACCTTCCACAAGGTGACAAGCTCCTGCCTGACGGCCTGCACTGGACAATCTCAGTCCCCTGTTTGCAGAATATTGTCTCTCGGGAGACTCGGAGAGACACTCTATCACGAAAACGATGCCAACTTCAACACGTTGGTGCTAATGCACCAAAGGTAGGCGCTTTGTGGTATTACACTTATTCGCAGTTTTCGGTTCCTGCTCGGTTCATCAGATAAAATGATACTGCGAGGAGTTGCCCTGCGAGATCATTCATGTTGTGTATTATTACTTTGCTGTAGTGAGATTGCTTTCTGGTCCCACAACGAGTGAGGCCTCAGAGCTCTTATGCAGTGACAGGGCGCTGATGAACCTTCATGCATAAAACCCGGCTTTATCACTGCAACTTCAATTTATGAGTGGATTCCTATTGATCTGTGCAAGGTAATAAAGAGAATGTTTGTTTAGATTGTAATATCACACTTTTAGACGCGTTGCCCTGCATTCATATTATTATCTTAAAATGTGTTAAAAGGTAATTTCTTGTTGCGATTTCCAAGGTGCGTATGAAATTCATTTCTTTGGCACTGTTTAATTTCAGGCATCAGATTATTACAACCAAAGAGTTGCAGGGGATAAGAATCCATCTTTGTGTTGGGAATATTAAACAAAATATCTATGCTCTGAGCGACACGACCAGAGCCGCCGAGAAGTTATGCGTCTGAAATCACTAAAAGCTTCAGTCGTTCCCAGTGCTTCATGATGGATGTTAAAATAATCTCACATTTATTAGCAACATAAGAATTTCAAGGCGGTAAGTGAAGTTTGGGCGAATATGACTTGAAATCCAAATTTAGTTGGCGGAGGTTACGGCTAAATCACCAGAGGTTGAAGAAAAAAGTTTCAGGCTTCATCAGGTCCGCTGCTCTTTTAAATAAAAGACTGCCTCTGTCATGCTTTCCAAGGTAAAGTACTATGCCAACTCAATATAACCTAAATGTGCTCATACATCACTTGGAGCTGTGAAAAACACTCACACGTCATGTCAAAATCCAAGGTGTAAATCACCCTGGACAGCAATATCGGTCTTTGCCATCGCCACAGATTATGTGCAGATTTTTTCTTTATTTTCAAAAGTGAAGATGATAGACGTCTGTCACGCCAGGCGGCAGCGAAAACAAAGATAACGGCGAGACAACTTTGGCCCGATCGTCTCGGAAGACTGCAAAGATTCGCCGGGAGAAGGTTGAAATTAATTTGGTTGGAGCCACTCGAGCTTTTTATTCGCGCATTTTCTCCTCCGGGGGCAGCGGGGACAAGATTTGTTTAAATATTCAGTGCCCAAGGCAATGTCAAATAACAGCAGACCCCCGATAAGATTTTCAAGGCTCGCCACAGAAATTAGTGCCTTAAACAATGATTTCTGGGAAATATTTATTGTGGCTTTAGGTTTGGGGTTTAGAAAATGGACTGCGGGACGCAAGGATGATGTGTCACTCTGCGGAATCTTTCACATCCCCGACTTGAAAATGCCAGTCATGGAGTGGGCATAATGAAATATGAATTGAGCCACGGACCATCACTTGCACATTAATGATTTCTACCAAATGTGTGTCCTGCAGATTATTCCTTATCACCACCAAGACACACGCCGGTGTCCTGTATTGGGTAAATAAACACCGCCATCTGAATGGGCAGGGCAAAACACAAACTAGAAGGCTTCATGTCCATTTCTGAAGTCTGGAACCATGTGCTAAATGGAACTGACAGCCATGCATAATCACCTGCAGTTTTAGCTGGGGGTGCTTTGGCTCGGCGAGGAAACAGCCTTGTTGAGAGCAGATTCGGCCCCAAAAGCCCCATTAAACTCTAATCCGAAATAGGGTTTCATGCCCTGACAGTTTAGGAGAAACACAGTACAGTCATACGTTCCCTGCCAAATAGATTTGGACACTATGCTGTTGGGATGCCCGCGTCTTTGACAGGAACACAGTATGAGTTCGACAGTTATTTTCAGCGCATCTAGGCTTACTATATATTTAGTCAGAAAATAACACACGGACTGGATAAACATACTGCATTAGTAAGCTGCTGGGTCACGATTCCATACGTCTGTCGGAAATACAAGACGTTCCCATTCACGTTTACTTTATCCTTGATAAAACGGGGGCCTGGTATTTAACTAATTGATTCAACCTTTCAAGAGACTTGAATTATGCAGTTGTTTCTTTTGTTCCCGTAAGTGTCCCCACGGGAGCCGCTTGATCAATTAACATCAGACGAGCGGTCGCTTTCATCACTGTCTTGCTCGGTATACTGTACCTTACAGAGGAGAGTCGGGCACATGCTTGGGAGCCTTCATCTGATGCTTGATTTCATTTGGTTTCTCTGTGTCTGCAGTTCATATTGTTTTAACTTGCGAAAAATTGCGGAATTGCTTGAGTGTCTCGAAAATGTTGAACCACTCACCCAACATGCTTATTTAGTTTTTTCGTTCAGTTGCTTCTGAATCAAGGACAGATAAGTAAATAAATACAGTCGCCCCTGTCTTTGAAGTCATTTGAGTGGAATTTTTGGTGAGATCTCAGGGTATTGTCAGCCGTGTAGCAGGGAAATTTACAGGTTAGGGAATTTGTTCGGTGAGAAGAATGTGCAGGCAGTGTTGAGTTTTCTGTGCTTGTGTGTCAGAAGAGTTCAGCGAAAAGTGAAGTGTGAGTAGGTGGTTGTCATCATAGCCACATGGGAGGTCACATAGAGAATCTCAAACATGTCTTTAGTCTGCTGCGGAAACAGATCATCACCCACTTCTTTTGTTGCATAATGCTCACAGCCACACAGAGTCAAGATGGTCAAGCTACAGTCCAGTTGTGTCAACTGTAGCTACTAGTCATTGTAGGAGAGATGGCATCTTACATCGATTTTTATTTGGAGGGGAAAAGAAGAAAAGTTTTATGGCCGTGTCCTTACAGCACAACTTTGCAGATAAAGAAACTTGGAAAACAAAATCAGACTAGTTCATAAACTATTGAGTGTTTACATTGTAATGCCGTCTCTACTGCTGCCTATGGCTTTCTGATGCTCTCAGATTAGCCCTGGAGTGGACTTCACAAAGTCTAAAATGACATTGATTGGCGAAATCCCAAACACAGCGATGTAATCCTCCACTCTCACAAAGAGATGATTTTTATAGGCTGATGCAAAAAGGTGAAATCCTGGACAAGATACAAATCCCTCACCAGTCAAGAAGTGTGTAATGGGCTCCTTTCAGGGTGCACATGGGGAATATCCGAGAAAAGGATGACCATCCATTACAGCCGGCAGACGAACAAAGCCAGTGACATCTTCTTTTGCCTTTGAGAGATACTGTGACCTTGCGAAGTTCAAGCCATGTGCGCAACACACAAGTTCAAAATCCAAGTACAGCACACACAAACACACCAGGCACACGCCCTTGTTTCTGCACAAACAATGAATGCAGTCAGTTGCAATTAAAAATAACGCGTTACACGTTTATCAGAAGCCTCACGACATCAGGTTCTCGCCCGGACTCACCTACGTCGTCATGTTGGTACCCACACAGCCAGCCAGCTCTCTCACTTCATTTCATAAAGCAGTTGACTGAACATCTATAAATAGGCTGTAGGGCACAGCACAGCCTCAATTTGCCACCCCCATACACTCCTATAGCAATTATCCCAAGGTTTATTTCGGTTAAGCAGTCAAGCACGGGGAATAAACGGCTCAGGCCGTTCAGCAGTGGTTAATAGAAATGAGAATACTTAATGGAAGACGGTAATCAATCGGGTCAAAGGGGAATGAGTAAACTAAGCTAATTTGTTCATTTCGCATGATTTTAGAACAGAGTTGTGAATTGTGGAGAAATGGTTTTGGCGCTCTGGCGTTAATGCGCTTTCAGGACCTTTTGGTGTCACGTGTTATGTGTTTAAAGGGAAAAGGCCACAACACATGAATATCCCAATAGGTTCAACCAGGAAAAGCATGCATGAACACTGTCCACAGTTTACACTCGTCACTCCTGTCAGTGTCACGTAAATGTTTAGAATGTAGAAATCCAATTCATGTAACACACTTATAGAGGGACATTTTTAATTAAACTATAACGAATGGGCCATATTTAAGAACCAATGGCGTCATAAGACACCACTTTCTATCACTTTTAAGCCTTACAACTGATGTGGCTGGATTATTATGGGTTTGGATCGTCTGTCTGTGCAGCTGTCTCGCATCTCGGGAATGCTACAAGGGAAATTCTTCTTCTTCTTTAGTACAAATGCTAAAAAACAAAAAAACAAAGCCAGATTTATCTGTAATGCCCACTGGGAATTTCATAACATGTATTACAGGATGGTCTCATTTAAATTTGGTAGCCAAAGGTCACTGTGACCCCCCAACACATGCATTTGGCCATAGATGAATAAACGCAGATTATGGCACAACATACATAATACCATTAATAATTCCTTCAAATCCTGACTGCATACGTTATACGTCTATTTGGACACGTTGACGAAAGCATAAACCCGCAAGGTGGTAAATCTAGTTTACTTTTGATATATTTGATGTGTCTGCTTTTATTCTTTGATTACAGCTTTGATTCATTCTCCCAGGCAGGGATGATACAATTCTTGCACAAATCTGTAGAGAGCGGCTCTGCCAATCTACACAGATGGTTCTCCTCAGCTGCTCTTTGCTGGAGGGGCTTTGTTGCTCTAACTTCCACTTTCAAGTACGATAAGGAAAACAAAAAAAGTTTTCTACTGGATTCAAATCATTGTATGCACTTGGCCAGGTGACCTTTTTTTTTTCTTTAAAAACTCTAATTTTCACTGTAGGTTTTGGGTTCACACAAAAAAAAATCACAATCCCCCATCCTCCACCCCACCTCGCTGCCTAGCTTCTTGAAACTGAGTGATTGATGTTAACGTACGCAGGAGAACTGTTTCATATGGGCACTCTGCTTCTTTTAAGACAGACTTTGTTATCCTGTCCTCAGAGCCCTCCATTATACACTGATTGGTGATGTATGGCACTGACCGACCACTGAAAAACCCCTCTCACAGCCAACAGGCCAAATTCTCCCCGGGCCAGTGCAACATATGTTCTCTCTCTCCTCCCGTGCCAATTTAATTTAAGGTGCTGTTTATTTGCTTGCGGCGATTATGAACCCACTGCACATGGACATTCGTTTTCTTTTGTTGTTTACCTGGACCACACATCGCATTATCAAACAAAGGATAGAAATTGGTGACTTGGTTCATCATGGCTGCAGCCAGGCTTCACCCACTGCTTTTTTACACTAAGTCACTGGCATTAAAGGCACTTATCTTCACTCTGTATATAATTTAAACACTTTACCATTGTCACATTTTGCCAGATTTGGCAACCGGTCTGCTTTGTTGGCTCAATCAAAGAACCATCATACAACAACAATCACTGACACCACAAACATACACAAGCAATGTTTCTGGCAATCAACAAGCAAAGTCAGTCATTTTGGCATCTCCCCTTTCCCTTTGCACAGGTGATCAGTGCTCTGTAGTCAAGAGGCTGCACTGGACTGGCTGAATGTGAAGATCGGGAGGCAGCACTTGAACTCCCTGAGCCACAGGGAAGAGAATGTGACTCGTAATTGACACCGATGTTGAATCCAAAGAAAAGAAACCAAAGAGGAAGCGGGAGCTGAAGGAGACAGCATGGAGACGTTGGCATAGTGAGCGGGAGAAGGAGACACAGAGGCGAGGTCAGAGGGAAAGCCGGGTTTAAGGAGGAGGAAAAAGAGAGCGTCCTTACAGACAGGGAACATAAAGTGTCAGTCTAACAGACATCAGGGCTTTGATATCCCCTCTGCTTCCGACTGACCTTCACTTGCTCCACGTGAACCGAGCAACGGAGACACAAGGTGGACGGACTGTTCCCCAAGCTGTCCTTTCACTCGCGCTCCAGTAACTGCTATAAAACTGCATTGTCTGGACCGCCAAGAGCGGCGGCGGGGAAAGCTCCCGGTGCCTGCAAACACAGCCTGTTTAATGACCGTAAAGAGATGCTGGGCTGAATAATATATATATAATCATAAAATTATATGGATGCGTAGCGCTGTGTTCATAGATGCTGAGGTTGTGTCACATCTGACATAATCTTATAGTGGAAATAATTAAAAGATGTAAAAGATGAATTTTTATTGCTCATCGTTATTTCCGTGATCACTCTGTGAGCGAGCCTTATTTTCGAGTCATTAGCATTCCGCGGCGTGCGCGATCAATAACAGCGACACGGGGGACGAGCGTTTACGAACGCCTCACGCCCAATTTCGCTTTCCAGATTCTTGTGCAAATTCAAAATCCGATCTTTGTAAATGATAAACGAAACTAAATCTACAATTTGGGTTTAATTTTGCACACTGTGTGCAGATTGAAAAAAAACCACCACAAACCATGTTCTAGTGATAATCCCTCTTGAGAGCTTTTTCCCTCCATCCTTGTAATGTGAACACGAGTCTACCGAGTCACACCGTGCTGCTTTACAGCTTCCCGTATAGCCACTGATTTCTCCTCCTGAAATATTTATCATCTGGGTGAGAGGGGGTTAGGTTTTGTGCCGTAGGGATCTGATCCACCTGTGGGGGGAAAAGGATTGTGCTGATATAGCCAGACTCCACACTGCCTTTATCAAATCCATGAAGTGTACAATCTGCTTCTCCTTCAGTCAAAGAAATAAAAAAGTGGCCTCTGGGAGACACTTTTTAGGTTTACAAAAGTCGAAAAAGAGACAGTTCTACGAGTATTCATTAATACTGTATATTACTAAGATTAAATATTTTATGGTTACTATTTACGGCTGACTGCAGCCTGTATTTTATCATAGCCGGTACCGCAGACACCTGAGCTCTGCACCCAGGGTGTTTGTCTTCCTCTCACCTTTTGAGCTGCACCAGAAAAGCAGTCTGAATTCCGTGTGCATGCACATTGCATAGACCACAACATGGATCAGTGTCAGTGAGCTACATATCATCTACAGCTATGAGCAATTTGAGTAATTAGCAGTGGTGTCACTTTGGAGTATTCTTTTAAAATAGAAGTTTGGTTTAGTTGCTGAAATACAACACAAACAAAAAATTAAAATGTATATTTGCCAAATGACACTTAGATTGAAGTGTACTTTTTAACTTAACTTAAATAAATTTATAACTTAGATTTGACCTTTTGCGTTTTAGCATTAGGTTTTTAATTGACTTCAGATTATGGGTTCAAAATTAATATACAAAACTAGAATGTAAAATTCTATCAATAATCTATGTGTGACAAATGAAAATGGCCTTTTCATGTGAGATTGTGTTGTTTTTTTCTGGTGCTCATGCGACACTCTAATTGACATCCTGTTGCCAGTGAAAAAAGCAGGAGCGCCGGATGAGTTAATCGCAGTGGCTTTATAGTCCGAGTGTTGTAACCTTAATACCCAGTTACAGATCAGTGTGAAGTTTTAATGAGCACAGAACAGTCACAGGTTTTCTGGGCCCACATCGGGCCATGCCATAAAGATAATGGGTGTGTGTGTGGGGGGGTGTGTGTGTGAGCAGGTATTAAATTAAGGCGAACGGAGACATAGGATGAGGAATTTTGTTCGAGTCAATTCTACGAGTGGTCTGGGAAAGCTGGGCTTTAAATGGCCCGTCTCGAGTAGACGCACTAGAAATTGATGGTTGGGTGTTTGCTTCTGCATCGGCTAATTAAGACTTGGAAATCAGGAGAGAGAGGGAAAGAACGCGCGTGAGGGCGAGCAAGAGATATGTCTGTTTCCATTTTGGATTTATCTGCAGGAGAGAAATCACAGCCGACTCGTCTAATCTCTGGTGAGAAAGTAAACCGATGTGAGGCGGGGAAGAAGACGGAAAAAAAAAACAACAAAAGTGTAGCTTTGAAACTCTGATGCAGTTCTCTTCATTAACAGCACACACCGCATTGACTCCCCGTTCCCTTTGAACCCTCACACCCTTTGAGCTTTCTCTCATTAATGTTGTTTAACAGACAGATGGCTGATCATACCTGACATCAGCACGTCATCATCGCGACCCACTATTATATGGCCGCAGTTAATAGCTGTAGTTATGTGTTTGCGTGTGCGCGTCTGCTCTTTTGTGTTTCCCGGCTCCTTCTTTAGACAGCGGGCCTTGGAGCTGTCTATGCAGATGGTTTCACAACATCTCGTTCAGCGCGTCGGAAAAATGTCATACGATCGCGAGTGCGACTGAATGGCCGCTTGAATACTGCTTTCTCTGCTTAGTGGCTGCTTATCCGTCTCCCTGCGAGAACATACGCCATTGTGCCGAGCGGGAGTGAACAAGGTAAAAGCCGCGGCTTTCAGATGCGACGTTTTTTCGATGAGCTGACCTCGGCGAGCTGAGCCCAGAGTGAGTCACGGCGCCATTTAAAAGCCTGATAAAGGGAGCTGCAAAAAAAAAAAAATGTGCTCGTCCAAAAACATGTGGCAACGCGTCCGGCAACTTCAACACACTTCAACTATTCATTTTTTTAGAAACGATGTCCTTGGCATGTGAACTTGCACTGAACGACATTACAGCGTCGCCGGCACCGTCGTAGATATCTGTAATGTCCCTGGCGGATATTAGCTACAAGGAGTCACTTTCCTCACATTTGCGTGTCTTCTTAACGGCCTGTTAACGAGGATACATGCAGAATCCTTTTTTTGTTTAATAGGACACGTGTCGGGTTTCTCTTGCCTGCGGAAGGAGCACTAAAACTCAGGTGCACGCTGAGGCTAGGTCCTAAAACTGTGACAAACCACAATAAAGTGTGTGCGGGGGTGTGTGGGGGGGGGTGCCAGAGGCAAAGGTAAAGCCGCGGAAAGATAAGAATGGAGGGAAAAGAGGGAAGGGAGACGTAGGGGTGTCAAGACAGAATTACTCCTCATTACAGTGCAGCAAGGAGCTAGTAAATCAAACGCCACCGCAGCCTTTCTGCAACTTTCCCCCATCATCAGTCACAAAGCCTCCCCGTAAAACACGCTTTGTGTTGTGGCGCGTGACTGCCTCCAGACCTGTAATAATAGAAACATGTCCCAGTGCACTATGTTCAACAAGGTCGCCTCCTGCGTCTCCCGCCGGAATTGTGTTGTCCTGTGGGTATGTGGCCAAACAACAGCGGGAAGTGGAGGAAGGGGGTGTCTTTTTCACGGTCAGCAGAAGGTCGATTGATGGTATTGATGGCTGATTTGCCAGAGTCACTCGAGTGTTGTCGTGGGGTGGGACGGGTGGTGTGTGGGGGTGTGGGGAGGGGGGGTTTGATGCCTGGCTGGTCCGCACACGTCGTCAGCTGTGCAGGTGATGTCCCGCCACATCGCCACGTCTTCTCACAAATGGCATGTTGCGGCACCTTGACATTGTCGTGGTCGCGGGGTGAAAAACGATGTCGCACTTCATTAGGTCCCTGCTGGTGGAGAGCTGCTCGTCCCATTAGACGCCGCGGCGTGTCGCACCGTGTTACTGCAAGCCCCATTGCCATTTATTTCACAATCGGCCAGATGAAACGGCTGATATTAACAATCTGTTCCTTGATGTGTTTCTCTCTCTCTCTCTCTCTCTCTCTCACTCACTCACTCCTCCTCTCCCTCTCTTTTCCTCCCCACCTCCCCGGCCCCGGCTGCCAGCTCCTGGCATTAGCCCGGACCAGATTTTCAAAAACATTTGTTATGTTGGGTCACGTTGCAGGACACAATAAATAGAGGGGATATGGTGTGGACAAGTAATTTGAATCATCAGCTCCATTTGTTATTTACAATTGTCAATTAATGCCGCCCTGAACGGCCCTCATGTCGGCTCCCTTCCTGCCAGTTGCCAATTACTCTTCAGCCCACCTTGCTGACCTCCTGGCAGGCAGAGAGGATGGGGAACGAGACGAGCACAATCCCTCCGAGACGTGAAACATCCCAGCCATCTGCCGCCCGCATTCATGCCTCCACAGCCGGAGACAGAAAAAACAGAGAAAGGGAGAGTGAGAGTTACAGAGAGAGAGAGAGTGAACAAGGGGACAGAGAACAGAGGAGAGAAACTCAAACAAAAAAAAGAAAAAGAAATGAAAGCAGGCAGAGGATAAAGTGATAAAGGAAAGGAGGACAAGCCATATGACCTGAATTTTAGAGGACAGATTTGAACTATTGGTAGATCAACCCAGTAGAGACTCTCTGACTGGAGAGAGTTAAAATAATAATAGCGCTCTATTCTTTCTCATTCTGCTTCATCTTTCACTCTAATAAACACGTAGTTGGCGCGCGGGCTTTCTTGGTGGGTGGGTAATGCACATACAGTGTGAGTCAGTGGCGAGGAGACGCTCCAGCGGATCCACCGACTCAGATACTCCTCGAAAACACTTGTGTAACATCTTGTGGAAGGAAAAAATCATACACGTTTCTTTTTGCCATTAAAAATATGAACAGAAGAAAAAGGAATAAGGTCGTTTAAAAAAAATGGTGAAACGTAAAAAAGTACAGCTATAGGTTAGGGGTTTAGGATTATGACGGCAGGGGGTTTGGAACTGCATGCTAATGAAGTGGCTAGTCTGAAACACAGTGATGGTTACCGAGGGCAGTTTCCATAAATGAAAATTTAGAAAACACAGTTGAAGTAGAAATATGACATTGTATATTTGCATGTATTGTATGGACCTGGTATTCCAAGTCTCATTCCAGCGATTTATGTATTAGTTTATGTGTTATTATGTATTTTAGGCTACATGATTTTCATCAATCCATGATACAATATAAACTTTGGATTTATAATTTCAGACTAACATGTTGAATTAATGTTTGGATGAAAAATCATCATCACATTCAGTTTATTACCTTGTTTGTGTTTGTTTGTGTTTGTGTTAACTGGAACGCATATATCTTAAACATTTGGCTATTTCTTTTTCTGTGTGTAGCGAAGGTCCTTCCAGGACAGATATGTATTCTCTCCATCTCTCGACGTCCCTGTGACCTGCTTTTTGACAATAACGCCATTTCCTCTTAATGTAAAGTGTGTTAAGACTCAAATCTATTAGTGCACCTGCATGGCTTTAACTTTCCTGAGGGGATACAGGCCTCTCCACTTATATTTTACCACTCTGCCCTTACGGCGTGTCATTTTCTGCCCAGAAAGAGAAACAAGGAGGAAGTACGAGGAATGACATTATAGGATGTGGAATTGCAATTTGCCACAGCGGGCACCTCGACACATACAAATGACGGAGAGAGCTAAAATTTCAATCCCTTAGAGTCCCCTGGCTGGAGGGTATTGCTTTGTAAAAGGAACATGACATAACCAACCTTGCAAATGTGTCTGATGGCTTTGTTATGCAGGGACCGAGCAGGGAACATGTGGAGGAGTTACTGTATTTACTATTGAAGCCACAGACCTTTCAGCCTTTGTTAGACCACTAATGTTATGAGCAAAAAAAAAAAAAAAAAAAAAAAGAACTTCAGCACATGATTTATGTTCCGCCGCTCGTTCGGATCTTGACAACAAAGGCGAAACAGGGAGGTGGCCGGATGTGTGGGAGTTAGCTGTCAACGGCGAATTAAGCCTCGGCAACAAGTCAATATATCTGTTGAGGCTTTGAATATGGAATAAAAAAAAGCTCGTCCAGTCACCCGTCTTGTGGAATGAAAGTGGCACTGCAATCATTTAAAAACAAAAACAGTGATAGAGGGGGGAAAAAAATATTTTTTAATTAACCTCTTCCTCCTGTGTTGGTGGGTGTGTGCTGGAGAAGAAGCAGGCTTTATAGCCTGGGTAAACATGTTCTCTGTGCATGTGTGTTGGAGGTCTCCTGCCCTCGGCGCTGCGCGTGAAGAAAACATTCGAGTGCACACAAGGAAAATCGCAGTCTTCTCATATGGCGAATGAAGCAGTGACACTCAGAGGATGAGATTTCTTCAATAGCTGATGTACAGCACTGCGGCTCGTCTCGGCAGATGTCCATCAGAAACCTGGTGCTTTTTTTTTGTCCTTTACATTCAAGAGGTTGAGGGCTCCATCGAGCTGAGATCTTTTTTGTTCAACTCTCTGTGGAGACATGGCGCCAGGTCACCATGCAACTTGTATGAAATGTTCAACATTTCACAGGTCAGAGGTGTGTCTTTGCCATCATTAAGGTCGCTGAGGAAGCCATTTGTATATGATGTGAGCGATGGATGATATTTATATTTCAGATGTCGGTGGGAGTCAGGATGCCAGAGTGCGCTCCCCTTGTCTGAAGTGCTGAATAACAACCGCTGGGCTTCCTTTCACTCCTTTGACTGGCCACCAAAGCCAAACATTACAGTGTCTAACCTGTCAATAACGCACCACGGATTGCTATTGATTGGCACAGTTATTGCTACTGGCTAAATTCATTACAGGATCGACCAAGGTTGCCTGAGTCGGACACTGGGGTTCGAGCTTCTCAAAGCGCTAGAAAGGTTAAAAAAAAAACAAAAAATAATAATTTACAAAAAAACACTTTCAAGGCTCAGAGCGGTGAGGACTATAAAAGAAGGACGTCATGAAGGTAAGGTATGATCCCTTCAAATAAAGAAAACAAGCCTCTGTGGGCCACAAAACTATTATTATATTTGCTCCTCTACAAAACAGGCTTTACAAACTGAGCCCCGGTGAATTGTCACGAACTACGTTTCTTTTAATTACTGTGTCATGTTGGTGTAATGCAACTGATTCAAAAGCATCTATATTTACTGCACAGGCATCATAATGTACAACCAAGGAACTTGCAACAAGCCTGCTGATCAGGAAGCACCAGCGCTGTACGGTTGACCAATCACAAACGAGAGGGCCCGCTGATCAGTCAGAGTCAGCGTTGCGGCAGTAATGTAAAGTACGTAAAGGCACATTCTGACCATTATAGCATTTAAATTTAGTAAACAAATCGAAACTGTCAGTTTGCAAACAGCCAAACATACAGGCTCCTCATGTACACACACACACACACACACCTGTGCATGTGCAAGAGAGCACTGGTTACCTGTCATTGCTGGCACCTGGTGATAGCTACTGAGCTTATTCAACGAGATAAGAACCGAAGGCTACGAGAGGGGGTTTTTTTCTAACAGAAAAGGATGATGGCAACGGGCACAGGTGCAGGTGCAGGTGAGGTGAAGTGAGAGCTGGAGGAAGAGTTATCTCCTGTTACTGTAGCGGCAGATGAGTCAGGATGTGAGCGCGACACCGCCTCATCGCCAAGCTGATGCTGGTGACGAGGAGTTCTCTTGAACTATCTGTCCAGTCCTGCTCAGTGGTCCTCAGGTGGTTTTTAGTTTTTGTCGTGCGGGAGTTCTGAAATATTCGACTTTATTATAACTATATGATTATAACTTTACTGCTCCAACCAAAATAGAGATTGTGTTAGACTGTGTCATGACAGATGGATGTCACTAAAGCCCATTTGTAATTGTGTAATTATCACATCACAATAACATTCTAACTTATGTTTGCCTATCACGATAAGTCAGTCTAATTCCAAGCTACAGCGGCGTGTGACTGAAGAGACAGAAGAGAGAGAGCACTGGGGAGGTGAAGATGGGGGGAGCATCAGATAGATATATGTGACACGGGGTTAACACTGTTAGTCATAGTTCAAAATTGTCACAGTTCGAATGGAGCGTCATACAGTAGAGGCAGAGGGCATGGTGTCAGGGTTATGTCAGTTTCCAGAACAAAGCAGTCGCAACAGAAGATCCAGCAAATCTAGATTTTGTTGTTGTTGTTGTTGTTGTTCAGGCCCAGTGGTCATTTAAATGTTGCCCTGGTCAAAGATGTTTGGGTCATTGCACCAGAATACATCATGTGAGCATCACTTCACAAAAAACATATAAACCTAACACCAAGATCATTTTCTTTGTCGATGCAGAACATGTGGTGCCCACCCCCACCCTCTCCACCCCACTCACACACACACACCCAAGTCCATTGATCCTATTCTAATTTCGCCATGCTATGTTGATTCTGTCGATGGAGTAATGTGGCCAAACAGTTTGTCAAATGAAAATAGAGACACAGCCATCTCTGCGCCTAATCTTCTACTTTATATTGATAGATATAAACCCTCTCCTGGACTTCATTTGCTCTTCTACCTATTAATCCACAGCCCGGCATTCTCCATCCAGGGGCTTAGTACCTCTCTATTCTTTCCTTCCGAGTTGAAGATTGGGAACACCATAGGGGGCCAGATGATCCTGCAGAATACCAATTGGCCACACCGGGGGGGAGTAGGATGAGGGATCTCGATTATAGATTTCACTTTCAACATTTCTTTTTTCCGCCTCTTCTTCCCATCCGTAGACCAACAAGGGAAAAGGAGAGAAGTGGACTTGCTTTATTGTGGGAAGTAGCGGCGTCCTCACGCCGGTGTTTACCGAACGTAAATAGCAAGACGCTGCAACAGGATCTTAAGTTTCTCTCCCTTGGTTTACAAATTGCAATTCTGACACCAAAAGTGAAGTCGCGGGAAGGAGTGAATTGCTTTTCTAAGATGATTTCGCTCACTTCTGCACTGGGATTGGCTGTGTACATACAAGGTGTGTGTCAGCAGAGATGAGAGAGGAGTGAACAGGAGGAGGCGAGGAGGGATTGGAATAGCTTCATTCATCATAAGGTTGCCGGCGATTTCTCGCCTCTGTGATTCCGCATGATCTGGGAGGATTTAGTCTGAGGTCTAAAGCCCTGCGAGACAAAACTGTACAAATTGAGTTTGATAGTTACCAGCTCTTCTATTCGACAGTAAATCTAGTCTGTGCAATTGAAACTCATACATTTGCATTGACTTCGGCTGCATTTGCACTGGAGTTATTTTTTTTATTTTTTTGATTCTTTTACATTTTTCCCTTAACCATTCTTTTTTTTTTTCCTGTTTCAGACACTGGAGATAAAATGGACTGCAGATATGCTTTACTTTATACTACACCTGTAGCACCGTCTCCAAAACCCCTAAATATAAGCCTGAGGCAGATCCGACTTAAATGTGGACTTCACAGGGTTGAATGAATGTTTGATGAATCGCTTTAAAAATAGCACCACTTCTCTGTTGCTTTGCATTCGATATTCCCCCATGGACAACTTATTCCCCCTTGAATAGCCTAATCAGTATCCTTTTAATATTTTCAACTTGACAAACTTCACTTCAGCTTGTACTTTAAAGGGCTCCAAGAGTATTTGGTCTGATTTTAAATGCACACCACCTCAAAGGATAAATGTAGGTTCTTTTGATATGTGCTAGTACATCTGAAGACATCATGACTCCTCTCTACCTTTAAGAACACTTAGAGACATTTGCTAAACTATTGTGCGATAGGTCAGAAAATACATTTTGTTACTATATTAGATAAAGTATCTGGCCGGAGACGCAATCAGGCTGATAATCCAGCATCTGGCCAGCCCTGGAGGTCAGTGGAGCAGCCAATGGCTGAGGCCTGGGTCTGTGTGGCAGGATCGATGCTGATTGCTGTAGCCTCCCACTGTCAGTCACTGAGCATGCTATTTGCTCTCGCCCTTCACTCAGTCACCCGTTCACTCGTTCACCTGCTCACACATTCAGCTGCCCACTCCCTCATGCACTGCAGCAAGCCGCACCGGCCGTCAGTGCCAAGTTCCTCCCTCCAAAACAACAACACTGCCCCCTTTTGGTCAAAGCAATCTGTCACTTGGACAGACTGATGTCCCACGTGAAAAATGACCACAATTTCTGACACCCACCAACGTGTCTCATTGATTTATACATTTTCTTGGGGGCAAAGAAAGACTCGCTTTTAATCGAGACACGACGGATAAGGGTTGAAGGTTGATGTACTTTTGGGTGGCCTGACAGAGCCATATCTCTGACTGAATCACTGCCACTCGCAGCTTGTTACTGAGACACGGCCATTTTACAAGTCCTGGGGATTCACAGTGAAATAGTGCTGGTGGGAGAGACGGGGCCGGACCAGAGTCCCGGGGGGAGGGTAATTATCCGTTATGATCACTGGGAGACGACATGAGTCCGCGTGACAGCTTCTGTTATTTTGACGGCCCAAGCAGAAGAGCAGGGGCAAGAAAGGATGATTAAAAGTGTGTCTGCCCTCCTTGTGTCTTTGCAGGAAGAAGTATGGCGACACCCGGGTGGTTTCTAAAGATGTGCCTTGACAGCAGAGTGGGAGAAAACGCTGGGAGAGGGATGGACGAGAGAGAAAAGAGCATCCTGAGGGGGTGCCGACGAGCTGTTTGAAGGGGCCCCCCCAGCTCCGCCTCCTTCACTTTGTTGCTTGGAGACGTTTGCAAAAAATGCTAATGAGCAGGAAACAGAGGGACTGGCTGATTGTGTAAACAGTTACACAAACACAGCCGCAGCGGCAGCCACACAGAGCAGTGTGGTTAAATGGCTGATTATGATAACAACTGATAATTTAAAGCCTGCATTAATGTAATTTATGCACAGCATGCAATGACACAATCTGAATAATTAAAGTTTGCAGAAAAATTGAATCATTGCTGTAAATGTGAATAACAAGCTTTTTGTTTTCCACAGATTCTCATTCTCAAGAAAAACTGACAAATCTCAGACACTGGCCCGTTGATGTGGTCATGTCCTAGCATCCCATGCCAGTTGTTAATTATTGTTAATCATTTACTGCAATTCAATGCAGGAAATGTTTAATTAGACCACAAAATGTCACCCTCTCTCCTACAAAGGCTTTAATGGGATTTGGGTGTTTCAGGCTCTCGCCGAGTTTCCTCTGACACTCTACCGCTTCCATGACAAGTCACGGATTAGACTGGGGATGGTTTATTCATTTTCGGTGCACTTTATGGCCAGTTGTTTTCATCTCAGCCCTTAAAGCCTTTCTCTTGTTTATGCCCTCTAAAAATAAACATGAACCATTGGATATGAAGCGTGAAAAGGAAAAAAAAAGAGTCAAGACGGAATATGACTCCGAGAGAATGTGAGGAAAAAAACAAACACTGTATATCCACAAAGCTATTTATTTTTCAATGTAATGAATTAGCAATGTGTAGGAGTCTCACAGTTCCCATGCTAATAGCCCAAGACTGGAGAGAAAATGTAAATCTAGATTTCAGCATCTTGAGTCTATCTCTTGATTTTTGTACAAAAACTTAACTGATGGGGAAAAAATAAACATCTTATTCAAAAACTAACCATCCGCTCAATGGGAAATTGTAAGTGGATGGAAATTATCATGCGCCTACAAGTGTTGGTTTATATTCCGGACCTGTTTGTAGAAGAAACAATAGTGTCCAAGTGCATTAGAAAATGACTATAAAGGCAACAAGGATTATAACCCCAAAAGAAGAGATATGTGCACATTTACAGAGTATTTGGACCATGAAGAAACTTTTACCAGAATCATGTAAAACCACTGTAGCCAATGTTGCACGGGGGACATGTCTCATAACCGGGGTCAGCTTTCAAAACGGAGCCTGTACGTGTCTGCTGCTTTCCTGAACGACTGTTTGCAATCCAGAATTCCTGCCTTCTCAAAGACCACTTCTTCTTGGCATCGAAGTAAAACTAATATTGCCGACGTTTCGAGCTTATTTGTTGTGCTAGACACTAGCAGAAATCCACGAGAGCAAACGTTTTTGTCTTTTTGTTTGGGTCAAATGCACATTATTGTGCGGTAATGCAGTAAACTGAACGGAGACTGTTTTCCAAACTGCTGAAAGACAAAATTTGTAAGGCAAGGAAATTGTGTACACTGTTTTTACACAGACAGTAAGCTGTCTGTGAAACTGTAATGCGGAGAGACAGACTTCTGGCTTCATTCAACACGGTTCCCATATTTTCACTCCTTTACCCATTTAAATGTACCTAAACCACTTCCATAAACATTAGGCGGCACTGCTGATGCACAGATTTACAACCTCTGCTCGGCTTATGCTTGGGTCGAGTGTCTGTTAATCCGCCATCTTTCCTGCTCAGACATTCAAATCCTGTTCAACCCTCAGGTTATTTACATGTTTCTGCTTTTCTCGTACGGCGAACTACAAACAGAAAATCTCTACAACTGCGTTCATGGTGCCCACGTTGGTTCTAATATTCAATTATTCAATGGTGGAAATGTACACAAGCTCTGATAGTATACGCCAATAAAATACACACTCCGCTTATGTAAGTTATGTAATTCTGGGACCAAATACCTGTGTTAGCATCAGCTAACCAGAAGTACTTGCTGTCACTTGCGGCCACGTTTTGGTGAGTGGCAGTCCAAAATGGTTGACCAATCATTCTGATGCTTATTTAGCCAAAAGCAAAGCCTCTGACGCGCTAACAGACATTAGCCTTGTTTACCTGGGTTGCTGATTCTGCATTTCTCTCATGCAGCTGTTATTTATGCATTTATTTATGTATTCTTCCGTTGTCCAGAGGGAGGATGCCACTTTAATGTCATCCTTTCATAGCCTTTGCTACATTTGCAGCAGCATTTTGACTTTTTGGTGGGCGGGCCTTAGGGCGGCGTGGGGGCGCTACGCAACACTACGCAGCAGAACAGTAGCCTCTGTGTGCGTGTCTGTGTATGTGCCCATAATTTGGCGACAAAGCCTGGAAGGCAGAGACAGGTAGAGAGAAAAACACCATACTCTCCCATGGTTTGGCTTCCGAGCGGCAGCGTGAGGCTATTATCAGGCCCCGGCAATGGGGGTGAGGAAGGGGCCTGTGTAATAGTTTTTATAGGTTCGCCACTGCCCTGTCTCTGCACCTGGCATTTATCACCCCCCGGAGGGGCAGCAAATGATTTTAAATTAATAAGCAGGTACAGGATGGGCTGCCTGTGATGGGGTGGGATGCCCTCAACAAAGAGAGAGAGAGAGAGAGGAATAACTACCTGCACAGTGTATTGTACAGTCTACCATTCTCTATTGTCCTGCTTCCAGGTGGCTAGATCTTTTTCCCTCACTGTTGACATTTATAGTGACTAGATGACAAATAATCCATAGAAAATCATGAATATAAAAACCTTTTTTGCATGTTTGATCTAAAGAAAGAAAAAACTAGAACCCTGTGGGTATCTTGGTCAACTGGCTTACACACAACTGATCAGCCAGATACTGATAATAATAATAAAAAAAAAAAAATACAAAGGCTCCAGCATCTCAGTTGCCTGCTGCACACAGCTTCTGCCTGAACCCCTGCCTTCTGTTTTAAGTTATGCCTTGCCTGGCAGCAACAGTGACTCGCTGCTACCTCTTTGCTTATATTCAGAGTTCAGTTCTAATTTGTGCAGCAGGGTTCCATGCATGTGCACACAGCTCCATCGTGCACACATTCTTTGCCCCCCTTGTTTAGGTCTGCTGTTCACATCAGTGCGCTGCAAACCAGTTTGCTGCCAGGACCTCCCCACATTACAACAACACAAATTTGTTGTGATTATTATTGTACTAATATCTAACTCAGCACACTTGGGTTACCCCGATAAGAAAAGGGATTGTAATCAAAACTGCTGCGCAAACTCATCCAATTCCCAACTGTATATTCAGTGAACTGTTGCGTCTTTCTGACAGTACATATAGACAGAGCTGCTGAAGTGAACATGCATTACTGCTGTGCAAGTGTTGTTTTATTGGTCCATGTTAATTAGACAGAAGGCGAGCATGCCCAGCAGGTAGCCATCTTCCATTATAGCCGTTTGGCAGCGTTTGGCTTTTCACAAACATGACTGTTATTTTATTCTCCACTGACTGCTGCCCATTTCATTCCAGGTTCCAGGTGTTTGGATGTGGGAAGTCGGAGAGGCAGGGTGGGAGGCTGAAGTAAACAGCATGTGTGCATGCATTTTTATACACCCTGCGTCGTCCAATGTTCTGGTTGGCAAAATGCCTTTTGTACCAGTAAGAATACAGTTCTTGTGTTTTACAATTCCGCCTACACACATGGGGTTGCACACACATGAAGGCCACGCACAACTGTCCATGATGGCTCAAAAGCATGTATTTGCATGTTACCCTTTTGGCACAGAGATAGAGAAAGCTCACAGAAAGTATATACAAGTATATAGGCTCTGCACTCTACCACATACTCGCACTTGCCAATGCCTTTATTAAGACTTTTGTTTTCCCATTAGATTGTTGATGATATTTTCCTGCTCTAGTGTACATAAGTTACGGGATTGAATTCCCTCCAAATTAATTGCATTCCCAAACTTTGTGGTCTCTGTCATTTCAACAGGAGCAGGAGCTAACATACTGTTTTCAAATAAGTACAATCTTTATGAATTATAGTTTGTATTGTGCCACAACCTGACTGAAAAGGACTGAAAAGTGCAAAGATAAAATGCAACAATGGACATCTGTTAGCAGGTCAGTAGTTATATGAGTGGTGATATGGTGTACACGTTGCAACAGAAATACGATACGTTCTTTCTCAACAGTTATAGCCAAGGTGATTATTTCACACAGTCCTGTCAATAGCAGTGCACATTGGTTTGAGACTCACCCCGACTTCCACGAGTGTCAAAACCATAAACGTGTTCACCGCTGACAGGTGTCATTTCAGTGTCAGACCAATGCAACCTTCTCCTAATCCGTTCAAACCCCCAGTTTTCATCAGGCTATGTGTCTGTGCTCATCCAAATCCTGCTCCGTATCACATCTATTCATATTTTCACCAATCATTCACCTCTTCTCCACCACAACCACCACCGCCGCCCTCGACTCCATCGGGCGAGAGCTATTCCTATGCTGCTCATAGCCTGACCCCCCTCCCCCTTCAAAATGATGGTGATTGGGTCTGTTTGTCAAATGCCCCTCTCACTTCACATTTTCACTTTTACTATTTAATAATGTAGTCAAGGTTTTTATTCTTCTGCTGTGTGCGTTTTGCAAATAAGGTTAGAGACCAAAACCATCCTCGGACACAGTGTTGTACATTAAATAACACAAGTTGTGTTTAATTGAGTCATAAATACGTGATTATTTAGTCCAGCCTCACAGATGCGCCAACATGTGCAGCGTCCTTACCTACTGTTGCTCAGGACTTTCATCACTGTTGGTTGTAAATTTTATAAGCTCCCCGTGTGGCCGCCCAGGAACAGATTCCTCGCCTGCTGTTAGAAGCAGCGAGGCAACACAGTGTTTCATATTTTTCTGCAACAGTTTGCTATATGACAATTTCCCAAACACATCATTAGTTCCAATCACATCGCTGGATGCACTTGATTTTCTTTATACCAGAGGAAAAGAGGTATTTTAGATACATTAATAAAATAAAGTCTGTTACACTTTAACGCTGATACTGTTATAGTCATATTCACAATAATAGTACAGACAGCATCAGTCCATTTGTCTTTTTGCTAATTATCTATGTGGACCAGGATGGCTGGTGTTTATGCAGCTGAACGGCGTTGGCCATGGCAGCGAGCTCTTTGTGAACAAGGTCTGAGTTGGCAAAGTCCACACTGGCCAGATTGTGCTGTCAGAGCCCGGAACTTTAAGTACATAAACGCTACAACTCAGGCACCGGAGAAACTCGTCTTTATCTGAGGCTCGGCAAACCCGAGAGGGAAAAGATGAACAGGAGGTGAAGTTAGTCAGTGTCCAATGGTCACAGCGGACATTCAATCGAAGACGCGGGAACAAGGCAGAGTCCAAACACAAACTGGTATTTTAAAAGAAGTGGGGTGGATTAATAGTGAGTGTTTCGACATGAGCGGGTGACGAGGGACAGGTGAGTGGGCGGGTGGGGTCAGGTGACGGGCGTTACAGTGTGGGGGGAAGGGGGTGAGGCTGCAGTGAAACCGTTTGGTGTTTGCTCGTTCGGAGTGCCCTCGGGTTCAACGCTAAAACCAGAATTGGCCTTGATGGCTGTTCCATCGGTGTAGAAATGAGATACACACGTGAAACACAACCAGGAATCAGAGTGCTGTTTGGTTCCCGTAAAGCACTTTGAGTGGCTGTTGAGGCCGCAGAAGTGCTGTATAAATGGAGTTGATTGAGCGAAATGCATCTTTATAATAAACCACTTGCTCCGTCCATTGCGATGGTGGTTATAACTGGTGGGAGACAGTGCCACTTGTTCATTGATATGGAGCAAACAAAAAAAAACTTTGTCCAGATTGTAGCGTCTCTTCCTGTGTGTGTTCCACGGAAACCAGAAACGCACTGGATGCTCAGACGCTTTGACATTTTCAGGCATAAACAAAACCAGCTTACGCAATATGAGAATGTAGAAGAGTATCTACACCAGCTTCTACGGAGAAGATGTCAGCTGATGAGGGAGCATAGGCAAGACACACGGACACAATGCAAACAGGATGTGGCAACATCTGACCGGACCAACCCCCCCAATGGGATGTGAGAGATCAGATCTTACTGTCTGAGGTACATCTACAGCTGTAGGTATTTCAATGACACAAAAACAGGGTTAGTTAATCCTCAGTAAAATCCAACTCTCTGGCTCCGTTCAGACCTGTTATTAACATCCACCTTGAGAGATCTGATCGCAAGTGATTAGCTCTAAGTGCATATGTTCACCAGCTGGCATTAAAACGCATCCTGAGTGTGTCTCCTGTGTCCACTTGGAATCACGTCTCACTCCCTGCTCCATATGCAAATACACACAGATGCGATTTCTGTTTGCGAGGACCAAATGTTGTTTTTAAACCAGGCTGACTGTACAGATGTGTCTGTTTTCTGTGTGGTGGTGTGTTTGTCAGTGTGTGTGTGTGTGTGTCCATCTGCGTTGGTGAGGGTGAGAGCGGAGTGAGTGAGGAGTCAGGAGGAGCTGAGTGAAGCAGTCAGCCACACACAGCTCTACCATGGAATATGATTTTAACCATTTAGCAGTGGACACAAATAAATCAACATATAAACACTGAGGAGTACAGGGGGTCCTCGAGTTACGACGGAGATCCGTTCCTGAGAATGTGTCGTAACCGAATTTCGACGTAAGTCGGAACATACATTCATATGTAAGGTAGATACTAAGTTGTGCCACTAGATGTCGCTATAATACCACGCTTAAATAAGAGTTTACTGTGGTGAATTGCCTTTTGTCCCTCTTGACCCACCGTAGGGGTTGATATCACAAGTGTAATGAGCATTTCCTTTAGATTTCTGATATCAACCTTATTGATAGTAAACACAACGCAGAGTAGCCGAGCTGTGGAGGTGTTGGAGAGCCAGCACCAACTAGTTCCCGTGCGAAGTCTGTACATATTTACGGGGCAAACCGCTTAAGCCGAAACAAGGAAGTTCATGGGAGATGTGTCGTAACCACGAA
>JAFBJQ010000076.1:509434-590733 GCA_016785345.1 Trinectes maculatus
ACATTGATTCTAACAGTATACTAATCAGCTGCTGGTCAAGAATTTCAATACAGAGTCAATCAAACAATGTCGAAGGTAAGTCAGAGTTTCATTTTGCCCCTAAGCTGTGAGTGTATATATCACAAACCACATTCCTGTTCAGGTCATGGTGAACAGGAATCCATCTCCAGGACCTGTCACAGCCCCCTCTGTTTTTTTTTTTTTTTGTTTGTTTTTTTTTTTCTTCTGCCACCTCACTGAGCCACAGCTCGCAAGATTCAGGGGGGCCTGGCCGCGACATCCCATCCCGTGCCCCAGCGACACGAGGCACACACCTGCATAGCTGATGGATATTATGCAGCATAACACTCTCTCGCACATCTGCCGAGGAAGAGGCACGGATGATTTATTTATTAGCGCCCAATTAAAACTTCAGGAACAGGAGCACTTCAATGGGAATATAAATATCAAATAGAGAAAGAGCTAGGCGACTATTTAGTCATGCAATCTGGCTCCTGCGTCGCGCCATGCCACAGAGAGAGAGGGAGACGCAGGAGATCAGGGAACGGAAGTGGAAGCGCTCAGATCTTGTGAAGCCAAAGAGGCTTTTTTTCCCCCCTCACACCCATTTTCACCAACTCCTCCTCAACCCTTTTCTTCTCCCCGTGCTGTAAATGTGATTTCTTTTTCATGTTCATCTCTTTTTTCTTTTTTCTTTTTTTTTTTTTTTTTTTGGTATTTCGTTTTGACGGCAGCTCTGACCAATCAATTGGCCTCACTTGGTTTAAGTGTAGGAATGAATGTTGTGGGCATAGCCGGATGCTGGAGAGAACTGATTGTGTGGCATTTGTTGAGCTCGCTGGGGAGTCGAGAGCAGTATTGTTATGGTGAATATGGATCTCGGCACAGCTGAAAGGGGAGCGACTTATCTCGATAAGTCGTAACGTTGGTGCCATGTACAGTACATCGCACACTTTATCTGTCACATGTCAATGATGTTGAATCAGTGACTGCTACTGGCATAAAACATTCCGATATACCTCCTCACGATGGCGACGGAGTGGCTGTTAATGCGCGGGACACATGGCCCACTTCCTCCTGAATTAATCCATCAAGCTTGGAATACTTTTAAAGGATAAGTGGCTGCTCTCGCACATGAACTGAGATTCATTTGGAAGTCATTACTTAATTAAAAAAGATTGGTATCGGGAGGTTAAAGGAGGGGAGGCGTCGCACACGAGGGGGAGTCATTTCCATGGGGATTCGGCGACAGACTTACACGCAGATGAAAAGTACACTCTGATGTTATGTACCGCAAATACATCTTTTTTCTTCTTTTAATGACACACAACATTAGATGTGTCTTACGTTTCCCCTCGATTTGTTCTTTAACTATGAGAAACTTGTTTTTTGTGATGGTGGATCAAAACACACATCTGATTTTTTTTTTGCTTCCCGGTAAAGTTTGTACATCTCCCGTTCTCCCCTTTTTCTTGAAAGGCTCCATCAGACGCAGGCTTTACAAAGAGGGAGAGCGAGCGACAGAGAGAGAGAGTAACGAGGGGAGAGAGGGTCTCGTTAAGGACCCATTAAATCACTCACAAAACAGCAGCACATCTGTAAAATTAATAGAAAAGCCTGCCGTAACAGGGTGCCTGTCTGACACGCTGGCAGTCTGCCACCTATCACCAGAGTGCCCTTATTACCCCTGACATATTAGATGTGATGTGATCTGTGGCTCTGGATGTAGCTGCTTCTAGTTTATAAGCAGAGACTCCACTGACAGGTCCACATCATCAGCGCCTTCCATTTGATCCTGTCTCAGCCCTGTTCTCCTCTTGTCATTCATTTCCAGTGGAGAGATGGTCAGACGCGTGCGGCGGTTATAATTTCTGATGACGCACACATCTTGTCTCGCTCTCGTAAAACATTCGGTGCATTAGCGAGAACCTTGCATTGGCGTGCGCCTGCCCCGTGCGTCTCTCCTGCCTCCTTTGTCTGTCCGTAGGATGACACTTCCCATCAGCCAGCTGTCCGCGCGACGCACACTCGCCTTTTGCTGCAAACCTCAGGATGCGAGACAAGGCCCGAGCAGGTCAGAGGGACCGGGTAAAGATTTGTCCAGACAGGGTGACGGCGAAAACCTGCACCCAAACCGGGCTTAGGATGATTTATAGGGCTTATTTCTGAGAATGGTAAAGTGAAATTAATCACGCTCCCACCTGACATCGCTGCTCAGCAGTGATAGATGACAAGCTGCCAGGGACAGACAGTGAGCCATCCATGAAGCGCCCGCCAGTATGCTCCTTCTTCAGATAGCCTGACCTGGGGTGCTGCCTTGCCAGATGCCCCCCTCTGGATGGCCAGTGCCAGGCACACAGGGGCCAGTCATGTCTCCTCCTCCTCATCCACTCCCACCCCCCCAGCTGGTTACCCATACAGGGGCCTAATGACTTGGGGACAGCCTGCCAAGCAGATGGAGAGTTGAGCAGGGGCTTACCCTATCAGCAATCAGTGCTGTCTGGTGGTCGGGCCACGAAGCAAGTCTTATGTTGGGTGCAAGAAAAGGAGATACGATGCAAAAACCGCAGGGACAATAGAGAAAGAACTTTACGTTTGTATATTGTTTGTTTTTAAGATGCCTTAATGAAATTACTGAGCGAAAATCTCATGTGTTTTCACTTTATTCACAGTACAGTGTAAATTATACTTTGTTTGAATGGAATCCCAAATTATGTGCTGTTTTTTTTTCTATCGCATAAAATAGCAAATTTAAATAAAAATTTAAATAGTTTTTTAAAATTTTATATATTAATCAATGTCATAATCAGGAATTATAGAGAATGGGATATATATCACTGGAACCCACTTGTGCCCTGTAGACTGTACCATGTGCACACATGTGTGTTTGTGTGTGTGTGTGTGTAACACATACAGAAGTTTATATTGCCTTATATTTCACCACACAGTGACCTAGATCTATTTAACTGAATTCACGTTGCGACAGCCTGCGCCGGCCTGACCTAAAGCATGAAAAGATGAATGCCGGTATCGACTCCCCTGTCTGTGTCTGTGGGGATCTGCATTCAGCGCGGCTCTCCAGGTGCAACGTTCACAGCAGGGGGCGCAGCACTGTGAATGAGATTATTGTATGTTCTGACATAGTTTTGACTACATGGCTGCAACCTACCAAAGGGGGGAAGTGTGATTTTCAGTATAAATCTCTGTTGACGTTGTTTTAGACCGCAGAGCCAAAGCAGTTCAGTTAAACCCAGTGTTTGTGAACAGCTGTAATCAGCAATGTGATGCTTTTTGTGTATTTGTTTCTTTATGTTCTTCCTATAGTTGTCATAAGCAGAGTTATATCATGGCACAGAGCATCAGGAGCCACTATTACTCACATGCACCATTCAAGCTTCTCTTAAGTATACAGCATTTATCTGGCCACTCAGAGCGGGGCAAACAATTCCTCCCTCATTAATGTCAGCACTGACATTGCAACATCGGTTGCCCCTATTATTTCCCATAAGTCAGGTTAAGCCATTTGTTGCCCTGAACGTTAATGTAGACATTACTGGCCTTTGATGGAATGCCCATATTTCCCTGTTGTTCTGTGTCGAGGCACATGTGCACATGAAAAATGAGCCTCCTAAAAACCCCAAAGCAGTCACCCACAGGACGCGGTCTCACTCTCGGACATGAAAATAAATAATCTTCACCCTCGACAGCCGCATAATTAATAGTGATGTTTAGCAGGTCCGTTTCAACGCACCCACTTAATCTAATTTTGTTTCCACTCGGCGATTTGTAAATTACGGCAAAATGACGGCCCATTTACCACTGTCTCCGCCGAAGACAATGGCAATCGTTCTTCCTGTGTAATTCTTTTTGTGGCTCTCTTAACAGAGGATTAAAAACCAAGTCTTCTCCCTCTCCTCTTCCCCTCTTCTTTTCCCTCAGATACCCCCCAACTCCCCTCTCTGCTATCCTTTCCAATTTAGCCATGTCTTCCGCTTCCCGAGACGCTCAAAGACACTGGCTTCTACTACAGCGCCACCAAAACCCATCATGACCACGGATCTTAAATGTCAGCACTACAAATGCCTCATCCACGTCCCATTATTTACCACCAAATGTTAAACATTTATAATCACGCCGTGTCACATTGGCATTTGAAGCGAGACGGTAGTCGGGTGATTTGCTGCACCATTACACATCATTTGTGACCATGCAGGAAATGATCTTCAGGCTGTCCAAAGACCATTTTTCCCCCCCAGTTTGGTCACTGTCCAGAGAATTGTCATAAAGAAATACTTTACATGTACTGTTTAAAAAAAAATCCATCACTTTATGGAATAACAGGGGAAAGGTTTCACCAACCTTGACAAACTGAACTCATTCATTGGATATTCTGCCTACGGAGGTGAGCTGTATGATTCTGTGCTTACCGTCCAATTTGACCGCTGCAAAATGTTTTCATTTAAAAAATGAAAGGGCTTAGGTTAGGTCTGCTCTGGTCCCTGACACCCTCTGTACATACGCGTGGGAACAGACCTCTCATCCGTCCTTACATAATGCAAAAGGTATGGAACCTAGCCAAAAAAAAGAAGAAAAAAAATGAAGGATTAAATCTTGCCTTCATTTTTTTTCTTTTTTTCTTTTTTTGGAGAAAACTAATGAGGCAAAGCAAATTATTTGAACAAACCCCTGCCCCCAAGGAGAGCGGGGCCCTGACCTGACTACCGTTCACAATGTGCACTGGGTGCACTGTCATTTTACACACGCCGCAGAAGACTGATGGAGCCTGACAAACTCCACCAAGTAAGAGAAAATACAATTAGCAGGCTCGTTTGACAGGTCAGGAGGCTCCCATTCATTTAAACTGCTGGATGACAGCTACGAGCTGCTGCCTCACAGCTCCTGCTCCCGTCCCTATGTTTCTCTGAGCACGCCGCTCTGACCTTTCTTGGAGGTAGAAGTGGAAGCTGCCACCACACACAGATGCTGTCTTCATCCGCAGGCAGAAGTGGCCACTGGCAGCAGTCGATCGCCGCATTAGGGACCATAATTAACAATTATTTACGCGGGAAGTGCGTGATTGAACGCATCATCTGGGAAGGGTCACTGGGATTGTGGGAAACACTGATTGATTGCAGCCAACTCCTCTGCTGCTTCATTCTGCATCATCTGGCGACAACAAGCATAAAATCAATTTATTTGAGACGACTGGACGGAGAGGGAGGGTGAAAAGATGAGAACAGAAGAGAGAAAAGACAGGGACGGTGTTAGAAAGGAGGTGAGAGAGGGAGAAGTGCGCGAGTCCAAAATATGCCTCCGCTACATCCAAGGTGGCATGGCAACGATGAAAGTCATGTATCGATCGGTTGGCGCGCACTGTAAAACAAGGTCCTGCCGAGCTGTGAAGTCATTGTAAACGACAGCACAAAGAATGTTGTGCTGTTATTTTACTTTCAGCGATTCTATTTCAGGGTCGGAGCCAGTTTCCACGCGGCGCCACTCTTGTTGAAAAGCATCTCAATAGAGCGCCGCTGCTGCTGCAGACAGGTCAGGCGCGCGCTCGTGTGCGAGGTGTGTGGGCATTCGCAGTCGACAGGCAATCAGGCGGCGTCTCTGAGGGCCGGCGATGCGGCCAAACAAAGTCGGCTGAGGAGGAAACCTGAAGAAAAAGAGAGATTTGTCAAAGTTACCCCCCCTCCCCTCCCCACTGACAACTACCACCCACACACAAGCAACTTGTCAACTCCATCACCTTTTTGCACATCAGGGGAATAAATGAATGGAAGCAAATTATCATTGCTGACCTGAAATGTATCAATACTGTTATGATTCACACCTGAATAGGACCAAGAGCTGTAAAAAAAAAAAATCATCAGAAGCAGGGCTAACGTTTTAATTTGAAAATGTGCACACCAAAAAAACGGATCGTCTGACAGTAGCTCACCCCATCAGAAAGGAAAAGTCTGTGAAATATATCAATATAATGGGCGGGGAGTCTTGTGCAGACATTTGCAGGCTCATCTCACTTTTCATCTGACTTTTTTCCAACAGCATTTTAACAAGCTGTTTGACATTTTGCTAATAAAAACAATACAAAGTTCAGATAGCAACAAAGATCATGGAAGTTAAAGGATCTGCAGGATAAACCGCTGATGCATTCAGGAGCCAAGCCATTTATGTTGTTAAAATCAAAACCGGTGAAATCTAAAAATCTAAAAAGTTTGAGAATTAAAAATCAATTCTCAAACTCACAAAAACCTAGTGAAGGGCATCGTTCATCGCGGTAAAATATTTATTTGTCTACATCTAGTGCCAACATTGATCCAACAGTAGGTCAAAATATTTTTAAGACTTTTTCAGAAATCTTTATAAAAGTGCAAAACCAGTTTCCCAGCAGTGTAAGCCAAAGGAAAAGTTTAACCAAATAAAGTTTCTGTTAGTGGTTCTTCAATGTGTTAATCTGCTAAAGATGGAGCCCATTTATTTAATGAATACAACAGTTGATTTTTTTGGGACCAAGATATCCCATCATGCATTGCCAGAAATTCTCTGGGCTGAGCGGAAGTGAAAATAGCGGACGGACAGGAGGGAAATATACATAAATATTATAATATATAACAAAATACTACAATAAAAAGTACAGGAAAGTAATCAAAAGCCTCTAATTTAATAAAAATGCAGTGGTAAACAAACAAGTATTTTGTGAGACGACAATAATGTGGTACGTTTTAATTGTGCGACAGCGATGGCGTAATTACCGGCGCCGAGAGTACTGTCCGAAAGTGTCCAAAAGATTTTTCTGTTGAGCTCACTATATAGTCCACTACATTTATTTCCCTATGTACGGAGTAGGGTGTAGGGAACGAGTGAGTGATTTCAGACACAGCATCTCTCTCTCTCTCTCTCTCTCTGAAGTGACTTCCTGGTTCCAACGCTGACATGAGGACCTTGATTGTCCATGATTAGCTCCCTGACAGGTACCAGGTGTTTTCAATTAGCCTTGTTAGGGGCAAACCAAATGGACAGAGGAGAGGGGGGGACGTTTGGAGAGAGTTGGGTTATTTGTTAAATTTGGATCTGTAAAAAATATGTCTTATGACTGCATGAATGTTTATAGGATCTTTTTGGCTAAATGCTGTATAGAGTTATGGCAAATGTTTGCACGTAGTGTTTATATTTATTTCGATCTGTGTCGTAGGTACCACCTGTTCATACATGGATAGTGGTTGTTGGGTACCTATAAATACTGGTCATTTGTCATTTGTCTTGTTTGTTCTGGGGGAATGGGGAATCTATGTCACTGTGAAATGCTGATGATTTGAAATTTAAAACTGATTATGTTCTTCCAAAAGTCTGATGCTGTTTCTTTTGGTCAAGTGTGTCAGCAACTTCAGTCATTTTCACTCATGTGAGGTCCCATTCTACCTCAGCAGCCTTGCATTCACTTTTATAGACAGACTTTATTTCTACATTATCCCAGTATTATGAAACCTCCTCCTTCCATTTCACATTAACACCAAGGTCCTCGGAGCAGAAAAACTTCTACTGCTGATATTTCTGGTGGGGCACTGTGACTTATTCACCACCATACCAAGTTTAAGATGAAAAATAATCAGGTCAAAACAAACAATTGTTCTATTTTTTCTATTTATTTTTTTTAATTTTTATTATAGTGGATTTTTTAACATGCAAATAGATTTTCTCCTACTCTCTCTACTCCTTTTCTCACATTGGGTCCACGTTTACAATTCAAAACAACAATCTGTCCTTTTTTTTTTGACAAGAGAAACAAATCTTGCGTGTTGACGTGCCGACCCTGTTATGTTTGGACACGGCTTCTGCTTTTTAATTAATCATTACTGTCTGATGTAGGCAGCTTGAGTTAACGTGCTATTAGTTTTTGCTCTCCTAAATACCCAGAATGATTGACTCGCAGAGATTGAAGTTATATTAACGGGCTGTTTTGCATGTCCCATGGTTCTCTCCTCACAGCTGGGCTCTTAATCCAGCCCTTTAGGTGTCTGCTTATGTGCTTTTATGGATGATGGAGCAAACGCCGAGCCCACGCCTATGGCACCGACCACCTTAGCGTTTTCCATTTGCACTTCCTTCTTTGGTACTGCAAATCACAATTTCCACACAAAAGGCTTATGTAACGTCAGTGAGAGAGTTTTCTATTATTTATACAGGTTAGATGGTTACGTAAAAGCAGCCAAGCCTTGACACTTCTTGGTCTTTTTTAGCTTTTACCTTTTTTTTGCCATACTTTCTTTTATTTTGCTGGTGAATTTTTGGAGACGTTTTTGGAGACGGTTGACGTACGTGCATGGATGCACGTCCATTTCCACGGCAACGCTCCGAGCATTCCTAGCAGGTCAGGCCCCCCTCTCGTACATCCGTCTCCCTAAATGACTATTTGCACAGTATTGATTAGCATTAAACACACCGAGGTGTCTTTCATTTGCATGTGGCAGCCAGGGATCTTCACTGGGTCCAGTGGGGGTGGCGGTGAAACGAGCTATGCAAAGAGGAGGAGAAATGGAAAAAGGCTAGGGGATGCAAGGAAATGAGATGGAATGTAGATTGTGTGGGTGGAGGCAAAGATGTCAAAAAAAATTCTCTCTTCTCTCAACAGGGCTTCCCTTAATAATCCTCCCATTAGCTTGTGTTTCTTTGCTCGCTAGCGGGCCTCAGACTGCCACGCCATTCAACCCGGCCCTCATCAGTGCGACAACCAGACACAGGCAGCAAGCAGTGAGGCTGGCAGAGGGGTAAGGGGTTGCTGTGAATGGTTGGCCATGCATCTCACTGTAGGATACCTGGGTGATAATAATGTGTGTAGCCAAGCAGGAGCCATGTATGTCTTGCAAAAGAATAATTGCTCCCCTTTCAAGAGCCATTGCTTAATTGGCCTGGCTGTTGTTGAGGGGAACTTGGAGAGGAGATGTGTGAGAGAGAGAGAGAGAGAGACGGAGAGAAGACATCTCCCGCACACAGCTCTGTGCGGGTGAGCGTGTGTACGATTTTGTGTGTGCGTGTGTCGCAGTGAGAGTAGGTGTTGTTGAGTCGTCTCTACCTTCTCTGCACCTCTGTTGCCCTGGGAGCTGTAGTCATGGAGCTGGTCTTCAACCAGCGAGAAAGTTCACACACATGCACATGTTTAGTCACCGACTAAATGCACACAGGCAGACACACCCAGCTACAGACGTGTTCACCGACGCAATCGAGACACAATCGAAAGCACACGCTGGTCAGGTTGCAAGTGGAGCAATTGCTTTCAGCAAAGTCTTGTTTTCCCCCTCTGCAGGTCGACAGTCATACCTCAATAAACAAGTCAGTTCATACTGTGTTGTATTTTTCGGACAAATTCCTCCGACAAATTCCTTTCTTTTTTCTTTTTGGCCGGTCAAGTGATGATTCATTGAACTCGAGTCGTACTTAGTGTTTGGCGAAGAGGGGACGGTTATTGAAAAAGACAGGCTGTGTACCATGGATTATTCTGTTTTCAGGCCTCGGGACAGACTTCGAAAAGATTCACATCTAATTCCACGAGAAATAGATAACAAATTACAAGGACCAAACTGTTCAGTTGTTACGCCCCATTGCACAAACAGACCATTATGCATCTGTGGGGGCTTGATAAGTTGATCAATAGTAAGACTGCAGTTACGAGGCAAATGTGAATATTTTAAAGTTCTTTCATTTTGAAACTTCCAGTCTGCAGAGAATCACAGAGCAAATAACAAGCTCACTAGATAACTCCAACCCTAACTCCAACCCTAACCCTAACCCTTACCTTAACCCTAACCCTAACCCTAACCCTAACCCTAACCCTAACCCTAACCCCAACCTTAACCTTAACCTGATGTAAAAATCAGTACAGGGATCACTCTTGCCCACTGGAAAATGTTCCCACATGTTTTGTGTTGAGGTTTTCAGTCCTCCATAGGCGAAGTTGGCTGAGGCTTTCAGAATAGCATAGAAATTTGGCCAAAGTCTCCAATTTCCTGTCTGCCAGTCTCGGGACTCCTCATTAAAATTCTCATATCAGCAGGGATTTTATGAAGTCTTGTCGCTTCCCTCCTGCTGTGATGTGAAAGAGGCTGACATGCCCTTCGTTAATTTCTTGAATTAATTTCTCGAGTTATCGCGGCCTCACTTTGAATGTCCTAATCAGTGAGCAGTCGCTAGTTGACAGGGAATGGGGGCAGAAATAGGAGAGATAATAGGCAACAAATATCCTAAAGTGGACTCGAACCGAGGGCACGTCAGCATTGTCTAAAGCTTGCAAAACTGCAAAGGTGAGCAATAGCAATAGTGTTTGCAAAGAAACAATACTGTAAAGACCAAAAGTACAGTTGCACTATGTTTACTTTTATTTGTTAAATCCTATTTAGTTGTACATGTTTGGAAACTTCAAGGTAATTCTTCTTGCAAAGTAATGAAAGCCATTAAATGTATGACATACCACCACAATCAACAAGGAAGACGGCTTTTCATCAGTGGCAGAATCTCTAGCAGGTCTTCAACCGGAGAATGAGCACTTGAGGTGCCTTGTTTATGATTCTTGAATATCAAACTGCCATTCACGCCACCTGTTTCGTGAGATGCTGCTGCAATTCCAATTTTACACCTCACTCCATTGCACACTGTTTGTGTGCAAGGCTGCCGAAAAAGGAAAACACAAATTAGTCACATATCTGCGTGCTGATGTCCTTCCTGCCATTTAATGGTTTTCAAACACTGTTTGCATTGCACATTGACATCTCTCCAATTGTTTAGTCTTAATGACTAAGTCCTGTGCAGACGCCACGGAAAACAGTGTAAAAGTGATGTGCTTTTAACAGAAGTTGTTAATGTTCCTGCTTTCAAATGGAAATAATAGGCATAGAGTGTCTGTATTTGAAAACAAAGGTACAATTTATCATTGTACCTTTGTTTTCCCTGTGCCTGTGCTTAAATCACAACGCTGCTTGTGCCTCACACACAGGGATATAGTGTATGGGGGGCACTGAGGAGATGCAGGCATCAATGCAATAAAATAGGGGGAGCTGAAACGATGTTAGCAGCATACATCATCCAAACACCTAAAATCTGAAGACCCAAGGACAAACAAAGAAAACTATTTGTAGTTCTAACTAGTTCTAACCATAGAACATGTGCCTGTCATAATGTCTCTCATCTGCCAGCTACAAACTGATGTCTAAATTAAGACATGTTCCCACCACTGGCTTCGTAAATGCTGCCAGTGCGAATGTACTGAATGGATGCAAGGGTCCTACAGATAATGGAATGTGTTATTTAAATACCTCGAACCTGTACCAGCTATTTACAGCTAGCTATTAAATCGATTTAATCTAAACCAGCTATTAAATCTTTAAATGAATCAAACACTACGCCTTTGACCGTATCTACGCCATTCAGTCCCCCCATTCGAAACTGCGAGGTTCAAACATCCTTTTGCACATACGTAACGTACAGTCGAGGCAGAATAAATTGACGAGATCGCACCTTTTGCCTCGCAGCCAGTTTCATGAATCATAAACAGAACCCAGCATTTAAAGATGGGACTGATGAAGCCAAATGCCAAACCTGCAGTGCCAGGCTTTGCAAACCAAAGGACATAAATCCCAGATCCACTGTATTCTCTACCCCAGATTGACTTTAGGTCAGTCTCTTGTAATGTTCAGCGGCGATGTCATTGGTTATGGAGCCGGTCATAGAAGGACGGACGGGAGGAGGGTGGAAGGTGGACTTTTGGATAGATGACTGTATCGGCCGTGGTGGACCTGAAGGATAGCGATGACCTGGCTGTTCGAAGTGCATGTGGTGTTTGTATGTGAGAGAGATAAAAAGATAAACAGCACTGGTGGCAGGCATATTTATACACCCTTGTACTGTACATGCGGGTCATTTTACCAACAGTGTTGATGTGAAGGAGAAGGGGAGGTGGACAAATTTCCTTAGCAAGGGAAAGTGAAGGAGAGAGCGCAAGGTTTTGATTGAGTGCCCACGGAGGTCCCATCAGATGCAGCTTAAAGGAATAAAGGATTCATTTGAAGGAGGGTGAGAAAGATTACATACAGTCCTCACATCTTTCCAAATCCCTTTCAAATCCCTCTACATCACACTTATCAAGCCATGTGCAATGTGGTATACCAACTCCCATCAGTACGAAAACAAGGCTACCGTGTGACACGGTTGTCTGGTGGAGACGTAACTTATTCCACGACACACATACGATCCATGCACACCAATCCGAGGTTTGGAGTTCTCACAGTGTTCATAAGGGACGCTTGTTAGTGTATATACATGTGGAACCCTTAGGCACAGCCTAAAGCATGTTCTTCTATTTCCTTAGGGCAGTGTCCAGACCAAGGGCTTCATACCATCGCACCTTAGCTCGACACGTCATGTTGACGAAAGCTTAAGTTTTAGTGTAGCTGCTATACAGCAAATCCGCAATGAGGTAATCAAATGACGACAATTAGCAATCCTCATGTGGAAAAAATGTTGTCATCTCGGATTTCGATTAGCAATGACATGCATTTGCTTGTTTTCCAGCAAAGGAGACGCTGCTGCTGCTGTAATCTGTGTGTTAGGGGGTTTTATTTTTTTTTCCATTTTCAGTGTAAAAATAATGTAGCTCGCCAGCGGTGTCACCTCCGCAGAAGTCAAATGTTGTTTTCTTGCCGCACACTTCTGAGCGCTCTTCAAACGCTCCCCCGCACTCCCTCATCTCATTAACGCCATTTATTCCACATTACGCGCGGAGAACGTGGTCCAAGAAACAAAAACGAAGCCCAGATGTCACAATGAGGTTTTTCTAAAGTTGGAGAGATAAAGTTTCACACCGGAGCACTTTACAACAAGGAAGGCTGATAAATTTGCCAGTTGAGTCTCCCTGTGTTTTTTTTATAAAGACTTCTCAAATCCCATTGCTGTGACGAAAGGTAGGATAGAGACGAAAAGATTGATTGACCTCTGGCTATACAGATGGCAGCGAGAGCTGAGAGGTGTTGAAAACCACATCAATATGCTGGAGAGTCTGCCTTGCTACAATATTTTAGTAGAGGGGTTTCTGTGGTATGTAAGATACCACGTTATCAGAAAATCCAATCGAAGATAATTATAACGTTGAAACAAGGGTAGTGGGCAGAGGGTTCACAGTCAATTCAAATGAATTATGTGCTGTGCAAATCCAAATGTAATCTCACCTCTGAAATCAGGAAATCTTTAAATTGAAATTCAGTGCTTGTATTGCATCAGATATACAAAGAGATGTGTACATTATTGATATTATACTGTTGAGAATGCTAAAACGCAGTTGAAAGAGACAGTGAGGGAAAAAAACATATACTTGACTTAATACAAAAGGAAAATAAATTTGTTACTTACTTTATACTGAAGACTGAAGCAAACATATAAAAGCAGTTTATTTACACTCTGTCAAGCACTAATTCAAAGTCTTTGACGTTTACAGCTATATCCATTTTATTGTAGGATAAATCATGATTTTGTTGCTGTTTTACAGTGTAACTACATTACTGTTATACGTTTACAATTTTTATGGTTTACAATTTGAACAATTATTTAATTTATTGGAAAATAATATCAACAAGTTGAGTGGTCTTAATCACCTCATGTACACAATCCAATGTTACTGGTGGTGCTAGTGGTAACAATGCAGTAGCTGACGCACACTTGCTGATCAGGTGACGGCTAAACACAATCACGATGTAGTAACAGCCGCAGTTAGATTCCTGTTTGTCTTCTGATGACACGAATGTAAAGCCACTTTAATCTTTTAAGTGATGATCAGCTGAGTTCACGCGCTGCGACAGGTTGGAGGATTTGGACAAACTGTTGAACATGCTGTTGCCATGGCAAGTGGGACACATAATAGGACGAGCTGTACTTATACAATGGCTCCTTTGCTTTTCTAACTTGAGTATTGTTCCTCTCAAGGTTTTTTTTCTGTATCGCCGCAGATTAATTGCTGGACACCCGATACGCTCCGATCAGTCTCCGCTGCCGTGTACTGTTTCTGTTTGATTCACCCAGACTCTTGAAGGAGTCCATGTTCAGGGCTAAATCTGCAACTTGCTCTCGAGTCGAGCATCATATGGCAACGCATTTTGCAATTCACACAATCGCACTGTTTTAAGGTGGATTAGCCTCAGGGATAACAAACGACTGACCAGTGATGAAAATCAGTCACTGCTATAATCCTTCTAATTCTCTGCTTTGTGAGGCGGTGTGTGCAGAGGTTGTGTATGTGTGTGCAGAGGTTGTGTGTGACGACCATGGAGGCGGGCGAGCGAGAGGAAAGGCTCACCTCTCTATGTAACCCAATAGAGCCTGGTGAATAATGTGTTCCTGCTGAAATAAAAAAAAAGAATAAATAAAGATCCTTGTGAGTAATAATCCAGACAGTCTGGGTTGGGGGGGTGTTGAATTGAAATATCAAGACACAGCTTGGTCAGGGTGAGGCTATGTAAAGGGAGAACGAATGCAGTGCCATAGTGGAAATAAGAAAATCATTAGCGATGATGAGACTGAGCATGGGCAAAGGCAGGGTGCATTTTTTAAAGGTCTGTAAAATTTACTGTTGTTTGAAAGGTCACTGTCTGGTGCTGGCAAAGCAGCTGGGAGTTGTAAACGACCCTCCTTATCAAATGTTAATGCTGGCAGACCTCACGTCACACACACACACACACACACACATTCACACATATGCCGGCAGCGGGAACATGTCTTTGAGGTCCTGCAGGTTCCATGGAAACGAGTCATTTCATTTACATGCGGAAATGCAACCAGCTAATTGCTTTTCATGGAACATCAAATAGCAGGAGGATGTTTTTTTGGTTTTTTTTGTGTCGTTAGGGCCAAGGAGAGCTCATGGGGGTGGGGGGTGGGGAATGGAAGGCCCCCCAGGGTCTGATGAATCAGTCTTTTTTTTTTGTCACCATATGTGTCACAGGTTTTGTGGGCAGTCGACACAGGTCCAGAGACAGAGAATAGAACAGTTTTGTGTGACTGAGGGATTTTTGTTGTTTTGAGCTGTTGTTCAAAATGAGGGCCACTTGTAACATTACATGTAATTTAAACAAATCCCCTTTTGATTAACAGGTGTAATGTGATATTATGAAAGTGATTTTATTCTGGGCATCATTTGTCGATTCTCATCTGGCAGCTGCCGACTGCTGACTCAGTAAATATAGCCGACGTGAACACTGCTGTGTGGTACATCTGTACACGTTATCAGACAGATAGGGGCCCATTATGATTTGTGTCGGAATCGCTCTGAGCCGCAAGGAAGATGACACTTAAGAGTCTGTTTACCATGTCAGGGCTGATAACGCGACGTGACGGAAGCCGAGAAATTGATTTAATCTTCAACCGCGTGGCAATGAATGTTAATTTTCCTCGAAGATATATCATCTTTGCCATCAACAGTTTGCTATAGACATTAGCACAAACCCCTCTGTTGGAGGGAATAGCGCTGTAATCTTTTCCCCCCTTTTCTCCCAGCTGAATGGGAGATCAAATGATTTGTGATTATAGTGATATGGGGTTATTTTCGATCCGGAATGCCGGAACCAGGAAATGTAGACAGCAAATCCCCCAGAATTATTCATAAATCTAATGATTTTCTCACCACTTGGCAATTTCAAGAGGGAGGAAATAACACTTGTGTGTGATTCTCCTTTTTTACCCCCCCTTCTAGAGCTATTAATACGAGTAAGTCCATATTAATGGGGACACAGAGAGAAAAAGAAACAAAGCACATACATGGCTAACGCAGCCCGGGCCCGCGGTTCTTGTATTTACGAGTGCCCCGGAGACACAAAGCATACTAATCACCCAGACGAGCTCTGAACCGCTGTCTGGAAAAAGTAACAGTGTCACTGGTAATTACACATGTAGAGTGCGACTTGTCCAAACACAATTGAGATGTGGAAAAAAAAAGGGGTGGTGGTGGGGGGGGGTACGGCGTTGTGTTATGTAGTGCAGCACCCCCCCCCATCCAACACCGCTCTTCGTCTCCGTCTCCCCCACTCCATCCTCCTCTTCCTCCAGACAAGGCTGCAGCAGCTCCATCCATCAGAGAGGACAAAAAGTCACCGCTCAGATATCTCATTTAACACTGCCCCCTGCTGCCCGCGAACAGGAAGAACGCCTCGGTGTAGCAAGCACACATGACACGTCCATATATGAAATGTTGCCGTATGAAATTAAGGGGAAAAAAATCCCTCACAGATCATGTTGCATCACAAGCTGTTAAATCCATCCATATGAATTGTTGGTTACGAGCAGGTCCCATATTGAGGGTTTTAAATTAGATCCTTACGTAGCAGCGCGGCTCGCGTGCATGTACTCGTGACGGGGTCACGTTGTCTGGTGCAGAGCAGCTACACGGAGCGGTGCACAGATGTGGAGACTGAGACCGAGGCGGAAAGAAGCAACCGGATCATTAAGGAGGACGGATATAGATTTCCTGTCAGCGCTGCGTTGTAATTGTGCGTCTCTTTTGGTGCATAGTATGTAAATGAAGCTCAGGGAAACCGGGTTAACACAATGTGTGTTCAGTCCCTGAAAGGCCCCATTCAGTCCAACCCCTTAAAGGACAACTGGTAAGTGTGGTCAGAGTGGAGGCAGAGCAACAACAAGTAAACGCTCACCTCCCACTGCTCTTCAGTCATCCTCTCATCTCCATCCCAATCCCAGCCTCCTTTTCCCCTGCACCCCCCCCCCCCCCCCCCCCCTGGTGCTGCTCCCCCCCCACCACCACCTGGTGCTGCTGGGAAACGAAACCATCCACGCTACCTCAGTTAGCTTAGCCAGAGTTAGTTTTAAATTGTATTCCCCAAAGGTCACGACCCCCTCACCCCCAACCCCTTCTCCTCACACTCTCTGTCTGTCGCCGCAGCTTTGTGCGCGGACTCCTTGCCCATTGATCCGGCCTCTGACTGGCCCCATCCTCGAAGTGGGGAAGGCTCCCACACCACGCGCCCCGGATCACAAAGCATGTGGTGACAGGAGGAGGGGGTGAGAAGCCCCCGGAGATGCAAGAGCTGGAGAAAGTGGGAAGAAATGGGATGGGATAACAAAGGGGGGGAGTAGGGAAGTGGGCATTATCGTCTGTATGAACTGCAAATTGTTTGCAGGCTCTTCCCAGATGTGTGGATCTTTTTTATACAGAGCTTTGTAAAACTCCAACGCTCTCCCCTCCCCTCCCCTCCCCTTCCTCTCTTGTTAAACCAAGGCCAAATCACAAGCCCCCATGTGTAATTTCTCAACAATGCTTCTGGCCGCCTGGCTTGATGGCTCAATGTTCCCTGTATGACATGCGCTGCCTCAAAGGGAGGTCTGCGCTTTTATTTAGCTCAGACTTGATACCAAGGCTGTTGGAACACCAAAGCTTTTCCTCTAAATACAGCATAAAGAGTGTGTGTATGTGCATGTGTCAGTGTGTGTGTGTGTGTGTGTTTGTGTGTGTGTGGGAGAGAGAGGGAGGTAAAGTGATGGGTGGACGGAACACATGGTTTGCAACAATATGTTTTATTCCGCAAAGTGACGTTCTCGTTTTTCACCTCACCGGGTGAGTCTGTCTCTTCCCGTCTTCCTCTCTTTCTCCCATGCTCCCTGTCTTTCCTTTTCCCTGTTCTTTTTTTTTCTTTTGTGCGACGTGCCGTTGCGGAGAACAAATTCAGTTTTCACTTAGCACGACAAATTAAAAGATCTCTCAAAGCAAGCAAATGTCATCTTCATGTGGTCGGGCCTATCAATAAAGTTGCTATCGATCGGCGTCTCTTTCTTCGCACCTGCAGTGCTGGGTACAGGGGACATTAATCACGTCGCCCAGGATCTGTGTGGCCACTCTGGATCTTTACAAACAGTCACCTGGGATATAAATAGTTGTTGAATTAGTGCCTTTGAGTCACTGATCTGACTGAAACGCTGCTGTCGCACCTGTGTGTGAATTAGCAATTGATTGCTGCCTTATGTCGAACTCGTGAGTGCCGTGGGAGAGAACAGCTGAATATGCTGGAGCTAAAAAAAAAAATAAATGAATAAATAAATAAATAAAAGTCTGCCCTTCACCGCCCGCCATCAAAAGCAGGATAATGAACTGTATCATCAACAACACAAGTGAACATTTGGCCTCGTTGTCATGTGCTATCGCTCTTTGGCAAACCCACACCTTTACAGTGTGTTGGATTAGATTCAAACCTCCTAGATACATGTGTCTAACATGTGCCTTGGCAAATTGCACAATCTGCACCATCTGCATCAACATCTTGTACAGAATAAATATTCTTAAGAGGGTTTTTTTTGTCACTGAATTCTTGTCTTTTAAGCTATTGAAAATTAAATGTTATTTCTATTTTTTATTTTTTGTTTTTGGAATTTTCTTCTTTACTCCATCCTGACATGTTAAGTTCCAATAAACCAACATCTTTGTGTCTCCAACATCAAAAAGTTCCATTTTTTTAATTAAGTGTGAACGTGTAATTTCCAACTCACTGATCCCAGATCAGATCTCAGTTGCTCCGTTGTCAGTGCTGTTACAGTCACTTACAGTCATTCTCTTTGGAGCAGTTTTCCTCGGAGCAGCTCGGATCAGTCACTGAGTATATTAGTGATTATTCTCTCAGACCAGCTTATGTGAACAGGCTTCAGTTTAATTTCTTGGAGGTGATGATGCCATTGATGATTGAAGTATAGGAACCATTAGGACACGAGCATAAATACTGCTCTCTAGTGCCACCACGTGGTGATATGAAATGCAACCTCTCCAGCCAGTACAGTCAGAAAATGATTGAGCTTGGTACAAACCAATGTTTTCATAGGAGGAAGTGTTGCGTATTGTCAGGGGAGTGGAATGTTTGTTTGACTCATTAATCACTTGATCATCATGAAAACGAGTTTGTCATTTATCAGCCCTAAGGATTTTAAATCATATTAAATACACCTGACCTCTGCACAGACTCACACACACGTTTGAAGTGATTAGGGTTTTTTTTTTTTGTCGTTTAATTTAATAATAACAGAAGGATTTATTTTATACAGGATTCTCACTGATTTAATTGAAGAGTCTGATCGGTTTTAATCTAATCCCTCCTGAACCGCGTGGTCTTACGTGTAACAGTAAAGATTTACTTCTACACTTGTTCATCACTGACGCTGACATCATTTCATTATCAACTATTATCAAGTTGTTTTAATACAGAAGTGTAAAACCGCGAATAAAGGCCTTTCATCCTTAAATCTATATATCATCTTCATTAAGCCAGTCGTGTGGAATCATTGTAAATCTTGTCCTTTTCCTTATTGTTTATATAAGAAATCCTTTAAGTCACGCTGAAGCGACACGTGGGATGATCCTGAAGAAAGTGACTCGCATACAAATGGTCACAGCTGAGCCATAATTACACACATCTCACCATACCGGGCTCATTTAAAGATAACCTCTGGTGTAGTAAGCAGGAAATCAGAGACGCGTAATGCGTTTCCGACTCTAAGCTGCACACCCCGAACGCTGAAAAACCCACACTGACACCATCTTCCTTCTGAAATCGCACACTGTTCTGGGAGATAATCACTCCCATAATGAGTCCCCAAATTAAGAGGAGAAACGGCACGCCAGATTAGAGAAGAGCACGGAGCCAGCAAAGGGCTGTGGGAGAGGGGAAGTGGAGCTGATGGAGGAGATGGAGAGAGGAGTCAGAGGGATGAGGAGGAGGTGAGAAAGAAAGCACTGGCAGATAGTTTTATTCTTTAATTACTCCCCTTGTTAACCCGTCTCACTCACTCCATGTCTGCTCCTCCTGCGGGGCAGTGCTGCAGAGTGTCTGGACGAAGAGGCCGGGGACAGTTTAATCCCACTGCCTTGTGCGTCTCAGCTTCTGCAATAAATTCTCTCCACTGTCACTTGTCTCTGCTGCATACTCTCCTGCAGGGCTACACACACACACACACACACACACATACACCCATCTGTTCCTGGAGATAATGCACAGGCTGCAGCTTATTGCCTTCATTGTCCCCATTCGTCTTTTTTTGAAACATTGTATATGTATTGGGGCAAATATAATGCAAAGTCAAGTCTCATATGAGAACAGAAATGACACTTAATTTCCAAACGCAAGTATGATGTGGGGTCAATTTTTCTTTATTTCTATTCCGCCCGTCTCCTTTTATTTGACGCCTGTACTGTGTCACGTCCATATACTGTATGTGTGTCAGCCCCGAACCGCAGTCGCTGCCACTGCATGTTGCTGACTCAGCAGTCCAATGTTCCGTTTTTGCATCTCGCTGACGCTGGGGATGAAAAATGGGCTCGGCTCATAAAACTCATCACGCGGAGCCCGCTTAAGTGTTTGAGGTCGAAAAACCGAACGGAACGAAAGGCGGTGCATTGTGTTCAACGGTTTTCTGATGGAGGATGTGAGAGATGAAGGTGGTGTTCTCAATAAGATAAGAAGATAAGAAGGTACACCCTTACACACACGCACACACACATACACACAGTGAACAAGGCTTCAAAAGTCAAAGGGGTTACTAAAGTAAATATACAAAATAGAATAAATTCAGTCGGTTTCATAGTAGCTCATTAGATTTCATGTTGATGCTTTATTATTATGCAGTAGGGCTCATGAAGCAGAAAAAAGGGAAGCGGTGCTGCTCGGTGGTGTCAGGTTTCCTGCGGTGTCAGTCCAGTACAGTATGTACTGTATATTCCAGCGCGGCCCAGCAGGCTATGTGATCTAAGCAGGCTTAAATATGGCATAATGGTTTGGACCAAACAGCTGCAGCGGCTCCCCAGGGGTTTCTGAGCTCAGTGCAGTTTTTAGCATTTAAAGCAACACACATCCAGACCATCCAGGAACCAGTGGTGAGACAGGTCAAAAGAACCCCACTAACAGAACAAGTGTGGATGGAGGCATCTGAGACCGGGTCGAATCTAGACATTGATGGACCAATGTGGTTACGGCAGATGAAGAGGCACTGACTGTGGCTTGTCAGGGTGTCCTCGTCTCTGACAAGCCACTGCTGAGGCTGCATTCAGTCAGAGCTGCTACCTGAGTGTGGAGCTAACACAACACCTTATACCACACATATATCACATCCTACATTCTTCTTCTAATTCCTCTTCACATCATTTACTCTGTGTAAATCTAGAAATGATTAACATTTAACCCTACTCAACACGTATGTAACAAATGTAAATATTTTCTGTATTATGTACAGTGAAATCCTCCTTTTCTTGATGTCAGTTCTTCCTCTACAGTCAGCACTACTAATCTAATTATCTCTGCTTTTGCTAAGTCATGGAAAGTGTGTGCAGTGATTTTCTTACAGGTAAACTCCCCGACAGCTTAGGCGTTTACGAGGTAGTTGAATATTTCCAACATTGCCTTTTTATCAATTTACTTTATTTAATTCAGGTTCCTCCACAGAGAGAGTTTCCTTCAAAATGCAGTATGGGCTATATTTTCTGAGCTCATGCATAAAACGTCAGTGAAAATATTGTAAAGGACAGATTTATGTCTTCCCTGTAAAAGAAAAAAAATACCTGGCAGCTCCATATAAAATGTCTTTCTATTTACACTATTCACTAATTATTGTGGCTCAACAAGATAAATCAATCTCATTGTATTATATACATCTTATGTACACAATCCCAACAGTTTCATGGCGCATTTGAGAATACAGCATCATAACAATCTGATTCACAACAGTTTAATAACACAAGGATGGGACCATCGTTTGCATAATCATGCATTTTTAACCCAGCAAGGCCACGTACACTACATGTGACGACCAGTAGGAGGAAGCACATGCTTTACCTCCCAACTTCCTGACCTAGTTTCCTACAATGAGCGCCAGGGACATTTTGTTCCTCTCCCATCCATCGTTCCTCATTTGTGCATGAGTTCGACCGTTTGAGTAACTTAAAGGGCAGGGTCTCAAAAAAAACCAAAAAAAAAATGAGCATATTTCACATTCACAGTACGTCCTCTTCTGTGTAAACAGTGAATTTGTGTCCACGGTGACTGAGGAATTCAAAACTGAACTTTTAATAAACTTGAATAAAATTTTCAAAAATGTAGCTTCTGTCCAGCAAGTACAGCCGCGACTTATTGTGGACTGTACCCGCTGACCTGTTTGTTGTGTAATGTAAATAAAATGTCCTCCTGTGTCAGCTGTTTAACAGCTTTTTAACTGGAGTCCATATAATTTTCTGTACTTAAAGGATTTGGAGCCCTCAAATACTCCCCTGACCCATGCTTATTCAGCAAAATCGGCCTGCACCATGTGTATGGATATAGTAGCACACACACACACACACACACACACACACACACACACACGCACACACGCACACACATACACAAACACACACGCACACAGAACTTGTTGTTGCAGACACATTTGTTGAGGAAGCACATGTGTGCCTCAACTTGGAAAGGGAAGCAGACACACACACAGTTTTTGCGTGTATGCAGCTCAGTGCAGTGAAAGTACAGCGACTGAAGTTTTTACAAGTTTAGCAATAAGAGGATTGTGTTATGTAAAAGGTTTTTGTTGTGTGTGTGTGTGTGTGTGTGTGCGCGCGTTTGTGCGTGTTTACTTGTCTCTATCTGTGTTGTCGATCAAACGGCGACAGCACAGGAGTGGGATCATGTGGGTGTGTACGTGAAGTTTCAAGCTGTCACTGAACAAGAGGTTTAGACAGGCCCTGCTGGTATGTGCACGCAACTGAAACTGAAAAGTGATGTATGATTTTACAGTGCGTGTCAAAACATTCATACATCCATGCTTTGTGTGTCTCTTTTGGTTTTGGTTACTTTAGATGTGTGTGTCTGTTTGTGTGTACATGTGTGTGTATATATATATATATATATGCACTGTATATGTGTGTGTGTGTGTGTCTGATGTTGATATATTGATGTTAGGCATCGAAAACAAAATTCAGTGTATATTCTTTTATTATATTCTATATTCTTTGTTTTTTTCCATTTTTTTATTTATTTTCTTGCTTGTTTTTTTGGGGGTGGGGTTTGAAGCTGATGTGAGCTGCAGTGTGAGAAACAAAACAAAGAGTCCTACCTGAACGCAGCTTTTTCATCCGAGTCACTGAGACATTGATGCAGCTGATAACGGCGAGTATAGTAACAGTAATGGTGGCTTTCATCTGGGGAATACTTTTGGCGGTTCATGTTTAATTCCGCCGCAGTAAACGGTCATGAGAACGAGGCTTTCAGCAGACGCCCATTTGGCATAATTCCCCTCCAGGGACGATGCATTCAGGCTTGGGGACAATCTGCGGCCGTGTGTGTGTCTGTGCAGCGCACAGAGAGGCTGTGCGATATGATGTTGATATATTGATGTTAGGCATCGAAAACAAAATTCAGTGTATATTCATGTCTTTTTCCATTTTTTAATTTATTTTCTTGTTTGTTTTTTTGGGGGGGGGGTGGGGGGGTTGGAGCTGATGTGAGCGGCAGTGTGAGAAACAAAACAAAAAGTACCTGAACGCAGCTTTTTCATCCGAGTCACTGAGACATTGATGCAGCTGATAACGGCGAGTATAGTAACAGTAATGGTGGCTTTCATCTGGGGAATACTTTTGGCGGTTCATGTTTAATTCCGCCGCAGTAAACGGTCATGAGAACGAGGCTTTCAGCAGACGCCCATTTGGCATAATTCCCCTCCAGGGACGATGCATTCAGGCTTGGGGACAATCTGCGGCCGTGTGTGTGTCTGTGCAGCGCACAGAGAGGCTGTGCGATATCTTCACACAGGCAGACAAAGCTGTCGGCAGACATATCCCACAGCTGAGCAAAATGTACAGAGCAGCCACCGCTAAACCCGTGAAAGGCCTTGCCAGTCAGCCAAAATGGCAGCCTTTGTTCGCAGTATCACTAATCTTCCACAAATGTTAGCACTGAGACACTTTGCGCTTACCGCCCTTGTGGTGACAGTGTAGATTAGGAACCTACAGGGAACCGGGCTGAAGAATAAAATGTTGCAAAATTAACGAGTCTGTGTTGACAATGCAGGCTGACAACCCACAATGAGACAGAGGGGACTTGTTGTTTTTGTCAGTATCCCTGTGGCACGTGTGTTCATGTTTTTTTTCCATCCAGTACAATTACATTAAAAAAACACACACACACACAAACGCACAGTGGCTAAGATAAATGAATCGCACTGCTCAGTTGTCTTAGATCACCTTGAGGCTCATTTCCGAAGCCGCGTGCCTTGGTCTCGCTCGCACAAAACAAGTTGCCCGCACATTCGTCACCGACCTCTCTGTGGCTGCGCTGCAAAGTGAAAGCAGTCATATTCAGTACACTGTGTCCTTGGTTGGTTATTACAAAAGGAAGTGGCTGAAAACCTCCTACACACATGCCAACCTTCACTCCCAGAGAGACATCATTAACAAGAGGGTGTCGTGCATTTGTTGACAGTGAAAGGAATCTAAACTGAAAAGATTTTCATGGGAAAAAAAAAAAAAGTCTCATATTCTCTGATGGCAAGTTGGTTTGTGTGCTGCGACCAATGACGAGTCCCAAAACTTTCACGCGGAAACTATTTGCACAAGTTGTCTTTTAAAAGAGACAATGTGGCAGAGCTTCCGCTTTAACTTGACTTGCCAGTACAATCGAATGGCGCAAGGACAAACGCTGGGAAACGAACCAGGTGTTTAAGCTGCACAATGGCCCGGCGTGACACGAATGGCAAATTTGTCATTGGTAATAAAGGCAGGCAGTGCAGGATGCATGGCTGGAAAACCAAGATTGTTTACTGTTAAAAGAGGAAGGGACATTCTGACTGTATGCACAGCTTATGATGCAATGGAAAGGCTGCACTAAAACACTACCAAATGTGTGGCCGATGTCGATGCATTTGTTTGTGTGCTCTCCACACTCGTGTTATATTTGAGAACACTCTCAAGGCTGTTGATGTTGTGTTTTTGTACACTGAGCGTGCAGAAAGCAGTGCCGGCTTGACCTTAAACTACCTATGGCAGCTCCGGTTGCAGAAGAGGATGCTGCACCAATTGCACCATCATCAGACAACAACTGCAGCTCACGGACAGATAAGCACATGGAGGGGAAACATGTTTTAACCAAAATGTAAAAAAATCTGCAGCCTGGAGTTAAATAAACAAACCTGGCTGGAAATGTTTTTTTATATACACATAGGGCAGTGGACTGGGTAATACATGTTATTTGAATTACCAATGTTTAGCCAGGACTTGGATGCAAACTATAAAAAGGAACAGTCAGCACACGCTTTGCCAAGCTCCATAACTCCAACTGAATACAAACGTATAATTTGTTTGTTGTTGTGTCTTGTGAGTTGGTTCTTGTTCATTGACCCAAGAACCAACTGGTGGGGCCTGTTTTGTTATCAGTGTAATAAGTAGAGAAGCTAATGATTTACTTTGTGTTATTATGTCCAAGATAAACAAGGGGAATATATTTTGTCTCATAATTCCAATGCAATCCTCTTTTTTTATTTGGTGTTGTCACGATTTCTTCTTTGTCTCCTTTTTCACAAATCAACAGTGCATAATCAAACACTGTGTCCTCAGTTGCTCAGTTAAGATTGTTGTCTACTGGAGACGGTACAGTTAGATTAGATTGTGCATTGATTTGTAGATATAAAGTCAAGTTTTCCCAGGATATCGAGACTCTGGTGTAATGTTTTACAGCCCTGAGATCATATCTGCTTTGCTCTTTCAAAAAAAAGTACATAGAGAAAGCAAGTAAGAGATAGACTGGACAGGGAGCAGTGGTGCCATTTCACTAGATCATTAATTGAACTCTGTTCCCAATAATCTGCAAGAATGTGGAGTATTATTAATATTATTATTATGATCCCTTAACTACTCATACTGTTCTGGCACTGAGGAAATAAAAAGAGTAAAACAGGTTCAGCCAAATAAAATGTTTACAACAATTCAGCCTACATCGATACGCTATTGTTTGTGCAAGAAATTATGTTTCTATGTGGAATATTCATCATTTCAGAAAAAAAAAACGTTCTGAGTAAATTCTGCTACAGGAAATTCTGATCATTGCATTAACAAGGCTTGGAAATGGCTTGCCTGGTACATTGCAAACTTTATTGCGCTCAGCAGCAGTTAGATTACGTCACATTTGTTTTTCAGAAATGTTTTTATGTAATAATAAATTCTCTGTAAGTGGAAATGAGCTCAGTGTTATAGGGTCACGATGACTAGAAGAAAAAAGAAAACTCCTTCGGGGACAATATCCTCTAATGTCCTACCACTGCCAGCTTCATTCATCAACTCTCACTAAATATACTGCATGTAGCATAAAAGGCCCTGACGCGCACTGGCCTTATGATGAATGGGATCGCTTTTGCAGGTGTTTGGGGACTGAATCCCTGCTGGACTCTCACATTAAAAAGTGTATGGATTGGTCAGGAAACCTCATTTCCCAAGTTTGCAGCAAGACAGTCCACTTTTCTCTACCCTGTTTAAATCGTTGTTGTTGTTTTTCTTGTATTTTGTGTTTCCACCCTTCTGACATGATAAAGCTTTTTGTGTATACAATGCATTTCCTAGTCCCTTACCCTAACCCTACATCCGAACCAGAACTTGACCTTAGCATGACCTTAACCAAGACTAAAGTAGCCTGTCACCGTACCATACACACACACTCTCTCACACACACACACAAACGCAGACGTGTGGCAAATCATCACACTTTCCCCTTGAGTACAGATGCAAATCTATACAAACAGTGGTGGCACGCAAACAGCAGCCTTCTGGGCACTCGGCCAAAAGTGAGGAGCTCTGCTCTAAACACAGATGAGGGCATGCTGTTTTTTAATAGTCAGCACTTTCAATGCACAAGTTTAAGCGAGGTGCAATGTTGATCTGTAAAAACAAATAGGGAGGAATCGAGCTAAAGGCATAGTTTCCTTAAGTTTTCCTTCAGCCATGGCTGCTTCTGCAATAAATAATTGTTATGTGTGGCAAGGTGTCTGTCTCTGCTGGCAAAGTGCTTATTAGTTGTTGTCTACCAGTTGTAGCAGTTTGCATTAGAGATGAGTGTTAGAGACACTAATTGCGGGTTTGACGGTTTGAACTAACAGGTTATGCAAGACAGCCGCTGCATCCATACAAATTTGAAGTGTGGCAAACGATATTCAATAATAATATGACAAAGTGATAGGATTAGAAAATTGATGCACTGAGGTTTATCTGGGCACAGACAGGCTCCTGTCCTTAAGTTACTGCCACAACCTCTTGTCAACACCGAGGGTGCAATTAGAGAATCTACCTGTAGGGGGCTCACAGGTACCAGATTCATTACTCACTGCTTTGCTAGGGAAGAAGCATCCATACATTAACAAATGATTGTTTAACTAATAGAAGCGGCTGATTTGCATATTAGTTAGACACCTCTATACATTGTGAAATGAGCAAACTCACAGCGCTGGATGTCAATCCAGGATGAGACGGGTCGAGGTTCTGCTGGTTCTCATTCCCTGCATGAAAACAAGCTGTTTTAGCCACTGGGTGCTGGATGAATACAGTCCAGCCTGCCACCGCAGCTGTTTGGACAGGAAACGTGATGTTTTGGGCTCAAGAATAAAGCTTAGAAAAAGTGGGATCCAAAATAAATAACACACCTCACAAGTGTTCTGCTCCAGCTGCTTAACAGCCAGCTCACAATGTCACTATTGGCAGCTGTGTGTAGTGTGTGCACAAGGCTCAAGCCTCTAGAGGGCCTACTAATACTACCTGTAGTACCGATGTGTATCCAGTAATGTTGCATCAGCGGTTTTGTGTCGGGCTGCCTTTTTCTGTCATGTGGAAGGCCTGCATAGAAATCATGGCTTGTACAAAGCATATCAAAGAAGTATGCAGTATCTCATCTGGGTTTCATGGGGACAATTCCCCAAAAAAAAAAAAACATTCCTGCACCAGTGCCAGGGACAACTATGCATCTCACCTTTCTGCCAACAGAACAGAAAACGGGCTGTAAATGATGCAGGTGTGAACTGTGAGTGTAAAGTGAGGCGCTGCTGGCAAAAGAAGAGTCCTGAATTGAGTTTTCCCTACATGGGGAAAGGTTAGGAAAACAGCAGTAAGCCTTTGGCGACATGAGTGTGGGATTTCAAAGCTGCGACATTTCAGTGACTTGTGTCCTCAGCGGAGCAGCCGAGCGGACGCGTGCCAGTGGGTCATTACCATGATGACTGCATCTTCTTTACATCTTTGACAGTCCTCTCCGGATCAAACCCACCGCTGAAGATCTGTTGTCCCGGACAAGAAAGGACACAAGTTCATGGACTGCTAAGCTACAAAGTTGACAAAGTTGTGTGCTTGCGTTCATTAACGGCGCTAATGTGCTGGGACTTGCATTCTCCCTGTTTCCAGACAGATCAATAATGTTCCAGCGCTTTCTGCAACTTGGACGGTATCTTCACAACAGCGTACCACCTGCTGCCAGCAGCTCTTTAACTTGCACACAAACAAGCCCTGCCCGGCCGTGAGTTTACAGCTTCCATAAAGCTGCCTTTTTTCTGGACGATATAATCTCACCCAATCTCTTTTAATTTGTTTGGCTCTCAGCGTTCCCATAGGAGACTCCTCTCAGTTGGCAAACAAACAAAACCCTGCGCGGAGTTTGAGGCAAAGTGCTCAGAGGAAACAGTTCTGGGTTGAAGCTGAGCGGGAGAAACCTTTTCTCCAAATCAAGTGCACACTGAAGCTCTGGGAGGTGTGTCCAGTTCAGTCGCTCCTGGAAACCCCCATGGATTCACTTTCACATTAGTCGTCTGTCTGGGATGTCATGTGATTAGTAGCACATTGGTTCCACTTACTGTAAATGGATGTAATTTATGCTCAGATTAAGATTTCGGAGGATGGAGAGTGGATGGCTTGTATGAGTAGGAAAGATCATCAATAATAGTGTACTCTACCCAGTGTGGTTCAAAGTAATATTAAAGTAATAGTAAATAGTACATCAAATAAGTATAATCTTGTTTAATTAATAATAATTGTATTACAATACTTTTTAAAATGTATGTTTCTGCCATACATAGCAATAGGTCATAATTTCTTGTAATATATATAATAATATATATAATATTTGTAATATTTTCTGAGTTTGGTTTGTCATTCAGCTCAGACTAGGCCATTCCCACACCTTCGGACTGATGTATCAGCTTTTGCTACAAGTATTTTCATCACAGGAAGTGGAGCCACCCTCGGGCAGGGCCCCCAGGCCTGGAGTCACATTGCCACTGTTCTCGATTGTTTTTTTGGAGATAGGGGAAGTTTGTGGTCACAGAAAAGTCACCTCGGTGTGTTAGCAGCATACATCACATCAGTGGGGCGTGATGGGAAAACGTCTTTACATGTCACCGCGCTGTCACATGGTGCACTTCTGCATTCGCAGAGGTATAAATGCTGCGGGAGTTATTCTTGTGCTCACAGCGCGCCTGTGCTGCACCTGATCTAAAGGTCGAGTACGTGTACGTTTATGATGTTTACATTGTACCTCCGACACCTAAGAGTGGTGCGGGACTGAGCAGAGGTTTGAAATATTCTCATATATAGAATAGTTTTTTGCCGGGAATGAAATATCAATGAAATATTCTATTCCCTCATTAGCTCCCAGGAAAGGTGGAACTACGGGAACTATGTAATCATACATCACTGTGTATATTCTGCATGGGTGCACACGCATAGACGTGAATGTTGATTCTTTACTTATTATGATGTGAATACGTTTGTGTGTGTCTGTTCTTGTACATGTTGTACTCAGCTGCGGGTTTCCTTTGTGGCGCTGCCACAGTGACGCAGTGCTGCGCGTTGCCTTTTAACCTCCCGACATCAACACAAAGACACCAGCCCCAAAACAAACTCCTCACGGCGCACAACCTGTGATGTCTCTTCTCCCTGCAGATTGCGAGGAGTACAATATTTCTCATATTTACAATCACCTCGGAACTAAATCCCCAAGTGCCCAATTTAGACTTCTGCATGAGGGGACCCCAGTTTTCTGCTGTTGTGTAACTTTAACCACTGCCTTTGTGTCGGAAAAACCATCGGGGAGGTGAAAAGGGGCTAATTTGTCAAGCAGTGAGGCAGTTGGCATCCAGTTCAATAAAACACAGACTTTACATTTTATGTAAGGGTGTGCTATGAAACAGAGCCAGCATGAAAAGTTTGATTATTATAGTGAGGTAGCTGTTATATTCTGATACATAAACAGTGGCAATATCTTAAAGAAACATACCACATATTCTGAATCTGTTTTATAGCCCACAAGTTGCCAGTTACCAAGCAACACTGAACATTTCCTGTCTTTTTTTTTATATGTTCTTCATGTCAACGGCGACAGCAATAATCCAAGGTATGCGTGCATAGACTTCACAAAGGGCAGATTACCACTTGCTGAACTATTTGTAGCAATGCACTGGAGAGTTAGTTTTAATAATTCTGCAGGAGGACACACACACACACACACACACACACACACACACACACATGGAGGGTAAAGCATTTGCACATGGCCCTTGGTCTCACAGACAGCAGTAAACAGGAAGCCATTTGCATGTGTTCCATGTTATTTGACATGACCTCACGTCAGCTCAGGCCTGCGCTCGGCCGTCGTACCTGTGAGGCTGGATTGAAAATGTCATCACTTCAGGATTACCCCTGTCTGAGCTGGGCGTCGGCTCCCTCTGCTCAGGCCTGTGCTGATCTCACCTGGGATGACAGCGGAGGCACGCCCGCACACAAATACGCACACACACACACACACACACACACACAGAGTCATATATGCACATTCAGAACATTAAGCCATATATACACACGAACCCATTTATAAGAACATTTTAATTACATTAGTCCTCCCTAGGTAATTGCGTTTTTTTGTGGAATGAAAATATAGTTTATGTAACCTCTTTTTTTTTATTGTCTTATTTTAATGATTTTACAAAAGCTGACCAAAGGTGAAAGACTTTTTTATGTTGACTCAATTTGTATATATTTGGCAAAGAAATGATAACTGACTAAATATTAGTTTTTCTTGGATTATTCTATACGGCAAATGATTTCATGATTTGGTGTTTGAAGTCAGGGTATGATTATGAAAGTTGGTAATATTATTGTTGTGTCATCAGACATTCTGGATCAGCCTTATCGCCATTTGCCGTCCCTTAACGTAATGCTTCATAATGAGCACACGCACAAATATGTGCAGAGCTGTGCGTGCACACCCAAACTCACAAGGAATCCGCAACTCCCGATCCACACGCCTCTCACATAAACAAGCCATGTACTCACCTGCAGCTGAACTGGTCCTGACTGGCTGGAAGAGTCACAGCGGCGGCTGTTGTGCTGGTCTACAGGGACACACTATTAATTGGTCATTTGTTTTTTCACCTGTCTCGGGATGTTATGTAACCGGGAACAAGGTCACACCATCTCAAGTGGAGGCAAACATTCATCCTGAAAAAACGAAAACCCGCCGCCTCCAGAGCGGGTGGGCCGCTGGGGTTATGAAATCATTTCTTTTAGCCTTTGCAGCTGATTAATGCAGGTGTTATTAAGTGTTGATATGTCAACATTACAAGACCACATCAAAGTTTTGAAGTGTGTTCAGTGGATTAGAATATGCATTCATGCTCAATATGCAGAGCTCGTCAGATCAACTGAGATAAACATACAAAACGCAAAATCAATAGCAAATGCAACAATGTGCCAGAATGACAACAATGTGCAACAATCAATCAAATTTTATTTGCACAGCCCATATTCACAAATCTCAGTTTGCCTCAAAGGGCTTAGGCCTTTCTTCAGATGCATTGGAACAAAGTCCTGAATGCCTGAGGCGGTTACTGCCACAATAGATTAATAATTAACAAATGAAGATTAAAAATTCATTTAAAAAAAAAAAACAATAGTACACCAGTGCTCAGGTCTCTATGTTCTTAGATGAAGGTCAACTTTTTTTTTTTTTGGTTTACAGCCACCTCCCAGATTGCAAAAGACTATTACAACACATACACATACACATACACAAGATGTGCAGATGTATACAGGAGACACAAGTGAATTCGACCTGCTCACTCAGGTCCTCAGAATTAAAACCATTTCCTAGAACAACTCAGACTGCGTCTGGTCTCGACGGTTTGTTCTGCTGTGTTTCATTCATTAAGTTATCATCCAACATGCAGCTACTCTGCAACATTTCACTGGAAAGTCGGAATAAAGTTGTGCAAGGCATTCCGCCGAGCGCTTTCCCACACCCTGAAACATATTGCAAAATCATTGCCGACTCTTTAAAGTGACAATGTAACTTGCATCATATCCACTGCACTGACAACACAGTCAGTGCAGTGGATATAGCGCAAATTAATGCATCATTTGTTGGCGAAGAAGAAACAAGTGATAAGTGAAATGTGATCGCTTACAGTACTTTATCATCACTTATAAACAGAGTCAGTGCTAAATGAGCCTTTAACTGAATGGAGTTTGTTATTCCTTCTTTCTTCCCCATCTTCCACTCATCGTGAAAACACGCCCTTGCCTTCCCTCTCTTTCCACCTCTGTCCCCTTCAGCTAATCACTTGTTTTGCAAATGTGCCTCTGCAGGAGGTGGTGGAAAGAGGCTGTGATTTGCAGCCAGTCATAAAGCATTGTGAATGGGTGAGCAGCTTGTACCAGACACATGCAGGGCTGTTTGCTGTCTGGATCCCAGGACTTAATCCGTGTTCTGGTAGGAGTTAATAAGGGTTTAGAGGCGGGATGCTGTCTGTTTAGACAGAGCTTTGATGCCCTGGAAGGGCTGATGTGGCATTCCGGAATGTCCTTCTGCTCTGAGGCACATGTTTCTACAACCGTGCCACTGGGCGCTGCACATGTACCTCAGGACCACCTGGACTACAACGTGACGATCCGAGAAGATGTGTTTATACTATTGGTCACAGAAATACTAATTGTTGATCTTCTGTCAGGTGCATTTAACAATCTTATATCACCTCACTGTAAAATCATTTTTAACAGTGCAACGGTAAGTTATAGTAAATTGCAGGTAACCATGACAACAATACTGTGAGTAATAATATGCACATCAATACAATAGAACAGTTATACTAATTTATTAGGTTTGCTGCTCAGATAATAATGGGAGCAGTGGTGGAAAAGTTCCTCCCACATCTATATTAGTTTCCTATATTTATTCTTATTGGGTCATCTCATCATGCGATGCTCATGTTATGAATGTATTAAAAGCGCAGCCCATGTCATTTCTCTTTCCTGTGTGAGCACCTGACAGGAAGGTGAAAAAGGGTGGGTGTAACTTTCCGTCGTCTCTCTCCCTTTAAACTGCCCTGCCCAGTACACTCCGCACGCCGTGTCAGTCTTCTGTCCCGGGTATCCAATCCCGCATCCCTGACGAACGGAAGTCAGACGTCACTGCTGCCGATGCACCAGCGTCATCAGGAAAAGGCCTGGGATCAGCGCCTGAAGGCTCCTTCCTGGTTCATAGCCGACTTAGACTGGTTCAGTGCTTGCACTCACACGCAAATGGTGCACACCCACACGCAAACACAAACGTGCAGCAGCTTGGCTACTACTAATCTCCTCAGTGGGACTAGAGTTTGTTGTACCTGCTCCACTCCCTATGGCATTGACGGCAAATGCAGGTCATCACGCACAGGTTGACAACACTGACTTTTGTTTAATGATTTTAAGCCTCTATTATTGTTGCTTTTAACTCTTTTACACTATCAATAAATCAAGCAGGAAGTGAGTCGACCAAGCCCATTTACTGTTTCCTATTTGACAGAACAGTTTTGTGTACAGTGGAGAGCTCAGAGACACTGGCACATTATTGACAACCCCTTCAGCTCTTCATATGACAGGTTGTATGGTGATGCTGTACGTTTGGAGACAATGTTATGTGTTGTATGTACATTGTTGTTATGGATGTACATTGGATGACTCCTTGAGTTATAGTTTATTATTGTTATAACTTATTAACATCAAAATCATGCAACAGAATGACTTCAACTTTATTCAACTTTAACCTGTAACACTGCTTCAGAGTTACCTGCTCAGGCTGAGCTGCTGATGAGAGGTGATCTCATCCCTAATTAAAGGGAAGATGGCATTTTATGACAGGGTGGTGTTGCCTTCGGGACGTAATTTTGCAAACAAATTAAGCATGTGGGTGGAGTCCCGTCGATAACCGACGTCTTTATGGTCATCACGCCTCACACTGCATTGTGTTGTTGAGCTGCAACTACGTAAGTGTAGACAGTCTTCTTATTCGATTGGCTGGCATATTATTAATGTACGAGACCCACCCAAAGTTCAAAGCAGATCACGGTGTTCTTCTAGAAGATCCACTTGAACACAAGAAACCTATTTTAAATATATGACGGATTTGTAAGCCACTGACATATGTTCATATTTTCTTCTGTACCCAGTAGGTCTATTTTTAAAAAAGAGTTGCTTTTTTTCTGCTCTTGATTCTTTTATGTTTTTTTGAATGTATGACACAAATGCTCATCAAAACAACATATGGGGGAAAAGAACATATCCATTACCCGTTTAATGTAATTAAGTGTCCCAGCTTTTCAGCAATTAATCACAACAGAGATGGTTGCTGTGGGAAACAAGGCTCAGCCCCCACCCCACCCCCACCCCCCACCCCCCCTCGGGTAGAGCTCCAGTACTCTGTGTTTGTTTTTGTCTGAGTTTGCTCTCATGAGTCTTGATGTGCTGAACAGCTCTCACACCCCATCACTGGCACATATCCTCTTTTTTCTTTTACCTTTTTTTTTTTTTTTACATTTCAGCAGCAGTAGTGTTAATCCAGCCAGAGCTTCCACGGAAGAACAAACAGGCCACTGTATCTGCAGTGACCCAGACAAGTTCAAACACTGGCTGTTGCAACACTGACAAAGTCACGTTCATACTCCAAGTACAAGTCAGCCCTTAAATGGAAATCATCTGACTCGTGCGTGTGCGCGCGTGTGTGTGTGTGTGAGTGTGTGTGTGTTTACCAAGGAACTCATTGACCTGTCAGAATATAGTTCTGGATTGTTGATAATAATGAATACAGTATGCATTCATATACCTAGTGAAGTATAAATATTCACCTTGCACATCTGGATCCACAACACATGTACTTTTACTTTTACTTGACACTGTGACGTTGTCCCAGTCTGTTTGACACAGTGCAGGACAGTAGCCAAAGAAACCTCTTTTACCCCCTGACCCACATCACAGCTCTCATTGTGTGTGTGTGTGTGTGTGTGTGTGTGTGTGTGTATTTTGATTATATATCCCAGTGCACACCACTTCACTCAGCGTCTGTTGCACTGGAGCTACAGTTGCAAATTCGACACTTATGATGTGGAATATGTGTTATTGCCAGTAAACTCTGAGTGCCTCCCATCTTTTAACAAATGATTCCGGGTGTTTAGTAGAAGTCATTTTGTCCAGCGTCCCAGCGACATTCACAACTGGACTATTAAACTTTGTGATTCAGCACAGACTTTGGCTCTGACAGAAAACTGCAAAGACTTTTCCTCATCCAAAACCAATAGTCTAGTGGTTCTGTCGCACAAGTAACGTGACACCGAGTTTCACTTTCAGACCTTCGTTTGTTCCAAAGACATTCTGTTTCTTTTTGCTTCCCTCAGTATGCGGAGTGGCTGCGTGGGTGTTTTTTTCGCAGCGCCGTGGCTGGTTGCCTGCCAGTGACCGTACTTTGAACCAGCAGCAGCTGGGCTGTGAGCAACGCCAAGCGTAGATGGCAGGCTGGACCGGAGAAGCATAGACCGTCTCTCTCTCTCTCTTTTTTTTTTTTTTTTTTGGCTCTGTTTGTTTCTGCCTTTTTCCACCATCCTTCCCTTTCTTCCTTCCTTGCATCCTCTACGTAAATAAATAAACCTGCGATGCCGCCCCAACAAACACATTTACTTGTGGATCCTATGTTTTCATTGAACTCCATTCTAAAACATCCTTTTTTTTATTTTTTTTTTTTTGCAGAAGTGACTCACTGTTTCCCCAGACACCACACACTCGGTTTTTGGACACACTTAGATTTTTCTTTTCAACTTTTCTTTGCTTCTTTTCGACTGACAGGGTGGCCTCTGTGTGGAGTGTTGGTATTGGACATGTTTGGAAATTCTCCATTCCCACCTCTTTTTTTTTTTCTTGTTGCTCCTTCATCTCTGCTTTGTTTGGGGGCTTCCTTGTTTTTTTTCCTCTCCAGATTCACTTGCATCTCATCTCTTGTTTTTCAGTCAGCACTTTTTTTTTATTATATTAAACAGTAGTAGAAATGGGAAGAAGACAAAGCGGAAATGATTTAGTGCAAAACCTTTCAAATTAAATATTAAAAACAATTAAATATTAGTAGACATTATATATGTATCTGATTTGGTTTGTGACACAAGCTGTTTTTGTTGTTTTTGTTGTTGTTCGCCCTGGTTCTTGTTCTAATAATAGCTTTTGCTTGTACCCTAAATTAAACACCCACTAATGAACTACAGGTTTCCTTTCTTCCCATCCACTTGCGTCCTGCTCCCTGCCTGTTTTATGCTTTAGGGCTCGCTGAGTCAGACACAGGGAGGGTTGCAGCTATACACAGCTGCATTTGCCATTCATTTAGGGAGGAGTCAGAGTGCTGTGTGGAGTCCTGTACTCCAGATTGTTGTTGTTGTTGTGAGACATCATAAGTTTTCTGCCTAAGTAATTCCAGAAAGGAAAACTCTGATGCTATTTTCAGCCTATACACATAAGAACATGCACATACAGAACACTGCGTAGCTTATTAAATAAGTGTTCATACCACATACAGTACTGTGAATTACACTCATGCAACAAATCAGTGTTTCATATGAAATGCTTTTATAGCAGCAGAGGCAGCGCACCATGTCTGTTTCAATGCATATAACCTAAAATAAATGACATTTCATTTACCAGCTGATCAGCTAACCAAATGCACGCATCAGCGTACAATCAACTAATTCAGCGCTGTTGTTTTCTTTTCTTTTTTTCCTTTTTGCCTAACCGTGACATTTTCTTTTACTTGAGTTCAATCAACAGAAACACTTTGAAGTGAACTCTGACCTCTATGTGAACACAATTAAAACAACACGGGTTTATGAGGCTTCCCTGAATGCACACAGTTGCTGAGTGGTACAATAATTGACACCATATGGCTTCTAAACCATATACTGTGCTGATCGCCCTGTAAGGGCCAACATTAGCCCTCAGTGCTGCATTCACTCCTGGCACTGATGTGGTGTATTCAACTGTGGTGTTGATTTGAGGTATGAGTTTATGTTTTTGCTGGTGTTTTCTACCAGGTTGGCAAAAACATAACACCCCCCCACACACACACATACCTGAGTTTTGGCAAAAACAGCACTGTTTGCATGGTGAGGCATCCATTCATGACTTCGGTAATGGGACTGGGATCAGTCCAGCTCTTGTTTTGGCTGCTCGCATCCATCTGTCAAGGGTTGGACGTTGTGCCTGCCAGGTTGTCATGTCAAGCAGGAACCCTGGAACCCTGGACTGGCTCCCCCCCCCTCCCACACACACACACACACACACACACATACCTGAGGTTGGCAAAAACAGCACTGTTTGCATGCTGAGGCATCCATTCATGACTTGGGTAATGGGACTGGGATCAGTCCAGCTCTTGTTTTGGCTGCTCGCATCCATCTGTCAAGGGTTGGACGTTGTGCCTGCCAGGTTGTCATGTCAAGCAGGAACCCTGGAACCCTGGACTGGCTTCACAGGCAGAGACACTGGTCATTTTGCTCAACAAGACCAAAAACAAGGAATGAGAGCATTAGTGAAATCAAGCAATAACAAGGCGGGAGTCAGGAAATCAGACGACCACAGGAGGAGTATAAATAGCACTTCTGCAATAATTTGATTCTGAATCCGTGTTTGTGCTTTTTAACAGTTCATTCTGACTTATGTCAATCCCTTGGTTCTTTTTTCATCCTTGTTGATTTACAGGGTGTTGCGTTTGACCCACATTTGAAATCATGGCCTGTGTCTTAGACGCCCTGGCTGCTACAGTCGGCAGTCAAGGCCAAGCTGCTGACCAAGTGTCACTTCTAACATCCTGTTGCCGCAGCATCTGACCTCTTTAGACTGACTGTGCTATTGTCCTAAAGCCATCGCACTCATTTTCCTTTTCCATATTAAAAAAGAAAAATAAAACATATTTGTCTGACTACTGGAGGCACGGTGGAAATTAGAGCCTTAAAATAGATGCACATGAATGTGAGATGTGGCTGACTCAGTCAGATGTTGGGGAAAAGTTGAGGTTGAGGCCAGGAAAGGGACGTGTTGCTGAAATGAGGTCATTGCTGGAAAAAGAAATTATAGGGCCCCTGGACCCTCATGGGAAAACACTAATGGGTGCTTCTTCCCCTCCCTGAAGGAAAACAAATATCACTTGCTGCTGTAGATGAGGATCATTTCAGTGAGAGTGAGAGAAGACGGCAGCCAACAGCCTCACTTTAATGTTTTCATTTTCATATTTTTAAAAATTGCCATCTAATCCTTCTATGCGTTCGTTTGCTGAAAGAGCCCTGTGTGACATAACATGTGCCATTACATTTTAGGAGTAAACACACACACACACATAAAGGGACATTTTGCAGATTTGGTTTTCATGCTACAGTTGGGAGCACCCATTTGTTTTAGTGTCATGGATGTGAACTCGTCTGGGGGCCATGGGGGGGAAAGGTAAAAACAGTTTATTAACTCACACGCGCTCAGTGTGTTTAAGTTGCCTTGAACCTCCCAAACCCCCGGTGACGATGAAGTGGGTCGCTTTGGTCACGAGAGGTGGGGTGAGAGAGGGAGCTGATGAATGAAGCTCTTGTGCCACCGCTGCACCATCAACGGCATCATTGACAACCAGTGGTGTTGATTTTAACACCAAATATAGAAGCGGTACACAACGTAATGTACCCGAGTTAGAAACTGCAGTGTGGGCCTACAGCTGTGACGGCAGGGTGGTATGACATCTTCAGCAGCCAATCACTTTCTACGAGCCCTGTTTTTTTTTCTCACCCAGTGTGGCCAATGGTGAAAGAAGGGAAGGGCTGTGAAAATGATGATATCATTGTGCTGCTGTGTAGTGTTTCAGCAGTTTTCACTGACGCAGTCGATGGTTCAACGAGGAACTGCGTCGCCATAGTAACCGGCCACGTTTCCTGCCAAATAAGTCGAAACAAAAGTTTAATACCAATGTAAAATGTCATATGTTTAAATAGAGACATCAGAACAAAACAAATCATGCATATTTCTAACTTTTCAGATTATTGTATGGACTCGTATAGTTTCATTGTCACTTGGTTTGTTTGCAGCTACTGCACTGATACTATAGGATACACACCATGTTCCTACCGTACTTCACTTCCTCCTTTTGATGTGGACCGTTTATAACCACAAAGCTGTTGCCGTGGCAACGCTGTTATAACAACAATGGCATGCAGTAAACAAAAAAATAATTACATCAAAAAAATGTTGCTTTAGGGTGGAAAGACTGGTAGGGTCTGGCTCTCTTCCTGATGATGACTCAGACAAGACGGGGGGGGGGGGGGCGCTTGCCAGCCACTTTGTTGTTTTTACTCTCCTCTGTCATTCTTTAACCATTTCATCAGATGCCTTCCTGTTTCTATTTTTTTCCCACTGACCCTGAACGCCTCTCCCTCTGGTTTCACTCAGAGGGAGCCGTGAGGGCCCTGTCCTTATAAGGCCAGGTGAGGGGTCCTGGGGACAATGGGGCCTGCTGTTGACATTCACTGCTGTGGCCTGTCTCTCTCAGGGAGCAGAGACGTAGGTGCTTCCCGACGTTCCCGCTGACACACGCAGATACAGAAGAAGGTAAACAGGAAGTAGATAAAAAAGCTCCCTGGTCCCCTGGGTTGACATCATCATGTGTTTTCCTTTCGAAGGTTTAAGTCTTTGGGGCTGTTTTCTCTGTCATAGCAGTCTGGAGCAAGACGCTTGTTAAACTACAAACAAGACCAGTGGTGATGGTCCTGTGATTTTCACACAAGAACCATCTTTTTCTTTCTCTTCTTTCGATCCTCACATTTCTCTTCGTATCCCATTAGATTGGCATCAAAGATTTTCTGGCATTTTTCTCAGTCTGGATCTGACGTTGCAGTTTTTGTCCAGTGGAGCTCTGCAGAGCCGCATTCCTGGGATTTTCATGAGACGTGGTGGGAGAAAACTGCTGCGTGGATTCTCCCAGGGTTTTTCTCTGTCTCTCTCTCTCTGTCCATGAAAATTTAATGATACTGACAATGTTACTGCAAAGACCAGTAAATACAGGAAAGTAAATCATGATTTGTGATTGTTGAGTTTTGTTGAGTAATTTGGAAAAACGACATGAATGAAATGTCTGACTGGTACCTGATGTTGTCATAATACAATATATAGCCTCACCAAGTCAAGTCATGCTCAGGCGGATTCATATGCCTTCCCTGGAATGAGTCTTGCCACACATCCCATCTATCTTAGTGTAAAAGCACCGGGGGATTCCTTCAATTCCTTTTAATTATCTTTCATCTCTCACCTCGGGGCAACGCCACGCACTCAGCAGAGAGGATGAAATGAGGTCTTAATCAGATTTAATAAACTGGAAATCCACACAGAGGATTTGAGCTTCTCATATGGAAAACCTGTGATGACAAGCACATCTCAGGCAGCTGAGACCGGTAACTCAGTTGGATGCTTTACGTTCCTGGTAATTTCTTTGTTACAACACTACGTCACTTTATTGTTTTACTTGGGAAAACATGGGTATGTAGTTCTACAGAGCCTATAATGAGCAAACATACATATGCAGGGTTAACTTTGGCCTCACTTCAGTAATAATGTGGAAATGTGTGTAACGTGTTCTACACATTTCAATATTTGCTATGTAGTAATGTAGAAGGGGTCAAGTGAACTATTTGGAGAAACTCAGAAATGAGTAGAAAGGCTGAAAGCAGGGAGGAGTGGGGCTCTGAAGTACACACCAGAAAAGCAAACAAACAGTACAAGTGTGGAAAAAAAAAGTGGGTGGCTATTGAGTTGAAGAGGGGTGGAGCGGTGGGAAAGAGATAAATGTAGGAATTAGAGCCCTGAGAATTTTAGTCTCCGGACGAAGAGCGGATTTGATAACAGGAGTCGACTGTCGGATTTCACAGAACTTATCTCTCGCACAATCGCGACCTGTCTTATGCCATTTCTCAGAAACAATGGCTACTCCGCACATTTGCATTGTAAACCCGGCAGCACCCTGTGCACAGGCAGTTGCCACAGAGCAGCACCACGCTGTTGTTGTATTGATACTGGTAACCAGGCATAAAGAGGACAGAGCCACACTGCACAGGCTAAATGACTCATACAGAGAGGGACTCGCCTAACTTTCCCTGCCCGCACATTATTACAGATATGATATGTGCCTTTCATTATGTATACATTCAGTTACTATGGTAACTGCTGTGTGTACGGCACCTTGGCTGTATAAGCAAATGCTGCGGCGGGGTTTTAAGTACAACATCTGTGAACAGTCTAACTGTAGGAGCATTTTGTAAATAAGTATTGTTGGTGAGAATCATTTAATGTACAAGTGGCCATGTTATTGACAAACATTCATATGGGAATAAACAATGCACTGCGCAAAAGTGTTGCTCAAACTCAAAGTGATTTGTCAAAGTATAATGTGAACAATAACACAGATGGAGACACTTATGAGAGACCGACAAAACATAACACACTTGTGAAAGTCGGCCGCCAGTGCTAAACGGAGTAAACAGTGCCAGATGGCACTGACAGCACACTGCCGGCATGGGCAGAGACCAGCACCGAGAACACTTTAAACACTGTGAGACGTGACGAGGAAACAGGCCCCTAAACACGGGGGTCAACTTGTCACAGTGCGTTACCTCTGCTCCAAAGCCGCGTCCGCAGGGCTTCAGCACACGCTGCTAAGCTCCGCCAGGATGTGGCCATGTTTCCTCTAGGAGTCTGTTCTGGAACTGTGTTTACTGAGGACCAGACAGCATGTGGGTGTGAAGGCCATATGGTGTGTGGCCTATAATACCTGTAATAACCCATATATTCACATCCTCATCCATGTTATACAGTATGTTAAAGCTACCGTTGCCATTGCCCTGTTGTTTCATCATAACTAGGCCCAGTGGTGTTTTTAGATTGTGATCTACTGGTCAATAATGTAGGGCAATGTGCTATGTTACATAAGCTGCTGTATCATGAAAACCATATATGCTTATATATAATTATATATCATGTTGTTGAGAACAGCGCAAATGGAAAAAAAGGTTAATTTTGTGTCCCAGACTGCAGAATAAAACATTTTCTGTGATTTATGAGTTTTTCCTTATGCACGCACGCATCAGGACAGTTACACAATGCTGCTGTTTGCATGTTTGCATTTGAAGGTCACGGTCCATTTACACCTTACATCTGTCTTAAAGGTGTCAATCATGTTTTGTCATTGTGTGTGTTTGTTATTATAACACAACGTGGGAGTTGCCCGCGTAAAATCAGCATTGTCAGGAAGCTGTTGATTTTGTGTTGTCAGCATATAAACGACAGAATGTTTTCTTTTGACATGTGCGATGTACCTCAGTGACTACAGGCTACGCAGCTCGCTGCTTTGCCACTTGTGTTACTGCATAATTCCTTCAAGGGAATGGATGGGTAACGGTAGCGACCTCGTTTCCAAACCCTGTGTTTTTCTCCAGCCAACCACAGTGATCCTGTTGTAGGTTTTAGTGCGAGACATTACCCCCCCCCCCCCCCCCCCCCCCCCCCCCCCCCCCTCCCCCCCCCCGCCTCCTCCCCCCCCCCCCGTGTGTTTACATTCCCATCTGTTTGCAGTCAGACGTGCCACACACAGTCAAGGGACCGCTCAAGGCCATGCACTTTGACAAGTGTGTCTGTTGCATAACTAATGGTTTGCCAAGAACCAGTCCCACACATTCACGTTCATGTCATTGTAGCAGGTGTACTCTCTCTGGTATGTGCCTGTGTGCACCATCTAAGGTTTGTTAGGTTATTTGTCTGCATACCACAACTGTGAGGTACATTATCTAGTCTGATGGCACGTAAATGACTTTGTTTTCATGTCTTTCCAAAAATAATATTGGCAAGACGGAAACTATTATCGTTGAGATTAAACAGTGCTCGACATGGATTAAATCTGATTTACAGTTTATGTCAATATGTCTGAGTGTAAAACGTATACGTCTGCCAGAGGCGTTTTGAGAGGGTGATTTATGTAGTAAGTGCGTTTCAGCACAGTACTGACTTCAATCGTTGGCCCCACTCCCCAATATGACTCTGCACTTTAAATGGAAACGGGATGACGTGAAACGGCCCAGCTTTGAATGAATCACACCCAGGGAAAAGAGAAATCATCCTGGGACGACAAGTGCGAACAAGTGGCGTCGTGTTTGGATTCCTCCCCCTCCCCCTCCCCCGCACCTTCAGTCTGTGACATAAAAGCGAGACTGCTTCCTGGGTTGGGCTATTTTCAGACTAATGGCTGAAACAGGGATGAGTCCTAATTTCCCTTCATTTATCACAACCCTGCTGTCGCCAACTGTGTTTGTGTATGTGTGTCAGACTGCTTTTGTCTCCCTGGCAACGGTGGTAAAGGGAAACCCACAATCAACTGACTAATTCGGATGAAGAAATCCCTCCACTGCTCACGACAGCAAACAGCCAGGATCCCAAAATAGACGTTTCTGAGCCCCTGGGCCTGCGTTTTGTTCCTCAGTGTACTGAAGCAGCGTGTGAAGGGAGTGGTTGTGATACTGAACAGTGACAGATGTGATTCTCTGAAACACTCGAACAGAGGGTGAAATAAAAAAGACGGGGGGACTGTGTCACGCCCTGATCAGCTGTGGAAATCTAACTCAGCACAGATGTGTGTCACCGGGAGTTCTGGCACAGCTTCTTTCTCTGGGAAAGCTGGACAAAGCCGATACACACTCGGTGCCTGGCGGCGATTGACCACACGGTGTCCGCGATCGCAAACAGAGTAATTCGACTTAGGCTCACCGAAACAACAAAGACGGCTAATCTTTATAACTGCAGTTAAGCTATGATAAATAAAAGCCCCGCTGACTGTGTTAACGATCAGGTGTCTATTATGCAACAAGATATGCAAACACAGTGGGTTTATTTAACCCCAGCTTATAGTAAGAGACCAGTCCATTGTGTGATTTACTGTGATGGTGTTACAGTGCAGGTATTTGGGGTTTTCGAGGTCTTAAATTCTAAACTATTAAACTGTCACTCTTATTCTAGGCCACCAACATGCAAAACAACAGTTGGGTCTAAAATTAACCAACTGAGTTTTCAGAATTACAGATTGTGGCCCTTTGTGGAGAAGATGAATCCAGGCTAAATAAACATACCAAAGCCCTGGAGAGAGAGAGATGGGTGCTCTCATCTGCATTGAATTATGGGATTTCCCTCAGCTCCAAGCCACCAGATGTAACATCGGAGTGGCAGACATGTGCTGACTGAACTCTGTGGTGGTGGTGGTGGGGGTGAGGGGGGGTACACAGCTCAGTACTGTTTTGAAAAGATTTTGTTTTAAAAAATATGACACCAAAAATAACATGTTGCCCTGCTGATGCATACGTACGCACAGAGACAATGGGTCTTCTCTTGTTCATTTTCTCGCCCCAGTCTGACTCCTAAAACCCCCCCGAAGGGAAAATAAGAGAGGGCACTTCAGGACCACTACATTTTATCCTGTGTTTGTTTAGGTTTTAGACACAAATAGTTGATGTATCTCAGAAATTCGCAACCCTACACGCAATCTGACCTTTACGACGAAACGTTATCTGGGGTCAGAAACCCTGCAGAGGTTAATAAAGCCGTAAAACTAGCTTATTTATTACAATGTTGAGTCGTTCAGTTTATCATGACTTAGTTACGACAAATAAATCAAAATGCAATTTAGCTGACTCACACTGAGATTAGAAGTGAAATGTATTTTTCACATTTCTACTACTACTACGAATACCAGATCAATCCAGAGCTGGTATTTATGTTAGTGCCAGAAGGGTTAAGCTTATCCACAGCTGGTCGCGGTGCAAGTTGTTCTTTCATTGGACAAAGGGTGAAGACTAAAACCCCAACACCACCAGCCTCGGACAAGCACCCCAGTTCAAAAGACTTGACTAATCCTCCCAGCTTCTGGAGCACAAACCAAGACTATTATATAATCAAGCTAGGTCATATTCTGTGGTGATCAACTCTTCAAAATAAAATACCTGCGCAAACGCTCCAAGCAAAAGACTCATTGCGACAAGTCGAATCCTCCCACAGTAACTGTTAATAACAAATGTTCTACACAGAACGCTCAAAATCAGTTGCATAGACAAAATTTTAGCATCACGTGCAACTACAGCATACTGCCAATGTTATGCTCAATGTGCCACTAAGGTGCTTCAGGTCCAGGAAATGGGCTGACTTTTTACGATACCAACAACATTCCTGCAATAAATTAGTACTTGTTGATACTCTGACCAAAGCAAATGCCTTGCTAGTTCAATTTGTTGCGTTTTCGTTGTTTATTTGTTCGTTAAGACAAAGCTATGTCTCACATGGAGAGCCCGGCTTACGCAATGGCACTTGTTGGCCCGCGCATTATCGGCATTATCAGACAACCAGCAGTGTCTTCCAGTGATGCAGTTGTGGTCATGATGAACAAGAGCCTCCACTGTTGCAGTATGAAGGCACGTCTACGCTGGCAGGGTCCAATAACATGCAGAGTCATTTTTTTGAACAAGGATGACATTCTCTGTCTGTGCACACTATAAACACATTTGGTCTGTAGCGTGACAACTCTGTCTCGAATCCCCTCAGTATCTTCGATCCAGGTCACAAGAGAGCATTTTCTCAAGAATCAATTTTTTTTTTAACACAACACACTAAGTGTTAGTTTCTGCATCTTAATTTCCATTTGGCAATTAGTTATATGGTGGATAGTAAAAGTGCTGTAAAGTTCATGAGAAATTATACTTTCACCACGGCTCAGACCTTGGTTTCACACAAATTCTTCATTGTGCATGTGTTGAATCCAAGACCCAGTAAAAATGCTTTTCTTTTTTTGCCAATTCAGCTGTTGTTTTCATTGACTGGCTTTATGGGTGTATAAACGGGATGCATGTTGGTGTGTTTTGGATTTTTTTTTTAAACTTTGTTTGAAGGCATGGCATCATCTCTCAACATCTGTTGTGTAACCAACAAAATCATTTAAATAGAGGTATAAAACGACCCAGGAGTTCCATGCAAAATTAAAACATTATGTAACTCGTTTTCATTTTGACATTTGCAAGGCATATAACCGGAGTCAATTAACTGCAAGACATATAAAGCAGTGCTGCCATCGGATATATATATTTTTTAACCTTCTCAAATAAAAACAGTGTGCATTCATGCATGGCAAACAGTCAACCATGTTCAGTTGTGTTTTCTCTGCATCTGTATTGGGTTGTTGTTGAAAGGTGTCTGTCTGCAGGTTCGCTCCACCCTCGTTACTTTGAACAACCTCACCTGAGGTGGCAGCTGGACCTCGTTTCCTCGTCAGTGGACCTGTATATCACACCAGCAGGAACGCTGGGCTAACCTTTCTTTTCTGCCTGGTCACTGAGCTGATTGTGGGATGTTGATGGGGTGTTTTGTTGGGTTGTTCTTCTGTTGTGTAGTTTGCAAGGGAGGTTAAGTGATTGTACTTTTCTTTTCTTCTATAGGGTACTTTTATTTTATTGTTCTAGTTAGGGTCGGGTGTTTTGTATTATTTTATATGCTCCTGGTTTTCTGTTTCTTTGGTTGTTGTTTAAAATTAAACAACCCTCAATGGTACATTTGTTTCGTGCTTCTGCTTGTGTTCTTTCCCTTTACATCCAAACTTTGTTACTCCAGTGACCCCAAGACTCTATTTGCAAATGTTTGCAACAGTGTTCGTCCTGGTTAAAGTTGCACAAGACCTGTCCCTCTGCACCATGGGAAAAATATCCCAGTTACTTACAAATGAACATTACTCAAAGAGATAATCACATCTTAGTGCCTTACACATGGTAACTCTTTACCCTGATCCGTTTCAAGTGTTTGATCAGATTAATGAACTAAGCAGAATGTCCATGTCCACATTTATTGTACTTTTCATTTAGGGTCACAGGAGGAGGGTCACAGACACAGAAAGGCCTGGTGCTGAACTTGAACTTGAACTGAGAACCTTATCTAATGACTGAGTTGTACTGTACTCAGAACACCACATTTATGATGGTCACTATAATATAAATAACTCTACTCTACAATATCTGACCGGAGCATCACAGATAGAGAATTGGGGCAGATACAATTAGGGACGACAAAACAGAGCAAGTTATACAACTCTGACCTTAATCTGTCTACTGAATTTGTGCCATACAGAAGAAATATGGTCACGGAGTCCTCTGTGCATCAGCGGCCTTCAAACGTGCTTAACTTAATGATTGTCAGCAGGAATGTTCAATCCTCTGTGATCCACGTGATCCAAAAACAAACCAACTGAGCCAGAGATTAGTCTATTAGTCTGAAGGGTAAAATCCAACACACGAATGAATGTAGGTCAGTTGATCCAGCGCTACACAGGGTCACATGCCATAACTCTAAGTGGAAGGACAAAAGGTTATCTTGGGCTCCAGTCTGGATTCATTCTTCCAAGAATTAGCACATGGTAGCTCACATGGAGCATGTTTACAATCACCCTGATGCGACACATTGAAATGAATAGACTGCAACATGCCACATTCATTTTCATATACTGATGGCACCAGCATCGGGGCACAATATCAGAACTGAGAGAAAAATGTCAGCGGTGACCATTCTGCTTGTTCCCAGATATAATGCTCAGCTGATCGTAGCATAGATCTACCATCTGTAGCTTCATAATAAGGCTGATATGGATCTTCATCTAACTCATGGGAAGTCAGTGGTTATGCTCTTCACCAAAATGCTGCACTGTTCCTTTAAAGTTGCCTAAGACGTTCAGATCACATGCTGCCTTTGGAAATGCCAGCTGAGGAAGAAGCAGAGCGAGTCCATATACGACGCAATGATGGCCACGCGCCAAAAACACACAACATTATGTTACCTGAAAAGTCTGAAAAAAATAATATAGTGCCATACAAAATCATAATGGATAAATTTCATTCATTGTGTTTAATTTTATGACAGGAAATGTGGCTCTGTGACTTTGTACAAAAAAAAACATAAATGTGAATATTATCACTGTCACCGAGACTCCCTGTATCTCCTGAGGCTAGATGGTATGATGGTATCATGGTCAGACGCAGAGGCTTGAATAGACACAGGAAATAGCTGGGCCACCAGCCTGAAAAGCTCACCCCCACCCCCCACCACCTTGATGGGGAAGTTAACCCACTCTTCAGTGGCCCTTCGCTGGTGCTTTGACAGCTGAGAGGAAATGAGCCTGAAGTTGGCCGGCGATCCGTCCTGTCCAGCTCGCAGCCCCACACATCCCTGTGAGAGAGGCGGAGGGAGGGAGGGAGGGAGATGGAGAGCATGTTTGCATTGTCAGTGAGCCAGAATAGCTTTCCCCGAGGAAACTCCTTGAAAACGCAGAGTCAGACGCTGCATTTGAGGGAGCAGCAGGAAAAGCCAGGAGGATTTCAAATCTTCCCTCGGCTTATTTTCGTCTCTGTAACACACAGAAAAACGATTGTAAACAGATAGCTCACGCAGCAGGAAAAAACAGGACTATAAAGAGTCCCGGATTAAAAAAAAAAAAATTCATTGTAATTGAGCTGTTTGATCATCAGTGAGCACATAGCTCCGAAAGAAATCTAGAAACTACCTATAAAATAGTTTGTTATTGTTTGCGTGAAGTCCATGAAAACAACATTTCCTCAGATCTCTGTTGGACTCTGAGATAAATATATGAGACCAGTAACATCGCCTTGACCTTGTTTCACTCTGGCCACGCAAGCCCTGCTCCTTGGAGAACACTGATTTTTCCATACGTTGTTTTGTTTTTTGTTTTTCTGGCTGCTGCTCAGCGAACCACTTCCTCTGTTTCTAATCCCTGACAAACAGATGAGCCTGAGTTTCCTTGAAGCTAATTTCTGTGTGAAAAGCTGAGCCCAGACCCACAGAGTGCAGAAACACCCGTATAGCATAGTCACATGATGGCCACTACATTAGAGCGAAAACTCTTTTCCTTAATATTTTGAGGCGAAAACTCAGCAAGGTATTAACTTCCCACACATTTAAAGCATTCTTCACTTTAATCATTAAATGCAGTTATTTGCTCCTGGGCTCAAATGTCCAACAATTACTCCACCCCTCTTATATGTCAGCATTAGAACATATCCCATGTATTCTTTTCATCTAACTCTTTTATTTTCACATTCCTTTCGGTCACAGGGAGCTGGATCACGTTCCAGTATTCCCTGGGGGGGAGAACGTTTAAGTGTTTAAGTATAAATAATGAATTACCAACATGCAGAATCGAATGGCTTTGGATTTTGACCAGCGGAAAATTTCAGTAATGAGTGCAGCTGATTATGTCAGTTCCATTTCTTCCTAGGACATTTTCTTAGAAGAATGTGTGTGTGTGTGTGTGTGCGTGTGTGTGTGTGTGTGTGTGTGTGTATATATGTATCTATATATGTGTGTGTGTATATATAAATATATATATATAAAATGGAATGTAGTATGACACTGTGTTCATAACTGACAGCTAAAACAGAACAGAACATTACGGTAAATGTTGATAGGTATATTGCAGAGACACCGGCTCATGCGTGCGCTCTGGCGGAGTTCAGTCTGAGAATCAAAGCAAACATAGCTAAGTAAGCAGGACTTGTACACGTTTGCTCGGGGAGAGTTGCGTGTGAAGCTTGTTGAGTCTGCAGAGCGAGACAGTCTCTGCTCTGGCCTCCATCTGCCTCGGTTATGCAACACAGGCTTGGCCACAACACATGCTACGCTCTGATTGGCTTCGAGGAACCCGCTGATTTGAATGCCCCTCCCCCCCGACACGGTTTCTGTCTCGAGTTCGTCCGTCAAGAGAGCATGGCTGGTTTGAATGAAGTGCAGAATGACTCCTTCATTTAAGAGCGCAGATAAATGTAACAGTGTCCAGAGGCGGTGGACACGGCAGATATCTTAAGCAAAAGAATTCTGAGCTCTTCTGGCCAGGAATGAACTGAGTGAACTGAGTGAACTGAGTGAACTGAGTGGGGGAAGAAAAGAAAAACAGAAAACAGAGAAGCGATTTGATGCTAAATCAACAATTTCTGTGTCCCCTGGGTACTGGATTCCATAGTGTTATCAAATATGGGAGGATACTACACTTCAAATGCATGACAAGTCAAAAATGAAAAACCTGTCTTACGTAAGGATCTGAATTCCACTTTTGCCTGCCATGAGACACATGGGAACGTTATTGTTTTTGATAATGTTTATGTAAGATATTGTTTGACCTCCACGTAACAAGGCCAAATATTGAGTGACTAGCACTAAGTCCAGAGCCTCAGTATCGTCCTCAACCGCATAACCTCTCCCCACTTGCATAAACAATATGGTTTCAATCAGAGAATGCTCATTCTCGTGCACAGTGCTGACACAGCAAAACAGCAACTGTGTCAGTGGATCACTTTCAAGTATACCTCTATATGTGCTTGATGTATCAACAAACACACAGACAGACAGACAGTTTCTGCAGGTCAAAGACACAAAGATGCAGGCGTGATCCGGCACGTATGCAAGTCTCCTTCCAGTCCCACCTGACCTTCTGTCCCTCGAGTGGTGGACATGATAGTATCAGCCTGTGTCATTAAAACACGGTGGCCTTGGACAGCAGATCAGATTCGGACAAAAACGATAATGTCTCTGTCCCTGCCTTTCAGGTTCAGAGGTGAATCACCATCTAAAACAAACATACCAGTCAGCCGGGCATCTACTTTATGCCAGACGCAGAGCTGAACATGACAAATATAGAGAGCAGCGACCTCCCTGACATCACTCCCTGAACTGGTTGAAGGTGGAAGTGAGGGTACATTCTCAGAAATGTTTAAAAAATTGCAACACATGTTGATTTTTAGTGCTTAAGACTTACGGGGTCATCCAATGGATTCTGCTCTAAATAACATCCGTAGGTCTTTTTGCAACACTTTTCTAAAAACTCTTTGATTTACCATATATGTTGGAATAAGTGTCATGATAATTTATATAGTTACAAGTTTTTCTGGAACATGTACATAGCATATAAAATTACAAATGCATAGTAAGATCCCTTTCATATGGAGTCTACTCAAAACAGCCGATGATTCTGTGCAGACTTCTTGTGTCTGTTTTTGAAGTTTAGAAATGAGCTTCCAAACGAGTTTCTCGTTGTGACAATTGTTTAGATGCAAAACATTTGAAATAAGAATCATCCTCAGCCATTAAACCTGCTGAAATGGCACTCTGCTGGTTAAATAACAGTCCCGGGTTAAAAGGTTGGATGATTATACGCACAAGCAAACACTAGATCTGGCAGCTTGACAACACAAAAAAAAAAAAGCATCTACGTCCAACTTGTTCTGTTTGTGCAGTGAGAGCTGGAACAGTCGCAAACTCTCAGGCACTAACTACCACATCTCACATCATATCCCCGTTCTCAGCTGTCACTGTGTACAGACTGGAAACATCCAGTTCATTAGCAGGCCTTAGGTTACGTCTGTCAGTAAAACCAACTTACAGTAGATTAAACTGTGTTCAAAGTATCAGGTTGGTGTGCGTTTTTTTTTTCTAATGTGACTTTGCATTGCGCAGCTGTATGTCTGTGAGTATTGTTTGTTCAGGATAACCAGTCTTTTCCCCCTGGGATCATAACAAGCTTAATATAGATAGTGATGTCTGACCCGCGACTGTTTATTTACAGACCTCTGATTATCTGAATAGCATTTCTTACCACATTTCTACACAGCATTACCCTGTAATTCCCAAGTGCCAGGCCCATTCTAATCAATCGAAATGATCCATGTGGAAACAAGTAGATAACCCGAAAGGTCTTTGACGCAATACTGCGAAAACTAGAACAAATGGAAACATGAAACCGATTATTTCGGACTAAATATCGTACTGTTGCTGGAAAGTACACCGACAACAGGTTGCAGCTTTAAGGTGCCTGTCACAGTAAATGGCTGTTGTGACTGTTCGCCTGAGCACAGACTGAGTAACAGTTATTTGATATGCACGTTGTCTGCAGTTTGTTGTGACAGACGCATGAATGGTGACACATAATATTGAAGGAGCCTTCTACCTTGTCAGGGTAATTACATCTTTATCTGATCTGAAGCTGTGAAGAATGCGCCATGGGGGTCAGTCACTTTTACGTAACCCTTGCATGTATGTGTGTGTGAGAGTATGTCTCAGTGCGTGTGTTTGTATGTGGATGTGTTTTTGATGACTTGTTTTATAAGTACTGTCTTCCTTGTTGTGCAACTTGCAGTGCTGCACGAATGAATAATGGTTGGCCATTATGTAACCTGTTCTGCATAGTTGAGGTTATCAACTGCATATTCTGTTTTTTTCTTTTAACTGCACAAGCATGTTCTGCTAATTACCCAAAAGATTTTACAATGCTCTGATCACCTTACTCTGTGGGAATGTGTTTGTGAGTTGAGCAAGTTTTTTTTTTTTTCTGATAATGAAAACGAATGCTCAGAAGGGGAAAGTCAACTCTTTATCTACAGTTGAAAAGTACATGTCCGTGACCTTTCTGCATAAAATAACAACTGCATCAGTCTCCACAGACGTACGAGGCCCCACAATGTTTGTTTGTCTGCATGGTTTTGTTCAATTGGTTACGTGTGTGCGCGTGCTTTGCTTGTGGTGGAACATTTGTGAAAGGTTGGGTGCAGATTACTTTCAAAATGTGCATATATATGTGTGTGTGTGTGTGTGTGAGTGTTCCTAATACCACAGCATGGCATGTTGCATAGCTCGGAATGATGCCAACTCTGCTCCCGTACGATGGAGCACACCACGGGGACACGCCTGAAACAAGGACCAGTCATGTTTATACTCTGATGCCTTGTATCGTCTGTAACTGTGGTTCCACTGGTGCTAAAAATGACATCCCAGTGCTCAGATCCTATTGCTTTGAAAAGTTAAAGGGACGACCACAACACCACAGAAAACGAGTAATGATGATAAATGGGGCAATGTGATGAAACATACTGATGCAACACTGAAACGGGCATGTTGTTGCTGACTCACAAACATTCCTCACATCGTATTCTCCCTGCACAAGATGTTTTGTCTTTAAAATGGCACGCTTTACTCCAGCTGTAGTGCTAACTCAGCATGAATTTTTTATTCATATTCGACCCACTTATTTTCTTCTTGCAGTTCAGTGATTTGTGTTTCAATATTTGGAGTATGTACAAAATGTGCCTGTTGCATAAGGATGAAAGTCTGCGGCACAGAACCTTTCCAAACCCAGGCTATATGTGGAACATCTCGCGCTCCCCTCCACAGCGTTTTCATCTGTGAGCCATTTATTTTTTCATCTCATGCTGTCAGTCACCTGAACCGGAGCAGCTGGGAATGTTGTTTGCTGATGTGCCTCCTTTGCGTATCGACACCTTGTAGTTTCAAAGCTCTCTGGCATCGCCCGCTGACAAATGATTTATAGCCGAACGAGGCTGTGGACGTGCATGTTTGTGACTCGTATATTACGCTAGTAGCATTAGCACAGTCCATGTTTCTAATAAACCACTGAAGGCGTTTTAGTTTGTGTCATTTGTGTCACGCAATTTATTGTTTGATTTCATTTCAGTTTGTGTACGCATCTCGACTTTTTGCGCGTGGCGGTAAAATATCAGCGCTGTTCCACTGAGGCCTTGTGTTATACTCAGGGTCAAAGTGGTACGGTGTGTTTATGTGTTCTTGACCGCTTGGGATTGAGGTTCTGAGCGTGTACGAGTGTGTTAATTTGTGCGGCTGGCAATGAAACGTTATGCATTACAGATGGAGTGCGAACTCCTCTGTTCTAACACATTCATTTCACTTGCAGGAGCTACAGCTCGAGTCAGTAAACTGCAGGCTCCTGTTTTTTCCTTTGGCTTCGTTAATTAGCCGTCGACGTGTAAAACTAGAGCCGATCTGTGTAATTGTTTTTGTTTGATTTCACCTTGTGATGCGAAGCTATTCATTTCATGCATTCACTGTTTTATAAATAACAGGAAGGGGCATAGTATTATCTACAATGAACTGCATTTTATATGCAAACACAACTGCATAAATACATGATCACAATCTCATTTTGCAGCACACCTCTGCGTCTTGTTCAGACAACTGATCTTAAGTCGTCTGATCTCATTTGTCAACAGCATTTCATTTTTATGCAAAGTACTCATACTTGCATACACACATACATCCAAAAATACATAGTACATACATACTGTACATACATAAGTATGTTTACATACATTCTGTTTATATATAGAGAAAGAGAGAGAGGGAAGAGCAAGGCCCTTGAAGCATCTGTGTCAAATAACAGTAGCACTCCTTTATGCAACAGCGGATTAACCAAGGGAAAAAAGCACCACCCAACTTGTAATAAAAAAAAAACATAATCATCAACTGCCAGAATGAGAACAAAAAAGATCAGACCCACTATCAATCCTTTCTGATCCACAATAGCTCCACACAGCTGGGGACAGCTTTTAGTGGCTGTAAAGCAGAACTTATAAAGTTCACAACCCTGGGAAACCGCAGGAGGCCCATGAACCATCGGGGAACGTGGTGTTCTACCATGCAAAGGTCTCACAAACAGGACGGGACAGGTGTGAACGGGAAACCCACCCTATCATCTCCGGTTCCCAGCGTGTAACTGTATAACATCATTACACGTGTTGAGTTGTGGGATCCATTTATCCAAAGCGACCTGTGTAGTGACACGCAGACAAGTGATTCTTTCCCTTCTGGTCACAACACTGTAAAGGAAATTGAATTACTTATGTTATTTATATTACAGGATTTTTTTTTTCACTGTTTAATTCAATTAACAACGCAGACACTGAATTCATAAAATGAACTGTTTTCTGTTTACCGCAGCAATAAAACAATTACACATATAATGCTCTGTCTGGCCTGAGAGCCGACTTAACTGGAACATAAGGTCTTAACGTTTTTCTTTATTCTAATTGTTTGTGAACAGAAAAGTGAGAAAGTATATCCTGACAAGCAGCTCTTGTTTTGGTTGGGATGAGTTGAGAAGTTGTTCTTGTGTTGTGGATTTCTTAGAAACTAAATTCCCACCAGGCTGTAATCCGACATGATTCTGAGTGACACCGTTTATCCGTGAGAAAGCAGACGAACGTGTGACATGTGACACACTCTGGGCACTTTACTCAAACCTGTTGTCTAATTAGCATAAGAACAATTCGCTGGAAATCATGCACCATCCAGCCAGTGTTCTGTTTCCTCACACCATGTGAGTTCCACAAATGTTTCTGATAACCAACAAACGAAAATATGTGACCGAGACAAAGACCAGTAACAATAACGCTGTTTTCTTACCTCTACCTGTTTGAGTTAAATTGCAGGAATTCTGTTTGTTTGTTTTTTTTTCAGTATTTATTTGCTGACTGGCATTTTTTTGTGTCCTCTGGAAACTAGTTGCCACCCTGTCACCTTTTGCCAAACATGTGAGATGTCAAAGCAGGAAATGTGGAGGCGTAAATAACAACAGAACTAACGTCATTGGTTATTTTTGCTGAGCCCTGTTCATGGGCTGTGGTTTGGTGCGTTAGTTAAATTACATTAAATGGTCTTTGATTAAGGTGCTTTAGCTACAAAGGGTTGTTTGTCTCACATTCATTTACACTGTGGCGATGTCAACAAGGAGTGATGGTTCATACATGAGGGACGCAGTGCTACTTGCAACTTCACACAAGCAAACGTATCAGGTTTCATTTTGTCATACTCCATGATCCTGAAGGCTCAATGAACACAATTTGTTTGTTTTTGATCTTTTAATTTGCAACAGGATTTACTCAAAATCTCTTTCACGTGTTCTTACTTGACGAAGCAGTTATCATTTGTTATTTGTGTACAACTGGCAAAAACAGTTGTACACAAAACTATCAACAAGGTTGTCTGGAGCCCATTTCCTGCTCTGTTTACACCTTGAACGACAGCACAGAACAAAGGATGTGTACCACGCAAAGGTCACACGAACCCATGTGTGTCATTTATGGCATCGATTATCTTTTCAACGTATGTTATATATATGTTTATGTAATATGCTCATCAGTCAAGACATGATCCTGTGATCAGTGACCACGGGTTAAATGTTTTTCATTGTGCAGGTTATGCAACCGCCTTCCCCTTTGACCCTCCATGTGTCACATGTTAGGCCGAGGGGTCTGAAGGGCTTTAAATTATGTGCAGGCCCTCGCTGTGCAGTGGTGCCACGAAGAGGGGTAAATCCGAAACCAGTGGTCGACCTGACCTTTTGTCTTTATGAATAAGATGTCCTGAGTTGTCTACATTCCTAAAGAGGCTTTGATCCGCTTGAGACACAAACACAGCTGACACCATTTTAAATCAACAGTCGGTCACAACAGCCTGGACGTACGGCATCAAAATAATCTTATTCCGATATTGTGGTCTTTATTTTTAGTGGCATGGGGTTTTTTCCAGGAAAACAACATAGTCAAATTAAATTTAAAATATTCAGTCTTTTATTATTATTTGTGTTATATTGTGTGTTATTTAAACCATCACAGACTGACTATGTGAAGTCAGTATAATAAATCAAACAAAAAGTCGGGCTCATCCTCAGATGAACGGCTTCGTTTTAGAGCTTGCTTGTAGAATCATGACAAAGTCCAGACTCCCTCGTGTACGCTTAAACTCCTCATGGGTTTATCAGTGTCCCTTTACAAATAGCATTAGTTATGCTGCTTACTTATCGTCCAGACAGGAAGTCTGTAAAGATTCAGCAGATGTGACCTTTAAAATTGAAAACATATATCTTGTGTCTGCCACTTTAAGATGCAACTGCAGTCATTTTGTCAACACACTACCATTGTTGTGTCAGAACACACATATGAACATACACAATATTTAGGAGTAGAAAGACAACTGTAATACACTGATGCTCTAATATACCAGGTGGTTATTATGGAAGATACCTGTTTCCCTGATTCGACTAAGAGGTTTTCCAATGTGCGAGGGCAATAATGAAACATTAACATTACACAAGCGTGTGTCATCAACAATGTACAACTTTCACAAATAGCTGTGCTGAACAAACAGTAAACAGTTGGTCTTTGTTTGTGTTACAGGAGCACTGCGGCGCATGACGCGCTGCATAACAGTGTGGCATGAAGCATCAGAGTGTTTTTTTTTTTTCTTCATCCAGTGTTGACTTCAGTGTCGACGTGATGGATGCTCGGACACTCTGACAACACACCAGTTGTATAAGTCTGCATGAAAAGCATTCGGACCAAATTACAGCCCTGCATGCAAACCAAACCACACTGAGGCCCAGCTCCTATATTCCAGCTCAATCCCTGAATTTCCATCTGAAGCAGATGTTCCTTTTTTTCTTTTTTTTTTTTTTTGTTGCATAACACCAGTAATCCAACACAAACTCTTCTCCTAGCTTCCTGGTTTCCAGGAAGCTCACGTCTAAAGTTTAATTACACACCTTAGGCTCTTCCCACACTTTTTAATATTTAACTGAACTAAACAGAAAGTGATGTGGACTCGCTGATACTTTGACTCACTGTCTCTTCCTGTGTTTTCTTTCTGCCTTTTTAGGAAGTTCTGTAGAGGACCAAAATTAACACAAGCCCTTACACACTGACGCACAACTTAGCATGAACATGTCCTATAAATAAGTTAGTCATCTTTTAACCAGGGGTGAGTTCAATGTTTAATCAATAGTGTCAACACAGAGAAGGGTTGGGTTGTGTAACATGGAACATCTTGGTAAGAAGCTTTGAAATGGGTGACATATTGCCACCACACACACATGTTACCGTGATGTAAGAGCAGTAACATCAAACCATACGTGCAGTTTGACTTGTGCAAATGCAAATAAAGCACAAGCTTTACAATTCAGTGCAGAAACTCAACCTTCTTTGGGAGGGAACAAATAATAAACAAAAGACCAGTGGAAGAGCTGTAACGGAACATGATTTTGGCCCAGACACAAATATGCCCGCGCAAGTATTTTCCTGATTTGTTGTGAAACAGTTGGACGTTGCATGCGCAGAAGTCGTTCTATTATACAGTGTTGTAAAACAGGTCCCAAAATAGAATTATACAAAGTGTGTTAAATGAGAGTTTTAATTAGGAATCAGCCCAGATTCCTAATTGCCTTCAGACTTTATGTGAGTCTCAGGAGTCTTTGGCTGTACACAGACAGATGGATTTTCCACTGTTCCGCCGAGACTGCATTAGCCATTAGCGTGAGTTTGAATGAACTGCCGCGACTGGCCCTGCAGCTTCTTTTCATTAGAAACGTACAAGGTGTTCAGGTATGCAGCTGGTAAGTCAACGGACAGTCTGTCATCATCTCGTGCAAATAAACACCTGCACGTCTCTGAACAGATTGAACAGATGTCCAATCAGTCGATACGCAGCACGGCCCTCCTGCCACTAATCAAATGAATAGCAACACTGATGAGAACCACCTCGGCTTCACGCAGGATCCGTTGTTTTTGACGCAAACCACCCGGGAGGGACCACGGTCTCATGTGTATAAGAGAAGAATGGACGAGACACTGTGTTTACTCCGCTGCAATGTGACCTGCGATGGTGGTTGTTCTCAATGAGAGACTGATGTGGGGCCGGTCTGCGGAGCAGGAAAGCCAGAACATATCCAGTTACACACAGGCTGCACTGAGGCTGCCAATCTGTCTGTTGGGAAATGCTCCTAGGACAAACTGTTTTCTTTTTTTTTTTCTTTTTTTTTTTTTGTCCTCTGGTAGATTCCAATCCACTTGCACCCGGTTATTATTACTTCACTATCATTAGTGGCCGCCCCGTTTCTGACTTTGGAAAAACAAACTATTTACTTACAAATAGCAAACTATTTTTCTCCATAGTCTCAGTGTGCAAGACAACATGACTCTACTGTACTTTCCTAAGACTGTAACCTGAAAGTACCTCTGACTGAAGTACTTTGTACCACAGTCGGACTTTGTGTTGTGCTATAATGTACCTACCATACTCTCATCATACTGACCTTGTAAACAAGGCTCACAGAAGTCTGAATCAGCATATATTCACAGGTGCTGTGGTTGTGTTGCACCAACTTGAATAAGTAAGCTTACTTCCATGAACGGATAGTGCATTTGCTCGGGAATGCAAATGAGAGGTATTCCACTGTGCTCCGACAGCACTGGAAAATGAATTAATCCTGGGTGTTGCCGCAGACATGAATTCACTTCTCCATTGCACAGAATATGTAACCATCAAAACTCTTCCATAAGGGAAAGTACAACCCTTTGGACCTGTCAGTGTCATGTGGTTCTCTCCTATAACCAGTGCATAGAGGATTTGTAAACATACATCTTAACATATGACTGGTTAGGATAAACTCAAATGTATATAAGTGGTCATTCTTGCGTAACCCTTTGTTCCTGACCTCTGACATTGACCTTTTCCTTCCCTTCAGTCAAATTGTGTCACATCATGAATCCCTTATTCTGGAACCAGCAGTGTTTTTTTTATGAATATATATATCCAGTGTGTATGGAATGAACAAAAGACAGATTTCCAGCGTATTGTATTATGTAAACATAAGGTTTATTGCAAATGTGCAGCTGTATCCAAACAGTATAGTGAACAACAGGACACTTTGAGGACACTGTACAGCAACAACACCGTTATCTTTACAAAACACACAGAAACTTTAGCACTGGCTGCAAACGGAACTTCTCCCTGTGAAGTTTCACACATGGTCCAAGTTTGCTCAGCCTCTGTTGTTGTTGTTGAGAAGTTAAAAAAAAAAAAAAGTCAAAGTCTTTGGTAGTTTGAAAACAACAACAACAGAGTTCAATGTGGAGTTGTGTTCCTCACTGACTAGACACAGGCACTGTTTCGATGCCGTCTTTTCCAAGTTGGCATCTGAGCAACGTATGGACCTGCGTCTGCAGCAATGATCTGCAATGATCTGCTACACTTTAAGTTTCAACTTGATGTAAATTGTAGTTTTCCTTGACTATAAAGCCCCAGGCAAACAGTATGGGCAGATATGCCTGTTTCCAAAAAAAAAAACAAAACCTCTCAAGACAACTGTACAATGTTCCTATTGAATAACGACTGATTTTTGTTTAGAATCACAAACAAAAACAGAAGATATAGCAGAATTAATTTCCCCCCTTAAGCAGCGAGCCCCAACTGCAGAAAACACAAGATTACATGGTCAGGATCACGACAGCCTGCCGATCAGGGCACTGCAGTGGCCACCAGCTCAAACGCCGCGCCACACTGCATGAATCCGCGCCTCTCTGGCCGTGCGTTTGTCCTGACGATTATTCTTGTTGCGCGTGAACAAATGCACATGAGCACATGAGTAATACACTGTAGGTACAGAGGGAAGTCCTTGTTGTGTGGCTGAAATGTGTGGCTTGGAGTGCTTGAAGCTTCTGCACGATAGGGGTCTCCCTATTGAGACATGGAGGACTGCCTCACTCGGGTCTCCTCTGGATGAGCAAGCTTCCCCTATGCTTTCCAAGTTAGCACCTGCAGGGCCAGCCCAATCAACACCTCCTCACCCTCCTCTTTAGTGCAATGGGTGTTTGTTGGAAGGGCTCGGCCGGGCAGGGAATCCCCCCCCTCGTCTCAAAGCAAGCGCTTGTTGGTGACTAGTCAGCCCACTCACTATGTGCAGCGCTTTTGTCTACAAAGAGAGACTACGACAAAGAGTTGGACGGAATCGGAGGACAGGTCCGACACCGCACCAGTCAGAGCGTCTGAAGTTCTTATCAGTGCTTGTCTGTGTCTGCAGTTCTTTACTGTCCCATCGATCATTTACAGCCCCGATGCGTCGCCTTCGTCGCTCCGAAGGGATCTCGGTGGCGAATTTCTTACACTTTAATTTCAAATGGAGGTCCATTATCGAAAGGAGAGAGTGGCTCTGCCCGCCCCGAGGCAGAGCCACTTATACAGCAGAGCCAGTGCTGTGGTTGCAGCTCTGCTGCTGCTGCTCTGGGGTCAGCTGGGCGCTCTGATTGTCCAGGGGTAACAGCACATCCGACGGGATGCGAGACTGGAACTTCTCCAGCTGCTCCGGACTGGCCAGGTTCTTCAGCAAGTAGTTCTCCCTCTCGAGCTGGTTGTTCTTCTCCGCCAGCTCCTTGATCTGCTCTTTGAGGATCTCCACCTCCTCACGCACTGCATACATCAGGTGGTTCTTGACCAGATCCTGCAATAACACAGAAGATATGGCTCGGTTTAGATGTAAATACAGCAGTCTGCAGGTTTGATGCCAACATTGAAATTGACCTGGGAGAGTTTGCTGTGGGCAGAGGTGACTAAATAGTCTGTTTACATCTCTCCTGGCTCGTTGTGTGCAAATGCTTGATACAGCTTTTAAGGGCATAAAAAAATCTGTGCTGGCACATTTGATCTTTTTCTTGTTCTTCCCCATAAACTCACTCACTTTAAAGCAGAAAGTTGAAAGCACTTCCCTCTGAATTCATTTTGTGTGCAGGGTGCATTGGCATTTTGGAAAGGTCAGTAGGTTATGACCAATCTATGAATCTATACATGATGCTAAGTCAATCCAAAAGGTCACAGGCTTCATGCCCATAATGAGCAATGTAAACCTATATAATGCCCATTTTAATTACTAGTTATACTACATACACATGAATGAATAAAAGGCATGTGCTGTTGTGGGCATGTGCAGTGTAGAATGTGACCGAGTGGGACACGAACACACACGAGTGTGTCCTGTATGGAGCAACCTATATTAATGTGTGTGTCGTGTGGTCGTGTCTGATCTCAGCTTACCATCGCCTGTTCGATCTTGTTGTCAATGGCCACAACGCTAGCACCAGAGGCACTGCAGGAGGAAGAGAAGAGAGAGAGAAAAAAGGCTGTGAATAAATGGTTTGTAGCCACAACTGATGTCAAAAACTGTCAGAAACAGAGTGGACTCATTAGCAGGCTGTAGGAACAGAGACAAGGTGGTGCTTCCTGAGTTCACTGCTCTCTGAGAGAGTGAAAGAGAACGCTTGTAAAACAGAAAGCAAAACTCTTCACCCATTTCGTACCTGTTATTTATATATTTATTATTTGGTTTATGTATTGTTTTGTACAACAGTCTGTGGTGTTGCAGGGTTTAGGTCAGGTGACAGTGATATGGAGACATAAAGAGAGCAGGAGACACTGAGAGTTCAAAGTCCAAACAAACAGCGACCTACACAACCACAGCTGCACACATACACACAAACATACATACATACATACATACACACACACATACACACACACACACACACATACATACACACATACATACATACATACATACATGCATACATACATACATACACACACGCACACATACACACACATACATCCATACATACGGGTTTGTTATTGCATTATTACAAATTAATATACACATACACACACACACGCATTGTGCACATGCGTTTTCTCTGGGTGGAGGCCTGCGGTGGAGGCGCAAACAGGCCCACGCGCGTGTCCACAACCACCCCCCCACTCCCCCGTTATTAACGCGTAAACAACCTGTAAACGAGTCGCGTTGTTGTTGTTGTTACCTGTTGTCAAGTTTGACCGACACGACGTCTCCTCCGAGCAGCGAGGAGAAGAAGGAGATGGAGAAGTTGTGCAGCTGGTAAACGGCCACCTCCATCGGCGTCTTGGCGAACATCTCCGTGCTCATGTCGAGTATCAGACTCGTCTGGATGATTCTTCTCGCCACGTTTGCGGCCGGTTTAGTCTCCTCGCCGTGAATACGGGTTTTGTTTTGGGGTTTCTTTTTCTCTGTGGTAGCGATGCACGAACTCGCGGAGCTCAGTGCTGTGTCAGTGAACGCAGCTTCGCCGGTTTGCACGAGCGACTGTCTGGGGATATTTCTGCCACCGGGACTTATTTGTACGGCCGCAGCGCTGACGTCACACGACGCGTGCATATATTATTCAAACCAGGTTTTATGGTGCCTTCCCGTGCCGTAGGAAAAGTTTTACTTATGAAAGCAGACGCGGAGTAAATACAAATCACTTTTTTTTTTTTTTACAAATAAAAGCCAGAGCGTAATATGTTACATTTGCTCACGCACTCCCCAACTCCTTGATGAACGTGACTTTGACTGGACTTTGATTCGACAATTCAAGGTTTGTTCTTTTTGTTTGTTGTTTTGTTGTTGTTTTTTAACCCATTGTGATGCTGTTGTGCGGAATAAAGAATAAAATGCATCACACGAAGCCATAAAATATGATGCAACTACAACTACACAGGCACGACTGCATTATACGGAAATTAAAACGTTTTAGATCAGAATTGAACATTTAGAATTTTATTTATTTACAATTATTTTATGTATACATATATAGTCATTGAGGTGTCTGAATGTAATCCGTGTTTTTATAAAAGTATATTTTATTATGATTTGAGGTAGCATAATTTTTTTTTCATTCTGCAATGCAATGCAAACAATGACTCTAAACGAACTGATTCAGAGACGAAACGAAGCTCACTGAAACGATCGCTTATGTAAACAAAAGGTGCAACTCGGAGTAACGAACTTCCGCGGAGCTTGAACGCAGCACTGCATTTGCCCGGCTTCTGAACTTGTGCTCCGCCGCAGTTTCTGCATGAAACCCACAGACTCATCACAGTCAACACTATAACAACCCACTGAACACTTCAGACCAGACTGCACGTCTGCACCACATATAAATATTTGTCCCAATGTACAGAGATCATCACGTGTTGTCTCATCTTATACATAAATATCCTGAATTAATTTAACAACTTCACTTAAACATAGTTTAGATATTTTTTTTATTATGACGTCTTTCACTCTTTTAACTGTAGAGTCATTTTTCCTATTAAAAACATCTGGAACGTGCAGGACTGTCACTTTGTTTACTCTGTGATGTGTGATACATTTTGTCCCCAATCTTTGTTTTGGTGTTTGTTACACCTGAACCTATCTTTAAGGGAATATCCCACACTGTGCCTACAGGTGGGCGCACGGCGCACAAGTACTTTTCCACTCGCTCCCACTGTAAATTTCCCCTCGCTCTACATCAGAACTTTATCGATCCCTAGTGGCGAAAGAGTAGATTACACCGTCTCGCACTGGTCAATGTTCACCTCTGCTCTTGAACCCTGTTTACATTGGAATTTTCCATAAGCCTATCCCTGGCTCCATAATTTCATAGTTTTGGGAAAATCCAGGTTGTTTTTCCTGCATAGGAAACATGTGGAAAATTCCCAGGCACACTCAAGAAATGTATTTATGTATGTATGTATTTATTTATGATACTGTTCTTATTACAGACTGCCACTTTATACCTCATTGCAGTTTAAGTGATTTTGCAGTCGACAGCACAGTAAAGGTGAATTTATTGACATGTATATATTCAGTATGAAAATACATGGAAGTGGCATTTGGGAATTTTGTTTCCGTTGCCTGGTGTACGACCTCTTGCACTTCAGATAATCATTTGAACTTGCTTGTAGCTGCATGTAACATCAAGTGCACTCAAACCTCATGCACATTGTAATAAACAATTTGTGGTGTGCAGCGGACCACAGAAGACACAAAGGAACACACCTGCTTTCTTTGTCTCCCCCGCTCTCTCTCGCTCTCGCTCTCGCTTTCCCTCCCTCCAGCATTTTACACAGCAGTCCTGACAGTGACTGTTATTGAGCAACAGGCCGTTTTTCAACGCGGTGTCCATGCAGGTTTTAATAGCTCTGATGTAATTGCCCAGCATGTCTCAGTTGTCACATTATGTTCCCGTTTGTTGCTCCAATAAATCTAATTCAGTACTAATAAAAAGCTGATTATATTTCAATTAGAGAGCCAACGTTGTAACATCTAAATCACAGTAACTAATGCGTAATCATCTAGACTGAAATGGAATGTCCTGCTGAGTGGGTCTTCCATCCAGCACCAGTGTCCTGGCATAATGTGGCTCATATGTAGCTCATAAAACATTTATTAGTTCTACTGTGTGTTTTGTTGTCTTAGGAGGAATATCGGATCTATTTTTCTTATAATAACACAATAACTAAGAATGAAAAACATCCAGACATTCTTGACCAACAAGAAATTTTGCATAAGACTGCGCCCAATATGAAAAGTGTGTATGTTTGCATGTAAAATGAGAAGAAATGACCTGAGGCCCTCTCTGATCCCTGCGTGGAGCACTAGTCGTCCCTTGATGCATGGATAAATCTGCTTTGTTTTGTTTTTTTCTCAGAAGAAAAAAAAGTAGTTCAGTTACGCAACAAAACATTGAGAATGGGAAGGCTGACTTTCGCCAGGCCGAACAAGGCAAACCAGAGGGGATTAGGGCCAATAGTGGCTGTCGTCTCAGATTTTGTGCCGTGACAGTACAGCTGCCAGCTTTAATATCAGAGCCTGGACTGGTGATGAGGGCTGAGTTACCCTGTCCTGCTGCGTCCCATTCAGGAGGGCCGAGTCACAGCGATTACCTGCGGCTCAGCGTCGACACACACTCACACTGCAGACAGCGGGGAGTGCTTCTGCACCGCTCAACTAAAATGCACGTAATGAGCCACAGGCTGCAAGATGGTGAGCGTGTGAAGCGGCGCGCTCATAAGCCTATCTGCTGCATTTACAGTTTTACTACCAAACGAGTCAGAGACACAAACAACAGCGTAATTGAAATTGTATCTGCACGGTTGCAAACATTTCCTACATTGACCTATAGAAATAAAACCTTTATATTTCCAACCATGCTTGGCATGTGCCAAATCCAGTGAGTCACTCTGAAGCTAGGCGATGGACTGCGGTTTCCATCAGATGTCCCCGGTGCAAGAGCCAGCAACATTATATAATGCCGTGACTCATCCGCTGAAGAAATATGAGGCAGAGACATGTCACCAGCCTCCTGGAGTTTTTATTCCGAGCAGCCTTTTTTTTGGCTTTTGATTGACAAAATGTCAACAGCTCGGCCCAATAATCAAGCCCACATAGACTAAAACACTTGTGTTGGTTTAAGATTGCCTCTTTTTTACTGTGTGCCCCCATCTGCAGTCGCACAATCAGGAATGCACGTTGTGTATGAGAGTACGGCTGAAGAATACAGGCCTGTCAGACTGTGTCTGAGGAAGCTGTCAGTGTGGGCAACAGGCCTGGTTACATGCTTACACCCACTGAATACTGAGCACTCTGCATACACTAGACCAGCCAGAGGCGGTCTTTACCACGTCAACTATGCGAGCTAACAATGCACATGTGCGTGCACCGGTCTTATCTGCACAGCTCACATAGAGAACAGGTGGCAGCTGCATTACTACTTTTGTTTTGCTCACTATTTGGCAAGAGTGAACATCATGGAAACCATAAGTTCCCTGCTTCATAGGACTCATGCGATCCATCTCGCTGCAAACACTGCACCATTGGCTCTTCGTGATTTATGCTCTGACACACAGCTGTTCTCATTCCGTCCTCCGTTGAACTGCCTCCAACGCGCACATACTGTATGACAGTGTCGCAGGTCACTCTCACGCATCCACGTCTACTGCCACACAAGACAAACTCCGACCTCCGATTTGCTGCCCCCACTTACCGCCGCTCTGGCCTCCTGAACAGGCTGGGTGAGTAAGGGGGCGAGAAGGTCACAGCTCTCTCTGGGTAGCTGAAGTGCTGGTAGTGGCAGCAGAACCTATGGGACGGCTCGGCCAGGCGGAGGGCGCATACCATCCTCGGCGAAGGCGGCGGCCTAGCGCCACAGCAGGCGACTTCAGTGGGACGCGTCTGAGACTGTCCCATCCTAGCATCCAAATGAAGGCTTCTGGGCCTTTGACTGCTCGCTCACTGTTCCGCTGTTGTTTGCACAAAGAGACGATTGAGCACTGGCAGCACCTCAGGACGTGCAGCCATAACTGTGAGTGCCATGCTCAGGCTGGCACTTGTATGACGTGTCTCCAGTTCAGTGGAGCACAATGGTCCCGAGAGTAACAATGCCAGTTTCCTGAAATGGCTCCACCACTGCTGGAGCGCCTGTCAGTGACTGTCGGGCAGACTATGCAACAAAATTCTAAAAAAAACACTCTTTTGCAACACCTGAAGTGAGCGATCATGTCTATTTGCAAACACCGATTGGAAATAGAAATATAAATCACTGGGCTGAGCCATTGTTCCACACTGTAAAAACATTTTGGTTTTCCATATATTAAGGTTTCCAAGATGGCATTTGCCAAACGAGAACTGTGCTCCATGAACTGGTTTATAGGTTTCCACCACCACAGATCCTGTTACACAGTCAGAATTTCTGATTTGTAACCTTAAGTCAACTAAGCAGACAAATTAGCTCAGTGGTTTCTTATGCAACACTTCAGAGTATGTGTATTATCATTATACAATAAGTGTTGTGCCTCCCCAGACACCTTTTAAGCTCCTATTAAGTGTCTATGTCAGTAAGCCTCCTTGTCATCATGGCTGTTATTGCTCTACTTATTGCTGCAGGTAAAGGTGTAGCAGCAGACGTAAGCTGCTCCCACCGTGATTAAGTGCACTTTGACAGTTCTGCATGAGTGTTTCACATACCTGCCTCCATTAATCCACTTTCATATCACATACAGAATGTGATGCACAGACGGGCGTGAAGTTACATAATAATAGATAGTCGTGTAAAACCAGTTTACACGTGTTCCTTTGGGTTTGCTATGTTCATATGTTGATATATGACTACATTTGGCATAACTTCAAAAGAGACATGTATATTGGGTTACATATCGCACAGTAAGTGCAGGGAGGGAGCGTCACGCATGCATATGTGTTCTCAGCTCCACAGCCATCAAACAAAATGATGTGATGTCTTTTCATCATGTGGGCACCTGGATTCTTAAACTGGTATTCGGCATTCGTGTGTGGAGCTGTTGAAATGTCAGGTTCACGCAGTTCATTCCCATCGCTGATGACAATCAGCTCTCTGATTGTTCTGTTACGACGTCAGCAGAGGTAACAAACACGACTTGTACCAAACATGGCTACACCCATCACGTGTGATGAGCCAATCACTTAAAAATCCAATCTTATACTTAATTCATTCTTATTGCAGCACCAAGCCTGTATGTTACTGCAGAAAGGTTTTATTGATTTTCGTGGTAGGACACATATAGAACCACTTTTTCCTCTGAGGAAGCTGTTGCATGAGCCAAAGACGCCACAGCCAGGTGTTTGTATTCACATCTGTTCCTGACAGCGTCCATGGGGAATTGCACTTAATGGATTAGTCCCCTGATTGAGGATCTCCTGTGCTCCGGAACATCTGCCAGGGTGACGAGCCTGTCCTCACCGTGATTCCGACCCGCGTTAGTGCTTTAACGACCCAGAAACGACACTTGATTTATGTCAATATAAACTGAAATAAAGTTAATTTGTAACAGCGCTGAATCGTCAGAAGTCGGATAGCTTCAGGCTGTGATGTAAAGATTTACCTTGTGCTCTGACAGGAGGAGCATCTCGGCTAAATTTACCATGAAAACACAGAAACACAGCTGAGTCCTGGAGGCGTGTGTTGACGCACCGTCACAGTATGGTGATCGCTTGTCACCCCCCCCCCCCCCCCCCCCCCCCCCCCCCCCCCCCCCCTTGCTCTCCTCTTCCCCCCCCCCCCCCCCCCCCCCCATCATCCGTCCCTCCGGACCCCATGTTACCGCCTAAAGGAAACCGTGCTGTGCTCTCGCCCATAGGACATCCATCTGTGTCTTAGTGCAAACATGTGCACACATGAGAGAAGACACATGTACATGTACACACACTTACACACGCACAACTGTCTGCTGCTAAAGATTGGGGATTAATCTCTCGGTTAAGTGTTCTCCAGTCGGTGTTCCACAAAAGGTCAAATGGATGTCTGTGATCAGCTGGGCTCGTTCTGTTCTGGTGTACAATGAAAATATTAGAAAAATACATTTGAAACCAAAAAAAGAGAGATAAAAGTTCTTGTCGAAACAGATGCAACCTCTACTTAATAGAAAGCATGAATAGTAAAGTTCAAAGAGAAGATCCAAAACAAGCTGCATGGCAGTGGCTGCCACTTTGCATGGCACCTGTGATATATAGATCTTCACTGTAGGGTGGATCATGTCCCAGAACAAAAGGTTACAGAGTTCAGTGCCATCTGTTTATATTCATCCACCTGATCCTTTAGTCCACAGTATACCTCAGCTGTCTGAGTTGTTGGCGCGGTTGTGAGTCAGAATGCTGACATCAGCCTACAAGGTGCATGCTGCAACAAAATTCATCACGAGTGTCATGATGCCGAAAAATGGAAATCGATAGTTGCACGCCGTGAAACTAGCACCACACTATGACCTTTAAGATAAGGTTAATCTTTTATTCATTTGACGCCAACAACAACATATTATGTATTTCTACACAATATTTGGCATTTTTTTATTTTTTGTCCTGGGGAATGATACAAAAACCAAATCATAAGGGCCCTTACAATACAAAGGGCAGGATGATTAACCTTTTTCTCCATTTTCGCTGGATGTCAAATATTTTTATTCTGTTTTCTTCTTCTACAATCCCTTTATTTCTCCTCTCTTCCATCTGCCCACTTTTCCCATCATTTCCCACCGTGTCAGCCGCTTCCCTTGCAGCTGCGTGACCCAAGTCACTATCTACTGGGACAACACTGGGGGGAGCTGGACCCTAAATGGGCTATCCCCTGCTGTGTGTTTATGTGTTTGCGTGTGTGCTCGTTGGCCCGTGTGTACGCTGATGCGTGCGGTTGGCCACGCGCTTCAATACGTGCGTGCACATGCACGTCCGGCCTCGTCAGCACAATCTGGATTTAACTGGATGATCGGCACCCTGCTATCTGTCGCCGTGGGCGTCATCCACACACTCCTGCGTTCCCACAGACTCCCGCAGGTTTCTCCGCTGAGCACTCAAACGTATCCTTTGTCACCTGCAAGACGACGATGGCGCAACGGCTCGGTTCCCAGAGGGAACTCGGGACAAGTCACTGGCGGTCATTGCTGGGAGAATATGGCATCAACAGCTTCAACCTGTCAGCAGAACCCTAAATCAGGCTTGAAATTATTATTGTTTGATAAATCATCAGAAACGATCGTTATTGTGAAATCAGCCGAGCTCAGCACATCTACGGCTTCCAAGTCATATATCACCGATCAGAGCTGGATTTCTCCAATGTTCCTCGGAATTTTCATCGGCTTCCGACCAAACACATCGTATCACTCTCGTCGAACATGACCGCAGCATTAATCTGATCGTAACTCACCCAGCTCTGGTTCCTCTGTCTGCACCGTGCACTCTGACTCCAACAGGAGATTTGTAAGAAAAATACAGAGAATAACCGAGTGTGACACGCTCAAAAGCATGATTTCAAATGTATGTTGTTTTTCCCTAATCAAATTTGGAGCTATGTTACATAAGTGGTACCATGGACAGTAAAGCATCTATAGGTGCACATACAGGATACTTATGTCTGCCTATTGGCGTCTGAGGGCTGAAAGAAGGAATTCAATTATGAATAGAAACAGCACATTGACAGCTTCTCCATGTAAATGTACTCTCCAGCTCTGTAACGTTCACTCCAGGGACATTAACCCCTGTTTGTGTTTAAACGTGAGGCACCACTATTGAAAACTGCGATTGATTGCTGCGGACACAGCATCTGTGCAGCCGGCCTCGATGCTACGCATTGTTCGTATGTAAATACGTACATAAATTCAGTCAAGCCGTACAGTGGGATTTAAACCATTTATATTGCACTTGTACTTCCATCCAACGGGGAGCCTGATTTAAGGCTGCGAGGTGGTGCAACGCGCAGATCGTGTGCATTCAGCCCCTCATATAATTCTTCCCTCTCAATAACATCACATCTTAAAACCATTCAGCTCCGGTGTCAGCACAAGGCCAATAGGTCTGTGCATTCCCACAGAGGTGCAATGTGTCTCACATGCAAACAGAGAGGGACTGAAGCCTGAGAGTACACGCTGTATGTTTCCTCAGCCTGTCTGCATGGTGAGGATCCCCCACCAAACGAGGACGGGCCAAGACATTAGAAGACAGGGCCAGATGCGTGGGCCCCATTCGGCGGCGTCTCACAAGAAAACAAGTTGCGGTTTAATAAAAGAGAGCGTCGAGAAACGCTAACGAGAGAGCGCAATTAAGGCAGCCGCATCTCCTTAAGGCTAAAAAAGACTGAAAATGTAAACCCAGATGTCGACCACCCGCGTGAAAACCGTAAAACGATTAGGGCTATAAAGGCATATTACGTCACCTTTCTTGCTGCTGAATTCTGTAAATCTAATGAAGACATTGGCGTTAATTGCGACGTACTGTAGAATAGAGGGAAAGCGGCAGCTGTGGCCTTCAAGGTTCTTGATTTCTTCCATTAAAACCCTGATAATCTGCTTGGTACTCGCGTTAAAACGTACTGGTGCATCACTGCTGGTGGATGTATATGGGTACTACAACTTCAGTTATACGTTGCACACACTGCTGTTGTTCCCTATAGGGCATGTGCGAGTGGTGGGAAACAGTATATCTCTCACTGCATGAAGAGTTTATATAAGTCGGACTGGACTGTGGGCGGCCTCACAGCTGTGTGGTGGAGTATGTCTGTACTCCCAGTGTCTGCGTGGGCTTTCTCCTGATACTCCAGCTTACCCCAGTCCAAAGACGAGACTTTAAATTGACTGCAGAGCTGAGTGTGAAACTATTTGTCTGTCTGTTTGTTACCCTGCAATACGCTGATGATGTGTCCAGCGTGTTCCTTGTCTATCACCTAACGTCAGCTGCCGGTGGCTCCAGCTCCCCCCACGACCTATTAAAAGGATAAGCAGTAAGGATGATGGATGGTTGTGGAGATGCCTGCACGGAAACTGAATCACTAACAACCCGTTCCGTTGTTTCCTCTGCTGTGCTGCTGAGCCGTGTTTCTCTGTGTGTGTGTGTGTGTGTGTGTGTGTGTGTGTGTGTGTGTGTGCGTGTGTGTGTGTGTGTGTGTGTGTTATACATACAGTCTGGAAAAGCAGGTAGTTAAACCGGGCTAAGTCTAAGTACACAACGGTTCAGAACAAGCGTTTTCCCTGCACTCCGATTCTCCAAGAACCTCAAACACTGTCTTGTGTTTTTGTTTCTTCTTATTGTGATCCATATCAGCCCTGCAGGATTTGTAGTGGAACACAAGAGCACTATTTCAGGATGTGGCTCAGGCAGGGGAAGGATCTGTATCAAAAGCCACTGTGTGATCCAAGTGAAGTGGGAACATGGTGATATCCAGCAGTGGGAGTTTACAGGAACCCCTGCCTATCCTGCTTCCAGAGGGCCAAAAAGCCCACACCTCAGCCAAAGATGCAAGTCGTGTAAGCGATCACCGATTGGTCGTTCCAGTTTTTTTTTTTTTTGGTCACAATCCATTTGCAGAACAGACAAAAAAATCGGACAAATGCTTTGTTTTGTTGAAACCCTACCTTACAATAACATAAAATTACAAAATAAAGGCATCCACTGTATAATATCACACTAACACGGTGCGTTAATTAAGTCTGAAGGTGATATCTCCTCTGTGCGCTTTTCTGGGTACCGGTGTAACTGTGACAAAACTAATGAGAAGAGCTTGTCTTTTCCTAATGGCATTCCCTCCTGGGAACACCTCTACACAACAGCCCATTGAGCATGGTGCTTTGTAATGAATGCAAATATTTGAGCTAATATGTTGTGCTGTTAGTTACAGAAAATCACACCGACTGCTAAAGGAGGTTTCTGGGACGGGTTTCAAGGGAATGTTTTGTTTACTGCTTTCAAAAAATAAAGATTTTTTTTAAAAAAAAACACGTGTGTGGATGATTTCCACACATCAAATCTTAAATCCTGCATCAAATTCAGTTTCATTTCCCAAAAATAAAACACTCACATTAAATCTTCACAGCGGACGATCACTGGACAGCAAAAGTCCACGTTCAAGCTCTCCTTCCAGAAACAAACAGGAAATACTTCCCACTTGAGGTGACTCTTGAACTTGGGGTCAGAGTGCACAAGACAAACTGTATTCCTGACATGTCTTTTTCCTGAGAGAGTCAACACTGCTGTACCAGTCATTGTATAAATGCTAAGGTAAACAATGGCGCCCTGCTTCCAGCATGTAACCAAGAGGTACAAAGTTCACTTATGAAACCGCCGGGACACCCTCGTATCTGTTTGGCACCCGTGCACCACGTAGGTACACAATCGCACTGTTGTGTAAGTAAAGGTGTGCACTGGAGCGCGGCGCGAGGAGACTCGTGCCAATGTACCCGTGCAGAGAGGACAAAAAGTCCTCATCGCAACACGTAGACACACATTCGCAGAATTTCAATATGCACGTGAACACAACCGTCAGGGGTCACTGACGTATTCGGAGAAGCTCAGTCGCAGACACAGAAATGCATGCGAGCAAGCGTACACAAGTACAACACATTCTGTGTTTGTCTCTGTCTGGGCGTGTAGAATTACAGCGCTTGCTTGGCAGGCGACGGCTCACATTCTTAGGACACTCAAATACAGGGATGATTTACCAACTTTACACCTTTCATAGGCCGGGCTCGCCTCTCTGTTGGATTAATTACGTTTCAGACAGTGGTGCCAAGATTCAAACGTCTGAAATGTCCTTCTGTGGCATGGAAGTACAGTGTATGAGATGTCGGATGAGATGTGCTGGAATGAAATCCGAGTCTGACGTAGAATGTCTTAACAGATCTGGCCTCTCAGCAAGGAGAAGTGCGTAAGAGTCCTTCATTGTTTTGGAGATGGACAGATAGGCCCATGAAGACAATGTCTGGGAGCCAATAAGCTGTTACCTTATCACTGTGCCCGAGTCATAGAGTCTTGGCATTGATGGATGAGGTTGCCACCACCGTTCCAGCTTTCTCATCTTTACATCAGCACAACAAAGCAATGGAGGAAAAAAGCTGAGGCAGCAATGTGAAAGTTAAAAAAAGTCGTTTTCATAGGGGTTTGCACGTTCAAATGTGTTCACTGGAAAGCTATCAGAGTTCCCCAGAGAGGGAGAGGGAAGAGGAAGAGACCGGGAGAGGTCAGTGAGGTCACACCAAAGCGGTGTACTGATCCAGGATTGTCCTTGGCTTCGATACAGCAATAACACCAGAGCAGGCTGTAGCATATCATTGAATGGGAGAAGTATGCCAGACTTAACTTTGTTGCAAAATATTTACATGGAAGAGCCGGAACGTGCCAACGTGTTTATCTGATACAGATAGAGCGAGTAAAAACCTCGTCCTCCACTCGATCCATCCGAAAGCTTTGTAACAGCATGTGTGGGGAATGTGGCGAAGCATTTTAAATCGTCTCATTTCGGTCAAACAAATATGCCACACGCGTTATTATTCATGCATCTGATCTCCTCTTGTCACGACCGTAAATTGACAAATGAATCACGAAACGAAACTAAGGTCGGTTTATCTCTGGGAGCTCTTTTGAGGAACTATTTCTGGATTCACGGAAGTGAAATAAATCGGGGTATTTCGGGTTTCCCACAGCTCCTGACACCCAGCGAGTCACGCAAAGAGTCAAGAAAACGCTTGGTAATTATCTCTGTTTTCCACACCATGCGTCTGATTCACCTCTTCACACTGTTTTAATGATGATTAATGAGGCGTTTGAGGTCTAATTACACCTGCAAGGTGTCAGCCGACGATGTCAACAAGAGCAATAATCAAATTAAATGCAAATCAATCAGTGTACATTTCATGTATTGAAGGGTGCATATAGTGGCAGTGTGTGATATCTGTGTCTTGCCTGCCACCTTGTGCGCAGTCATCCGTCCTGCTCTCTGTATCATCTCCCCCTCCAACCCCCCCACTCTTCTTCTTCTTTTCTGTATGTGCCCCGCGCCTCCTCTTCAGACACCTATTGTTTACCCTTGTCTTTTCTTCCCGCGGTGTCCCTGAGCAGTAAATCCTATCTGACAGTCATGCATCATGCCCGACTCTTCCTCGCTGCAATTATCCCGTCTCTGACCCGGCTCACATTCCAGCTTGTTGTCTGGTACATGTTCACCTATTTCTTTGGCACCGACGGTGCTATTGTGTTTTGCATGTAAATCTGATGGGGAGGGGGGGGGGGGCAATGTGGGACTGTAGGTGTGTGTGGGGGGGGGGGGGGGGGGGGCAATGTGGGACTGTAGGTGTGTGTGTCTGCATGTGTGTATGGGAGCGGTATAGGGGAGGGGTCATGTGGGGACAACAGTGAGTGCACCGTGTCTGGGCTCTATTCCCCAGTGCAGGTAAACACACAGTGATACTGCCTGGTCATGCCCTTCTCTCCTGCTGTTAAAAAGTATGGAACAAAAAGTTGGAACGCCACATCTATTATTTGTTCCAGTTCGTCGTGTAGCAACTTGTAGATGTTTTCTTTTGTGCAAGATGCTGTTTATATATTTATATATTACCTGCCTACCTTATACCCTAATGACTACACTTATACTGTACTGTATTATACTGTAGGCCTTTGTGGTGGTTCTGACTGTATCATACATGACCCGCTATCAGGCCAGTTATTTAACGCTTTCTGACACGCCCCCCGTCGAGGTCAAGGAAGTGTCGCAAGATATGCTGATTTCCTTTAACCCAGTGAACCGCATTTTAAGGCAATATTCCCTCTGTTAGGAAAGTACACTGTGTAACTGTGTGACCACAACACATTACCCACAGCGTATCTCTATTGTCTTGTTGTTCCTATTGTGTCTTTGTGCTTGCATTAAAGCCGTAATGGTCGCCATGATGAGAAAGAATAACACATGGGGACAAAGCCGACGGCACGGAGCGGCGCGAGCGATCACAATAACAAGAATCTGTGGTATCTCCTTTCATCAGAGCGCGGCTCAGAGGATACTGCGCGTCCACGCGCCGCGGCCTGAGGACGGCCCGTTGCCTCGTATCAAAGCCTGAGCGGCGAGCTCACGCCAAAACAGGAAAAAGCAAAAATGAGGAAGAGAATTGGAGCGGAGGGCAAAGACAGAGAGAGAGAGAGAGAGAGAGAGAGGACGACAAGGGCTTTCACAGCTGTTGTTAGGCAGCGTTTCCTCTGATAGAAGACTTTGGCTGTACTCCCAGTTCTTTAGGTAAACTCCTAAACAACACGGCCATCTGAGAAAGTGAAGGTGTAATAAAGTCTTAATATGATAAATACTTAAAATGCTAAAACAGTGCAACAACACACACCCTTTCCTCTGGCGGGTTAGGAAAACACTGCCACACTGGAAGACACACATTAGCACACAGGGCCCCCTTATGTCACATTTTCATGAACGAGTGTATTGTCACTTTATGAAAGTGCTACATATGTCAGATGTGAAACGGCTAGAATGTCAAAGCCCCGCCTGTTTATACGATGACACAGCTCAAACTTGTTCCTGAGGATGTTGTGCAGACATCTGCAGAAACTTGTTAGCCTCTTATTATGGGATCAGAGTCATAATTAGAGTCTAAGTCTGTAATCCGTCCCCGTGCGTGTCTGATTGTGTTACTGTGTGTAAGTGGGTGCCTTAGACGATTAGACCGTCACCACCTTGGACAAGGTGGAAGTCGTTTCTGATCGCAAATCAGGAACGCAATTCCTTTTATTGTGTTTTTCACACAAGCATCACATTTGACCCGTTTTCGAGAACTGCATTTTTCGTATTGTCAATATGTCTTAAAATCAATCGATGATCTGAGTGATTCTGTTTTCAATGCAACGGCCGAGGGATTTCACCATGACGTTGCAACCACTCGCGGGACAAGTGCAATTGTGTCTGGATCTGATATCTCCTTCGAGAACGTTTATTTGAATATGAAAAGGAGGAAGAATCCTGCTGGGGGGTTTTTTGTTGTTATTTTTTGCTGTCGTAAAAAAACAGCTGGAGACTTTGTTTTTTTATCAGGGTGTTTCTCTGAAAGTCTCTGTAACATAAGCCACTGCATCCTTTCCTTCCACAGGCTGGGAAGTTGACCCATGAATAAAAGGAACCCCTGATTCAAAGTACTCGCGTAACAATCATCTGCCATTGTTAAACGCCAGCTTCTAACTTATTATTGTTATTATGTATTGGTCCACATTTAGCCATCCTGGTGAACAGCAAACTTAATTGATGGATGTTGTTGAGTTTTCATTTCATGCCAAACATTTTTAAAAACCCTGCACTGGAAATCAACATTCAAAAGAAAAGAAAAGTGTGGTTTTGTGACTCTGTATGTGTACTCGCTCCCTGCTACACATCCTGACCTTGCATAAGAGGATCGCCTTCAGCAAAGCGACGCACACGTTATTCTGTAGAAGCCGGAGGCTGCTGGATGAGTAAACACACCAGGCTAAGGCAGAGCAAGTGTGTGGAAGTGACAGATGGAAATGTGTAGGGAGAAGAAAAGAGTCGTGCAACACACAGATGATTGTGATTTCCTGTTGAAATTCCTGTAGCTGCGAGCTTCCACGTTGGAAAAAGGGATTATAAGTGAACTATTCCTTACAAAATGAAGCTCCAGTGCTTAGTTCCATTAAATAAATAGCTCCATAATAGAAACTATTCATTGCTTACAACACGTATGCGCCATAGAATTTATTAAGTATCCACACAGGTACATAAATGTATCCTCCTGACATGTTTAGGTTGACCTTTGTTCAGCGCCGAGTCGGGACTTTAGAGGTGAAGAATGGGTCAACTGTCAGTCTTTAAGCTGCTCGAGCTTTTCCACAGCAAAAGAAGCCGCTCCTGCCTCAAAACAAACCTTCTTGACCCCACTAACTTCCACACCAGCAGCTCCCGAGAGGTGAAAGGTTGTGACCTTTCGAGTATTACATAAACTCCCCTCTTTTCTTTCTCTCGCCCTCTCTCTGTCTCTCTCTCTCTCTCGCTCACAGGCTCCACTTTCTCTAATATGACACCATCAGCATTAAGGCCAGTAATAACTAGGTCTTTGTGTGCGTTGGAGACGTGGATGGCAGTCGGGACAGAATGTGTATGTGTGTGTGTGTGGTGTCCACGTGTATGTGCACAAAAGTGGAATGAAGAATAGCCGAGGAGGAATAGATTAATTTGTCAACATTCCTCCCGGAGCGCCTCCCTTCTTTGACAGTGGCCTCGCCTGTTCCTGAGCCCGGCAGCAGCAGAGCTGTGTTATAAAAAAGCAACTGCATTATTTCTGATGGCCGTTTTTTAGCCTAATCCCAGACTATGTAAACACCAGAGCATGCAAACATACCGGCGGGACTGTGACTCACTCGCCGCCATGACACCATACTGGAAGGAATGCAGAAAGTGGCCATATATAATGTGACTGGTGCTAATTGCTCCTCCTGATGGCACAGTAAGTAAGATGGCAGGGCGGAGAGGCATAGCGCTCCGTTGGCGAGGAGCAGGCCACGCTGGCCAATGATACGACAGCTTCCGTCAAGCAGAGTGACACAAAGACAGAGGCGAGGACTTGGACAGGATGCATTTTGTCCTGTTCCGCCAATGCCTCTCTCTCTCTCTCTCTCTCTCTCTCTCTCCCTCTCTCTCTCTCTCTCTCTCTCTCTCTCTCTCTCTCTCCTGGGAAACGACCTGAAACAATCACAGACTTCACTGCATGTTGGCACATTAAGTCTTTCCTTTTTTTTTTGGACGCAGTGTTTTTGTCTGCCATAGAAAAGTTCGCCATAGGAAAAAGAGCCTGGCAGAACAGGTCAGACCGTTTCCTTCCAGTGCTGCTGCCTGCTGGGGGGAACCGACCTGGTCCTCAGCCTAGAGAGCCACCGCTTTCTTCTGTTGTGACTGTGTAGTGACCACAGTCCTGTGTGATAAAATACTGACACAATCTTTGTTGTCTCTTTTTTTCCCTGATCCACAGCTCACCACTAAAAAGCTGTGTTGTCATCTCGGGAGCAAAATGGTACATTTGGAGGTTTCTCCTGCACCACATCTTTCAGTTTTTCTCTTCTTTTGTTTTTTTATTCCATCAATCAGATGGGGCTTTATTTTCTTGTCTTTTCTTGCTCTTTCCCTCTCAGAGCCCCTTCAGAATGTAATGAGAGTTTGGGAATATGGAAGCGCTGCTTACAAACCAGGAAACCAGATTTATTTTACAAGAGTCAGAGTTTGATTCACTGAGATTCGCCAGTCATATCGCAGATATACTATCATGTCTAATTCCGGCCGTCAGTTTCAGTACATTCCATAAAGCTTCTGCTAACCTCGGCTTTTGCCCTTTGTCGAGGGAAAAAAAAAGCTTGATTTAGCAATGAACTTTATTGCGTTTTCCAACTCATCTGGTGAAACAAGCTCATTGCATGAAAACATGAGCAGCTTGCCCAACGTGTTTCCCACTTGGGTTCCCAGCTCGACAGCTTTGCGAAGTCTCTGGCTCCTTTACATTTTCTGGTCCTCATTGCTGTGAAAAGGCCCAATTTAATGATGCAATTACAGATGACAGAGCAAGACAGGTGTTGCCAGATGTGGGGTGGACGCTATAGCGGGTGACACATCTTTCAACATGATGTAAACACTGCAGGAAGGTTTAACTGAACTAAATGTTAAATGCCACTCAGCTACATGGGGATTAAACATGACAACACGTGTAATGGGAAGGTCACTCTTATATTATTCCACTTCTACAGTTACTTACATTGCTTAAAAACCCATGTTACATAATTTTTTAACAGGCCCGAACAAGATTACAGTAATTAACTAAATAAACAAACTCACTACTCGTTTTACACATAGCCTGGCAGGAAAGATGTGTTTGGAGAAGTTTAGATGTCAAGTCCACCCAAAAAGTTCTAAAGTGCTTATTAGTGAACACAGAAACGTTTTCTTTCCCAGAGACTCTTCACTTCTCCTGAATGACCCATTGCTATAGTATGCTATATGCTATGTGTTTCTTATACCATGTTTCTCTGATGATGCTTTGTGTACAGATTGTGTGTGTGTGTGATTTGAGCTGAGATAAAGTGAAATCTGATGCAAACCATTTTTGTATTTCCGTGTGTGTGTCTGTGTGTGTGCAGTCATTTACTTAGGGTACACCGTGTCCCCAACCTGTATGTGAACAGGAAAAAGGCTAACGATAGGCTGCGCCACAAAAGCTGTATCTGCCTTGTGTGTATCAGACTATTGTGGTGGAGATCATGAAACAGACGTCCAGGGAGAAACAGATGGAAGAAGCATCAGAATCATATGAAGTGACGTGTGGTGCCAGTTATTTTAAGGGATGCTGCCAAGCAAAAAGGCAAAATTTGTACCAAAATGATGTTGTTGTTTTTTTTTTATTCAAACCCCTTCAATCTGGACAGAAAAAGGCAGTTAATCTTTTACATAGTCAGCTGGTACATTTACTTAATTCCCACAGATCTGCAAAAACAGAACATTAAAAAAAATAGTTTCTACTCAAATCTACTGTTCCTCACCATGGTTGAACTTTGTTACCAAACTCTCACTTATCATGCAGTTGGAGAAAGAGTGAGGAATTAAGTTTTTATTGCCCTCCAGTCAGTAGCTTGTTTCACTCAGCCAAGGAAGTGGAAGTCTAATAATGATATCATTTCATTTTCACTCCGTCTAAACCACGAACTCTAAAAAAAAATGCACGTGCACTATTTTCCATTGTCTGACTAACGCTGCAGTGCAAACTGCAGCCTGACAATAACAGTGCACAGTAAACCAAACCTTAATATTCCTTATGCCCTGCTTTATGCAAATTGTGTTGATGTCTGATGTCTATTTAAAGGCTGTAAATATAATACGTAGACTGTCTGTGGTATTATTACTCACGGTCATGTACAAGGCTGTGTGCATGTGTGATTGTGTGTGTGATGACAAGTGTTGACAGGCTGCCTCATTATCTAAATAGGCGCCATAGCCATGGTCCAAACAGATAAGGCCGAGAGCACAGGCCACGGTCAGGCCAACACACTCTGACCCCCCCCCCCCCCCCCCCCCCCCCCCCC
>JAFBJQ010000076.1:590753-640786 GCA_016785345.1 Trinectes maculatus
GCCCCCCCCCCCCCCCCCCCAACCCCTTCGCTCAGAATTATATAAGACCAAATGCTGCCAACGTGATGTGACTGAGATGGGAAGATGAAGAAAGAGAAAATGAAAAGACAGGAAAGGGGGGAGCGGGACAGATAGAGGCAGAGGCGATGTGGCAAACAGAAGAGGGAAGGACAAAGAGTCACATAAACACGAAGCATGAAAGGATTTTAATGGATGGGTGGTGCTACTTCCCTCTTTTGAAGTATTAGTGGAATCTTCTTTTTTTTAAAGAGCACTTCCTTCTTTTCGCTGTCGAAATATTTCTCAACGTGGACTTTCTGCAACCATCTTACAGGTGTGCGCACTCAGCTGTGCCGCGATGGGGTGGACACCCATGTCATTGTTTCACAACTGTTTCTCATGAGAATTTTGGATGGAGAAATTGTCCTGTTAAGAGATTGAGTCCAGATTTTATTTTCACTTTTATTTAACTATATGTTTTTTTTATTTTAACTTTAATACATTTATAAAAAAAATAGCATGGAAAGTAACTAATAATTATGTTGTGTTTCGTTGCCATATATTTAATATTTCTTTCCACCGTATGTGTGACAAGTTCAGGAGGACGTGCGCAACCCCATGATATAACCCTTAAAGACTTTTCCTGCACACGCTGATCTTCAGGAGTTCATTTAGATGACAAACTTGATCTGATACTTAGAGATGTCTAATCCACCTCTGGTACATACCGTCTGTCCACACGGGACAAAAGAGCTTAGCTGGAGTTTGCTGTGGTGGAGCGTCAACAGCAACATAATGCGGTGGGTCACCTGTGCCGTGCCGGGCATACTGTGAACATGTTCGTGTTTGTGTCTGCGTGTTTGCGTTGCCAAGGAGTGTCTCCTAACAGACAGATATACTAATAATCCCAGATGTCATTGAATATTATATAAGATTATAATATTTATTTTTGAAGACAGAGATAATGCATTTGCTCTTATGAAGTCTTTATAACTTAAGTAAATGAGTGGGTGTTTTCACTGATGTCAACAGTTCACATGAAAGAAGCACAATCAGTGAGTCCATCTCCAACTTGTCTGCGCCACCCTTTTGTTTTGATCTTTTTTTAATCCATAAAATCTAGACACGAAAATGCTGATTCATCTTCAGTAAAGGACAAATTATTACTGAGAACCGGTTCTGAACATAGTGCCTGTGTTCATCAGAAAATAATCGGATTATTTCTCTATGATAAATGTTGTCGTTTAATAAACGTAGACGCTCTTGCAGCCAGAGATACGCACAACAGCAATCTGATTAGCGTGCTGTAGTTACCATATCGTTACCATAAACACACATGGGAAGTTGCATTAACGTTTGGTTCAGGGTGTGTTTGTAAATTTCTCCTGAAGATGATGCTCATCATCTTTTTGTGCATCTGTGTGCGTTTGTGAAGTAAAACTATCCACGATAAAGACCCTTGTGTATTTTCTACCAACAGCTACCATATACTGTACACAACCTGTTCTATACACAAACAGGCACAAAGATACTACACATTCTCATATACACTTAGACACAAACAACAGTTGTGGCCCCAGGCAGCTACTGGCACTGCACCAAGGGCAGCCCACTCACACAGTCACAACACAACAAGGCAGTAACTCAAGAGGTCCATTAAAAAGCCATTATTGTACATCCCTTCTTAAACTGGTCCCGCAGTGATAAGATCAGGCATGGGGCTAACCTGCATCGCAAAGACACCGAATATATACACCAGCATGTGTTACGAAAAAAATCCAGTGTTTTTCAATCCGAGTGTCACTTTTCAACGCTGAAGTAGTCAAAGTGTGTTATTGAGGAAACTCGTAAAAAAAAAAAAAGAGTCGTAAAACAAACACGTTTAATGGCTTTTTACATCCTCCCGCAACTAAAGAATGACTTCCCTCAGCCGCACAAAAGATGTCTGCCGTGCACCTATAGCTGGGACTACAACTGTCAACAGCATCCTATTTTTGGCAAGTCCTGTCTATGTTTTGTCTCGGTGCCAGCCTCCTGTCTGGCTGTTTGTCTAGGTCTTTTTTTCCCTCCAGCTATCTCTCCCTGTCTTTGCCCCGACATTGCTCAGACCTCGCCCTCGCGCCCTTTGTTTGCATGGGACTGGCTCCTAAGACTTCGCCTACTCTTCCGTCCCAGCACCCTTCCCCTTTGACTCCTGACCACCAATCCCGGAATTTCGTTGACATCTGTCTCCCCTGCCACCTGCAGCCCCATACTGTTATGTAACTTCTAGTTTTTCCATTTGCAGGGAGAAACGCAATCACTGTTGAGTCCCGCTGCAATAAAAAAATTGCAATTGGATACAAGTTTTGTCATAAGCGAGGGTGTGTCCGACATTTTAAAGTCTTTTATTTGGGCAAAACTGGGAGAGCACCAATAGAAATGAGATGAATAGTTCTGCATATTTCTTCTACTTTATAACGTGTCCATGCGGGATTTCAGAATATACCCATGTGTATGTGCATGTCGCAGCTTGTGTCAGTGGACGTATGAAAATTCATAGACAGTGATGCCATAATTGTGTTGTTTGTATGTTTTTCCATGGCATGGCGTTGGTGTGTAAAAATGGAACCACAGTCTAGAATACAGAGGAAACAGTGCTTTGTTTACCTTTTTCCTTCATCTTTACATTCCTGAGAGATGTGTCTCCTTTTGTAACAACACAATGTATTCTGTAAAAGTCTGTATACACTGGAGGGGCGACAGCTGACGGTGTTATTCAGCAACTTTTTTCTACTCTTCTCCTCCTACACAAAAGTCACCAACTGTTCAATGGTTAAATAATGAAGTCCTCCAAAAGCTGATACAGCAGCGAGTCTTCTATGCAAATCATGAGCCCTGTGTGTGTGAGTGGGCAGGAGCTCTGCTTTGCTTTCACCAATATTTGTTTAGCTGCAACCTACATTTAAATGATCCAATGTCAAGAAGGTACTGTATTAACATCTTAATTTGTTGTACTGTAGAAAAAGTACCTATTGTCATTTACGAAAAAGTATATCAAAAATATTATAAGCGCTGTGTTAACTGGAATCCCTCCCCAGGACACACCTTTAGGGATTGCTATATAGACATTTGAATGGATTTCTAGATGGCTTCCGCGTGACGAAGACACTTTCCATAACCTCTCCACGCTGGATCACTAAATGTAGGTCTCCCCTCCAAAGAAACACTGACGTCTAGTGTAGCAAACGTTGTGGTTTATATTTGGATCACAGAGTGGAGCTTTCAAAAACCAGCCGCGTCTCTGTCACAGCTGGATCCTGTCTCCTCTCCAGTGTGGGAGGGCCGGGACACGTTCAGTAGACGTCTGGAACAAAGCCAATGGGCCAGTGGTCAACTTGGGTCAAAGCGAAGGAGTTGTACCCATGTAATGAGGCCTCGGTGGCTGGGCCAGTAAGTTAGAGAGATAAATAGTTATGTCAGTGGTCAAAGAGCAGCTTCTGGCTTTTGTGACTTAGCAAGACTTTCATATGCTTATGACACACGAAAAGAAGAGTTCCATATGTACTTCAACATATAGATTGTTATTGTTTTGTCTATTAATCAGCTGCAAGCTGCTGCTACAGAAGAATATGCTGTACTTTGGGTCTGGACTGCTGACTGACCGGTCGCTCACACACATTGTGTAGTCCTGTGTTAAATGTTAATGTGCCGTCACAGCAGGCATTTCACCCCTCTTGACCGTGCCACGTTATCGTGTTTAGTGGCTGCTAAGCGCTGAGCAGCCGCCCGCGGTGAAGATGTGCAACAGCACCACGATCAGTCCAGACAAGTGTAGCTCTCTAAGCCTTGGAGTAAATCAGCACTCGGGTTTTTCTCGGACCCTGTCCGGTTTTTCTCGGACCCTGTCCACCACAGGACTCTACCTCCAACAGGACAATCATTTACACAACAAACCTGCAGGCGGCTGCCACTGTGGAATACTGATGTTTAAAAGAGGTCCCAAAAACAGTATCCTGGAATGCTTCCTCATTTCAAATATTTTACTTAGTTAAAAAGTAGCAAAAGAGAATGATGGCTGCTGGGCAGAGTGACCACCCAGGGTGAGGTCACAGCAAAGACCATGCTTTCATCAGGGGCCGGGCCCTCCCAGAGCGAGCGCTTAAAAAATGCATGAACTTCTGCAAACCTCAGCTCGGCGAGGCGAGGCGAGGCAAGGCGAGCTTTCCTTGTTTCAGCTGCCAGGATTAGACGGCGAGTACATGTTTGAATGAATGAATGCGTTTGTGCTCCTGTGTGTGGGGGGGGGAGGAAAAAAAACGCATGGCTACACATTTGGAAATCGGTGATTTAATCCTGGGAGAAAGCCTGTTCACGACATGGGCCGTGTCTGCGATTCCCTCTCGAGGAGGAAAGGGTCGGGAACAAAGTGTTCTGGCTAAAGGCTCTGTTTGTCAGGCAAACAGTTGGCAAAGACAGGTGCACAGTCCCACTGGCCAATGGCACGGCTGGATTCATCGCCTCTGAGCCGGAAACATCATCAAATATATTGGCACTTATGACCTTACAGTCCTACAAACACACACACACACATATAAATTTGTTCACAGGTTTCCTTGGTTGAGCTTCTTGTGCTCACCTGTTGCGCTCCATCCAGCAGTATCATAATGCCACACCCTTGCTATCACAAACAAATCAGGAAAAGAACAGAGTGTGCTTTCACTGAATAATGCAACTCCGTAGTGACGACAATATCATTGTGAAATGAATGAAGATTTAAAACGCCTGTTATGTAACTCGTGAATATAGAAATAGAGATACAGAATAAGAAGCCCTACAAAGAGCCACATATTGTGGGTCAGGTGTGGAAATTTTTTCCGTCTCGCTGCGAGCTTTGGCAACGAAAAGCTTTTTAACAGGCGAAATCAACGTGAAATCAAACCAGAGTCTAATCACATCATCGCTGCCATCGGCCCCATTACTTGCAATGCAGTGTGAATGTGTTTACATCTATTGACTGTGGTCGTGCTGAGTCTATCAGCGGCACGGGAGATAAGAACAGTCTTTAACAGCCGTCACATATAACAGCGTTAGTGCAGGTTAAAATGTAACCTATCTGGATAGAAGCCTGACTCCTGGAGAAGTTTGATAAAATACTGATAATAAGTCCTCGCTGGAGAAGATTATTGATATGATATCAATAAACAAATAGCTGAAACACTGACTTTAAAAAAAGAAGGCAAACAATGTTCACGCCATGCAAAATTCAATCAGGAATTTGCATTATTCCAGATCCTTTATCTGATAAAGAAGAAGTGTGTTAAGTAACTTCTGTTAATAAAGGTATGGATTATTTCTAAGCTCTCACATAGCAGAGAGAGAAAGACAGTGTTATCTCCTTTTTGACGAGACGAGTCACCTGTATACACAATACACAAACACAGACAAAAAAAAGAAACGCAAAGTAAGATTGGGTCAAAGGTCAATTTTTTACAGGGATTCCTTTCGATAATAGTCTTTTACTGCTGTATTATTACATTGGTGTTATCGTGCTGTCTGAGACGTGTCATTAGCCTGTAACACATATCTCGGTTTTACAGGCTGGAATGACGTAAATATATAAAATATTTGACACTCGAAGGTGTTTTTGTGTTGTTTCAGTGCTTTCTGCTATTTCCTCATACGTCCCCACCTTTTACTGCTCCGATAACCCCTCGTCCACCATACGCAGCGAGAGCGTTTACTACCTGAGCTGCTGTACAGTAAGTGCTGGCCCGGGTTCAGGAGTTCAGTGACAGTCGGAGCTGCGGCTGTGACTGGAGGGACGGTAACCGGTAATTTGAGGCTGAGGTCATTCAGCGGCAGCTGGCAAACAAAGTATACAAACAGGCAACAACTTTGTAGCTGCCAAACACCAGTTTACAAACAGTGTTTTGGTAGAGGGAGTCCGGCCCGTTTTAATTGACCTCTCGCAATAAAAGATCAGTTTAATTGAATCAATATGTCAGCTCGCTGTTGTGTTGGAGTAACCCCCAGTGGTTAGGCTTTGTTTACCTCCGTTCTGTTGGCCTTTATTGCACTGGAGTCTTTGTTGTTTTGACTATTTCTGTCTTAGAATTCATATGTAAGTGAGCGTTCACTCAAGGTCGACACATTATACGTTGTGTATATTAACACTGGTCAACACGTGCACGTACAGCCGGCAGTGTCACGTTGTATTATGGAACGAATCAAATGGGCCGCACAGGCATTGACACCACGAACGCCATAAATATTTGGACACTGTGGTATGTTAATAATAATAATAATAATAATAATAATAATAATAATAATAATAATAATAATAATAATAATAATAATAAATAATGTAAAGACAGACAAAGAGGAAATGTATCATTCACAGACTAATACACAACTCAGTAAACCTGAGACTCTGTATACACAAATCATGAACTTCCAAACGCAGGAACACAATCAAAACAAGGACCTTCTTCCTGGCCTATACTTAATCTATAGCTATAAATGCTTATGTCAGCCTTTTTTTTTAGAAGTGTTAATCCAAGAGACATGATTAGTCTCCAAAACCATCTGCTCCACTGAGGCTAAATATGATGCCAGAGCAGCACTGTGAATCTGACATGATATCTACAGACCCATAAGTGCAACCGAGGTGAACTTGGAACTGAATGTCTCTGTTTAAATTTCATGGACTAATAATAGACCTCTTACGTTCAGGGGTCACCGTGCGACATGTGAGATAAGCAGGTACCCATCGGATAAGCAAGCAAAGGACGCACCTGTGAAAGAAGAGCAGTATGGACAGCATGGTCTGGTCGATGTTGCTGTTGCAGATCCCCTCGTTGAGAAGGAAGCAGGGGTCCCTCACCACGGACTCCAGCGAGTCCTGCCTCATGATGTTGTTCAGCTTGTCCCTGTTCAGGTTCTGGTACACCAGCTGGTTGCGGAGCTGGCGGAAATGACTGACGCTGGGGCTGGTGGGGCTCATTGGCAGGCCCGCTGTAGTGCTGTGGCCCGGACCCGGGCTGCCGGACATGGAGTCGTCAAAGCCATTGGCCAGGTCCAGGCAACAACTGCAACAGTCCAGGCCGATGGGCGAGCGGCAGTCGTCGTCTGACATCTTGGATGGACAGGTGGATGGAATGGAATGCTCGCCCAGGTGCAAAAGGCCAGGGGCAGGAGTCTGAGTGAAGCCTGAGGTGCAGATGTCAGGAACAGGGTGTGTTCTTCAGGTCGAGCAGAGAGACAGTCAGGAAGCCCGGGCCGGTTGAGTGTGAACTCGTCCTGTCTCGGCTTCACGGTCACATGGCAGGTTGAGTTCCTCCCTGAGAGGTGCAGTCACGCTGGGTCACTCTGCCTGCTCCCGTCCCCGTGTCTCCCCTCCTGTGGCTCTGCCGCGTTTAGCCTTTTGTTCAGGGCTGTACGCCGCCGCAAGTGCTGCTGCTGTGGCAGAGGACAGAGTGAACGCCTCGCACACACAAACACACACATATACACACACACACACTCACTCGCGCCGATTCAGCAGGAGAGCGCCTGAAAGCAAAACCCAGAAGCTGCCTGCTGCTTATCACTTTTTTTTCCCCCTGCACTTTTTTTTTCCTCCCCCCTTTTGCTTGGCGTGCTTAGAGACAGGAGGGAGGGAGCAGCGTGGCAGGGAGGGAGTCGGAGAGGGTGGGGAAACCCGTGCGATTGGTAAAGAGCGTTGCTGGTTAGACGTGCCGGGCCCTCCTCTTCTCCTTTTCAGTGCAGCAGTGCAGGCGTCAGGGGAAGGGAGAGGGAGAGGGAGGGCGAGGAGCGCCGGAGCATGCTGAAAACATGTGCACTTCCAGCAGTGCACTCCACCCTGCAGTGCTGACAGCACTGAGCCAGGGTGGCTGCAGGGACACACACACACACATACAATCTGTCAAAAAGATATAATATATATATAGTGACATGTTAAGTTAAGTTCTAATGTTAAGTTAATGTTAAGTTAATGTTAATGTTAAGTTAAGTTCTAACTTAATGTTAAGTTCTACCATATTGTCCAAGACTTCTTTGCACAGAAATGGCCTATGGCCTATGAGTGTTTTTTTCTTGATTAGCACCAGTAAGGAGCACAAAGTGCAAAGTGTCCGTGGCTTCTGTGTATGTTGTTTGCATGTTCTCTTTGCGTCTGTGTGCTTATCTCATGAGAGCTCCGCTCCCTTTACATAATCCAAATATGCCGCTTGGCTGAAACTGAAACTCTGCCCTCCAGCAGGCAGGCAGGACACATTTCTGTATATGTTGTATCAGTGACAGACAAAGCAGACGGCTCTAATAGATCGAGTGATGTGTGATGCAAAGCTACTATTTTTTTTTTCACCATAAAAAGTGAAACTACATAACTAATGCACAGTGTTGTCATTTGTTTCACCTTGTATACATTAGAGTGTTTGTTTTGTAGGGGAGAGGAAGAGGTCTGGGGCTGATGAACGGTGTAACAAACATCGTGCATATCATCAGGCCTCCCCTGTGTTTGTTTACGACGTTTTCATCATTTTGTTCCCACACAGTCTGGGAACGGGCAGCAGCATCCTGTGGCATTCGTTTTCCATACACTTGTTCCGCAGGCAGTGATAGATGCTAGGACGATGCCATTACAGTGTCACCAACGGCTCCAGGCACAAGGCCCTGACCTGGGTTGCTGACCAACAAATGTAGTGCAGGCTGTATACAGATGGCCGGTCACGCCGGAGCACAGCAACGAGATAATTACAAATGGCGTGTCTTCCTATGAGGCGTGCTGCTGTTTCTGCCGCAGTAAAAAATGTCGCCCCACGCATTGTTGGGTAGCAGTGGGATCAATTAAGCAGAGAAAATGACTGACTATTGCTTTATTGAGTGTGTAATGATGTCCTCGGGCAGACGGGATGTTGCACTTTGGTTGCTAAAAGGATGGGGCTCGGGACAGAGTCGGGTAGAGGCTGCCCTCTAGTGGGCAACTCTTAGAAGGGGTCGTTGATGAAAACATTTGAGGTTACATAGCACCGAGGTTGCTTATTACTAAAAATTAAAAAACAAAAAAACATGAAATTTTCCCTGCAGAAGAATAATGATTGTTCTGTCTATTCCACGGATCTTTGTCTTTGTTCGCTGAAACTTTATATTTCATCACATCAGATGAGGAATTTTGTTGGAATTCCAAAAAGTACAAAAAACTGAGTTGACCCAATTCAGTGAATATATAACAGTCATTGAATCTCGAGTCCAAGCTGAAATTGTGTAATGAATTCTTTCCTGGTTCTTTAGTAGTATTGTTTTGGGTGTAAATGTTACGGTAGACAGGTTGCACTGTGAGAAATGTTGTGGACAATAGTTATTCATTTTCAGGCAGACAGACTCCCACAGCTGTTTAAAGTGGGTCAGTGAAACTAGGATAGTGGAAGCACGTTGCTATCAGTGGCACATTCCTAAAATCTGTCCAAATAGCACTGATAAGGTCGACCAGGCCACGAGGCACATGACCACCTTCTGTTCTCACATCATATGCAGTTTGGAGGCAGGAGAGTGATAAGAGCCAAGTCCCAATAATATTTTCTTTTTTTTTGTTTACAAGTGAATGGGGATTCTGCTTAAAGAAAATTGATAACGACTGGCACAACAGATTTATTAATTTATTTATCTAGGATGGACTGAGTAGAAAAATGAGTGTTCTCTAATGTCCTGAAGCCTAAAGCACGATAAAGATGAAGGTGGAAATAGAAGAGTGGCGGTGTTGCTTTGCATTACGTTTCACATTATACAGCAGGGAGCCAGACTTTTCCAGGTTATCACCTGCTGTCTCTCAGACGTCAAGACAAGGATGACATTCTCAGGATTTTTGAACTGTAATTGCTTTTGCACAGAGCTCACGGGTTGTGTGGTAGTGAAGGTCATACAAAGTTAACCCCCAGACATGAAGAGCAGACTGAACAGACTCATAAATATCAGCTGACACACAGGGCCATCTTCAGCATATAGTTTCATACACAGATGATTTACATGACATTGCCAGAGCAAAATAATTCACTATTCAACCTGACTGAGATTTGCAAAGAAAAACCAGGTCATCAGGTAAACAAGCTGTGCATTATGGCCCCAACCAGCAGCAGGTCATTAAGTCATGCACAGAGCTCCATGTGCACACTTCACATTATCTGACAGTTATGTGACATGGCCGTGTGACCTAACCACATCTGTCTGTCACTGAAACAGCAGTCTTCCAGGAACACGTGTCAGTCGCAGCAGAATGTCTTGTTGGCAAATGCCAACTGGGCCATTACCCATAATGCTCCTGTGAGGTTTGTCTGAAAACCAGGAAGATTTATATACGATCTGGAGGTAACACACACCCCACTGCCAAATAAAGGCTGCACTGCAATTTTCTTTAAATGGTTGTAAAAGATGCTTTTCCTGCAGCAAGGTTTCAAATCTAATTCTAAGAAATGACATAGATTTTGTTGTCTATAAACAGAAGTGATTTCTTTATGCAAGACACTGTTTACTGATAATAGGTGATGGGTAGTAGGTGATCAATGGTCTATGTGCAAACCAGTGGAAAATGCAGTGACCCAGTTCATACACGAGTCTCCAGAGTACAGAGCAGACATTGAATGGAATGAAAGAAACTATGATCTGTTTGCATTAGGGGGGTCCCAACTCGAAACAAACTGTGCATTGATCTTCCACACAAATCTGACCTATACTGCCTCCCTTTGGCAGCCTACTGATACTGCATTAAGGACTCCCACAGGGACATTATGGCACATGCATTATGTTTGTCAGACTGCTATATTTAGAATGCAGCAGAGATAAACATAAACATTATCAAATGAATGCTAGGGCAGGACGATAGCCTCATGATGTTCAGAGCAAAGATGTGGATCTCATATATGTGAGCTTGCACAAACAACATGTCCATCATTATATGCATGCACACTGAAAAAAAACAACTTCTTGTTCTGGGTTATTTAATAAAAAGTATTCACGTGATGGTGAATATTTAATATATTTTTGTAATGATTGAGTAATACCAATGCTTTTTCACTAGAGGGCAGTGAATGCAAACAGATGATACACCTCAACTATACAACTACTGCTTTGAATTCCAGAGACACACTATCATGCATATTAGAGCAAAGTAGGTACAGCGACTGCAGGTGATGAAGAAACACTGCAAACTAAATTACATTAAAAGGAAAGGAAAGGAAAAGAAAAGAAAGGAAAGGAAAGGAAAGGAAAGGATGGCAGTTCTTGGGGTTTTAATCACATACTGAAGTGTAATTTATTTAATTAGTGTATATTGGCCTGTCAAGTGTAAGAATAAGTATGACAGATGAGAGCCATTATGCATTCATCCCCGGCACTAATATGACAGATGCTGACGTGCTGGAGAAATCCAAACAGACACCAACTGTTCTCAACAGCAGATAAATATTTGATTAGAATTCATAACAACAGCTCTGTAAACTGCTGCGTTTAAAGTCAAATGGGCTTTTGTGCTAATATTAACATCAACATCATTGCTGGTTGATTCAGCAAATAAATTCAGCAATAATAATTTTATTATTGTTGATTTTTTTTTCATTAAACCATTAGTAGCTCAGTTCTCTGTGGATGAGTAAAGGCCCTCACTTCTTTACTGCTACTTTTCCCTCTATGTGCGTTTGATCCTCTGCCTCAGTCTATGATTGGCCGAGGCACCTGGGCCAGACAGCCTCAAATCCTCTCATTGGCTGCTGCGATATGGCACATAATCCTAAACTCTTTCCATCCCTCTAAGGATTAAATTTACTGCCCGGTCGTCTTCAAGAAGCACGCCGCACCGGATCGGCTTTGGATGTTTGGGGAGTAAAGCAGAAACTCCTTACAGGCAATCTCTCATCACAGGAACACACGGCTCCCAGGTGGAGAGCATTAGTCCAACGTGACTGTGATTCAGGTCACGAGTAAAGCCGGGGAAGTAATTACCATCGTCAGGGAACCTGAGGTCCAAACTCTCTCCCCTCCAGCTCTCAGAGTGCAGCTCCTGTCGTTCCTCCTGCGAACCAGCTTTAATTATACGCTTTCGCCCTTTTGTTTTAGCCCACATAAACATATCTGCCTTTAGCCTGGCCTCCTGGCTGAGGACACGAGCATCAGCCTTGCTTTAGCTGTTCAATCAGCAGCCAGGCTTTATTTCCGATCCATTTCTTTGGTAAGTCTTGCTCAAGATTCACTCATGTGTCCCTTCGGTTCCGGTCCAGAGAAACCTTATCTGCCACTGTCCCCTTATTAGACCCCTGCCCCTGGATCTCACACAGGCTGAATACGTATCAGCTGGGCCTGGTGGTAAGAGACTCATTGCAAATCACAATTACAAAGGAGCTGATATTGTTTTTGTATCTACACTTCAGTATGTGGTACGTAAAGAGCAAAAAGAAACAACAGCGTTGCTTTTAGTTAAGTGTTTCAGTGTTTTCATTGGTGAGGGTTTGAAGGCCTCGCAGCCTGATTTATATGCTTGATCTCTCCACTATGTTGTCTCCAGCGTATTTGAAGTGCAAATGGATTTTGTGCTTAGCAGCTGATGCACTTTCAACAGAAGCGTTCAGACAACGATTTCTCCGTTAAAGGCCTATTTGTCATTATGGTCTGGCTTTCTTTCGAGGGGAATCATAAAACGAAGTGGGAATTGGGGCTGCAGCCCACCTACTGGTAATTGGTAAACAGTATCGTGTTCAGTATCAACTGTAGACTGTTGTTTAGAACGAGTAGAAAAAAGCTTTAGAAGCATGCTGAATTATGTTTGGTATGCAGCATGTGTGGAAATGAAGAAATCAGCAAAGACTTATCATTGGTGTGCTTATGTGTTGGGTGATCTCTGAGCACTCTGCATGGAGCCAAATGGTTATAGCAATCAATACCATGTATTGATTATCTATAATGGAGGGAAAATAAATGAAAGAGATGCGTAAAGACACGGACGGTGAGATTAGGTTGAAGCAGCTAGGTCTTTGGTTAAGGAGAGACCACATGGGGAAATGTGATTTTAGAGTTTTGCTCATCATAGACTTATAGGGGGAAAATAATCAATGAAAATGAATGCCCGGAATTTAGGACAAATGTCACCCCCCTCCATCCAGGCCAGCTTTTTCTGCTAGACTGAAAGTGGAAATGGCCTGAGCACTCAGCCTGATTGAGCGGCCTTAGTGGACTGTGTTTCAGAGGAGGCCTCTGTTGCTCGCTGTCACATCAGCATCGATTGGCCTTGTCTGGGTCCAGCCCCTCTTAGTTCATTCAGACAATGCCCTGACTAGAGCATTAGAACAATGGATATGTTTATTTACAACTGTCCAATTTGAGTCGCTGTCTGCGTGAGCGATGACGGAGACGCGGGTAAAAATGGATTGGGAACAGTCGGCGACGGCTGTGGGTCTAAACACTGCCGCGATGTGACAGTTTACTGACTGATTGATGCTGCTGATGAATGCGTGTTTGTTTGCTCAGGAGTCCTAGTGCTGTTTGTTTTGGCCACTCAGAGGATGTGTGTGTCTGCATCCATGTCCACGCTGCAGCCAGCGGCGTGCTCCCTCTCTACTCTACTCTGTATTGCATGAAAACAGTGGCGCATCCATATTTAAGAGTAATTAGGCCTGAAGTGTATGGCGTCTCTGAGGCCCTCGCAGGAAGTGGTAATCCAGAGTTAGATGAAATATTCTTTCAGAACATAATAACGCCAAGAGAAATTCAGTGTGCGCTTTTTTTTAATTCTCAGGTCACCAAACCTGTCTGCTGCTGGTTTTTATAGAAGCAGTGTTTTATAGTTTCTCTGCTTTTTAAAAATGAATGGGAGGACGCATTTGAATTTGTAATATATGGAATTATAGATAGAAATTTTTTTTTCTTGTGTGTGTGTGTGTGGGGGGGGGGGGTATAGGAATAAGCAGTGAAATGTCAGTTAGTGCGTTTGCCATTGTGAATACTGTAGAGCCCCCTAGAGCCTGTTTGCCAAATTGATTCCCTTTTCTAATCAAATGCTGCCCCCAGATAACTTGATTTAATTTGTAATTCAGTTTGTGAATCTCGAGAAAAGAAAATACAATGATAGGGGGAAAAAAACTTGTTTAACATGCACTCTGGGGTAATTGAGTTTGGATGGTTGCAAATGGTTTTAAAGCATGAGTGCAGCGAATAGCCTGTTTATTTATTCATCAATCTTGTAATCACAGTGTCTGAGTGTTAGATTTGGTTGTTTTTTTGTGAGTTGAGGCAAAGCAGTGATTCATATCAGAGTATGATAAGCATCCTTATCAGTGTCAATAACAAATGATGCACTTCACTGTGCCGTTTTCATTTTAATGCATCGTAAGTTTTATTTAGAATTCTCACCTCCCAGTTTCTATTTTCTATTTTTTCTCTTTTCCTCTCGAACCATGTCACATGCCGTCATTGCAGCAGGCCAGTGGAATGTTATACATCCTCCGAGGAACCAGGCAAACACAGTCCCGAGACTCCAGCCCTGTGAAAACATCCTCACCTCTCACCTCGCCTGTCTGTGGCAATGCTAACTTTAGAAACAAACACACTGGTGTGCGTTACCACAGATGTCACACTGGGAGGGGCCGGCTGGGGTCAGTGGTGCCGGTGGGATACGGCGTCCAGGTTTCAAAGACTTGGAGGTCAAAGTTCAAGACAACTGTGACAAATTCCCAACTGTGATACAGTGTCTGGGTGTTCGGGTTCGATGACCTTGGATCCTAGATGATCGTGCATGTTAAGTGTACAGAGAGTGTAAAATGTGTATGTGTGGGGTTTTGTGAGTCCATCACACGTGGGTTTTATGGCTATCGGCTTGTCTGTGTGCATATGGAGGAAGTGAAGTGCTGCTGGGTCACACAGTGTGACACGGGAACTATTCGAGGCATCTGCCTTTGATGTCCGTTCAACGACACAGCAGGGTCTTCATCCGTGAGCCGTCGGGATGCTGCATCCTTTCTCCAGCCGTGTCGTGTGTTCCTGGCAGCATTATCTGTATGTATTGATATCCTATGAGCTCGCTGCCTCACTGGAAATATGTGTAACTCAGTCGAGTGCATGTTGCCCTTTTCCCAAACTATACGCTTAGTTTAATGGCCTGGCACTAAAAAAAAAAAAAAGCCACTGATGAGACTCTAATGTCCAATACCTGCAGTGCAGCAGTCATAGTGAAAATAACATTAAACGTTGAAATCCCATGATAGCAGAATAATAGTATTAAGAAAAACACACCTATTCAAACAAACAGTTGTTTGGTATCACTGGAGTTTTCTGTCCTGGTACTCTATCAAATGTGGCAGGTGATTTAATCTCAAATAGCTCATGAATGTAATTGTTGTATATGTCAACAATACATTTATATGAGGCATGTTGGATAAATTAGAAATGAGGCCATTCCGACCTAAAAATGACCTTTTGGTGACCTTTGATCCCAAAAAAAATTCCAATCAGTTAGCCTCAACAGTGTCCAATTCCTTTTCTCTATCTCGCTGTCCCTCTCGCTCTTTGTTCCAGTGTCTGTCACAACTTCCCAACCACTTTCACCCCTATCTGATTCTACGAGAGCCAGAGCCTATAAACCCATTAAATCCCACCCAATTCCATTTCAGCATGGCGACACTGCCCTGTGGGCAACTGCCAACCAAGACTGTGTTGTCGACAGGATCCCGAGATAATCAGACACCCGTTCGGAGTTTCTAATCTGGTGATGATTTCTGGGAAAGCGGGAGCAGATGCTTTGATATTGTGTTCAAACTGTGACATCAGACAGGCCCCTCAGGCCTCTGCGTCTGGCCAACGTGTCATACCGTCCATATGAGGCTGCTCAGGTGGCTTCTGTGGACAAGTGGACGGGGCCATTTAATCAGCTTGAAAATGAAATGTGACCACAGGCATTTGATTATAACCAGTGCCACACCGAGCTGACTTATACTGATGTCCGCTCTGTGCTCACTTAAGAAAATTAGTTCGGACGGATTTCACGTCCTGCAATCAGGAAATGAAATACGAGGATATACTAGCCTATACTAGGACTAGCCTACACAGTTTATGATTTTCCACTGCATTTAGTCAACACAAGGACATTACAGAAGATACATTTATGACTGTCATTTTTTTTGTTTATTTTTATTTTTTTAAAAATTGAAGTATCGATACGCTTATTTACACATGTACACCAAAGTATTCATTCAAATGAATCATATTCTTACTTTTTTTTGTGTGTATGTCTTTATTTACTCGAACCACATCTCCTGTGTGTCTTCATGGCAGATGAAGATGAAGATGCTACGAGGCCACATCAGTAATCCGCTCTGCAATGGTTCTTCAAGACAATCTGCTAATAACATCTCCGGAGCAGGCAAGAAGGCTCCTTCATTTATTTTCCTCTTGCATTAGGTTTTGGCTTCCTGACAATTAGATCACTCATCTTCAGAGTCGAGTTCAGAAGCATGTTTCCAGTAGAAATTATGATCGATATTAGATTTCTGAAACTGTGTGGGCTGGGATTTCACCGCCCCTGATGTATGTGTATGAGTATGGAACTTGAAACCCTGCATTCATTAGAGCTACTTATGCTACTGGAATCATTTCTAGGTTACACTGGAAAACCACAAAGTGACCCTGAACCTGAGACCCCCTTTCTTTTTCCTTTTTAACAGTTTGATCATACACGTCTGTATAGCCCTGTACAATCTATAGTTCTATAGTGTAGCCTACTGTACTGCCTGGTGGCACCACTGGTCACAGCAGATATCAACAGTCCCTGGCCACTTGTGAGCTGGTACGATTGCAGGATTTTATTTGCAGCTGCCTGACGGACTCGGAGCGCTGACTGGACAGTGATCTGAAAGACACTCGCTGGCAGCCACTTTGATCGTCACTTATCCTCAGACGTACAGACAGGCAACCGACACGGCCAAATCCTCCGAGCCACCCTCACAAAGCCATGATCTTAAAACTTCAAATGTGAAGACCTGCACAGCTGGAGAGGAGAGATTCAGCCACTGAGATATTTAATGTATTATACACAGGATTTTCTGGCTGTGGAAGATTCCACTCTGCAGGTCGATGGTGATATTTGCCTCCAGGCAGGGGCCCGCACCTGAGCAATGATCACATGTTCCAGGATGTTTGAGTCTCTTTCTTTCATTATGCTTACTTTTCCAAGCTGTAAACTTGGAACTAACCTGATGTCACTAAAAAAAAACATTAACTAATCCATAGATCAGAATCTTGTTTATGTTTCGCACAGTGTCAAAATTAAACTCGGTATAAATTTGAGATCTCTGACTTGACTTAAAACTCACCCACAGTCTAGCTAACTTTGTGAAATGGGTCATTTCCTAATGCCCAAATTGAATTACGTGTCCTGAACCGGCCCATCTGCATCCTGCCTCATAAATTATTACTTTCCCCCCCAGCTTCAGTTTTCCCTCTCCGATTATCTATTCATAGGCCCTGTAATGATTAACAATATGTTTGGAGCTAATCTCAGTATACATTACAGGAGCTGTGTAAGAGATAAAGCATTCTGCCACTTATCTGCAAACATTACTAAACACTCTTTATCGACCACAAAGGGTTTGGAACGATCGGCGCTTCAGCTGGAGAACAAGATCTGCTTTTCTTTTCATTGTTGACGGAAAAACTATGAAGACGTCAACGTCCAGGTTCATAAATTTAAAATGGTACGCACCCTGACCTGGATGTAACCTGCGTAGCTCGGTATGACATGTTCCATGTCTCCCCTGTCACCTTTCATATCCAGTCCTGTGGAGACGCTAAACCCTTGGGATGCACTTTCACAACTTGATGCATAAACATACATGCAATGCGGGAAGGAGTCACTGCACCCAACATGCCCTCATCACCTGCTTACCACACAACCCTGTCCCAGTTCATATGTCAACATTCACATGTAGTCTCCAGGCGATCTGTGAGGGTTATTCTCCCTGTGGATCCTCAGGTGGAGGTCAGATGGAGACTGTGCTCCGAATAGACACAACTGCAAAGGCGCATTGGGAAACACTGTGATTGGTGGCGCGCGTGGCACATGCAGTGTATAATGCAGTGTATAATGCAGCACAATCAATAATGATCAGTGTGAGTGAGTGACAGTGCGTGTGGGAGGGGAATGGGTGAATGTGGCAGAGAGAGAGAGAGAGAGGCAGGCAGAGAGACAAAGACCATCTATTAGTTTCCCCCTCCAGCATTAACTTGTCCTTCTCCTCTCCAGCGAAGGAACAGCTTGTCACAGAGGAATTAATTAATATGGCAACTCGCACAATGGTGCAGCTCTGCCGCTATTCAACATCTGCCCCACTCGTGTTTGCGAGCGATGTGAAGGCAGTAACTCACCAAACAAATCTGTGTGCCTCAGCTGCACGGCCATGTTAGCTGAGATGGCACTTATTGTTGGTCTGTCTGATCACTGCTGCCTGAACAACTGATCACTTAATCCCCCCCGTGCAAGCACCACGCTGCTCTGCATGGGAAATTCTCAAATTGCACCCATCATTTCCAGAGCTATTCCAGGATAATCACCCGCTAGTTACACCGCAAATCCAAGGTTTCCATTGCAACAGCGAGTTGTTTCCATTGTGCACGCAGAGCAAACAGACAGCATTGTGACACTCCCCCGCCTGCAGGAGCAACGCAGGCTAATGATGGCAGAGGCAAAGTCCTTTCCATTTGCCCACCTTTGAAACCTGACCACAGGGAGTCTCAGATACACCTGAACCTGGCTCTCGTTTGATAAATGAGAGTGAAAACTTGGTGCATTTCATACAAAATCCAACCCGACACTGAATTAATGACCTGTGTCAATATTCCACACATTGATTATTTTTCCATCGATTTCAAGGTCATTTCTTGCTCATTCAGTGATGGTTTTCTGGTTTTCAGTCATTTTCTTGCTCATCAGAACATGTTTTTTTTTTTTAGGCTGGCAGGAAGTCCTTCACTTGAACACAGTTTTCCACAGTGTGCATGTGTTGGTTGTAGCACAACTTGTTGTCCTTGTTCTCAGCCAATCAGGATTTGTTTTATAACCTGGGGCGATATTTGTCTAAATTACACACTCTCTTTCCTGAGGAACCTAAACCTCCCGGCACGAGGCTGTTTGCATATTGTAACATATTGTAAATAATGTGTCAGGTAACACAAATTTACTTTTGCCTGACAACATTCGGTTGACAACAGACAGAGAGGTGTTTACGGTTCCACTGAAACGACAATAACAGAAAAACAAGTAGCTCTTGTGCAATAATCGTGTGTGTTACATTAAAAGTGTTGCATTATGGGTTGTTTATAGCATTTATAGCATGTCTTCCCCTGCATAGGCTCGTCTACAGTGTGTCTAATTACTCATGTCTCTGAAACCCAGTTTAACCCACAACACTGCTGCATGTTTTATGGTCACAGGAAAGTGGAAAGGAGGTAATTGCATCTCATGACTTTATATGGGAGCAGGCGGTATAATTATCACATGTTAAAAATACGGAATGGTGCCACAGCTGGTGTTATGTTAGAAGTCAGACACAAATACAGACTGTTTGTTTTGTGTTTGTTTGGGGGTTTTTTTTATAACAGCTGTCGCAAATTGAGGACGCGCGGTAGTGACGTCTGATTCCAGGAAGTAGACTTTAATTGCAGCCAACAATCAGGTGTTGTCAAAGTGCAGTGCGCAAACATCCACACTGAACCCTGAAATGGTTTTTAATTCTATCGCACAGTGAAGCTGGGAGAAATAAAACCTAATATAACTGCTCTCAAACTATTCAACGAGGAGACAAATGACAGCGACACCACGAGGCCACGCGGGATGGAGGAGGGGGAGGAGAGGAGGCGGTGGAGGCTCGGTGCGGTGCGGTCTCAGCCAGTGGAGCAGAGGTGTAACCGATCCAAGCTGCTGCCGTAAGGGAACGAGAGCTATTTCCGTTCCCCGTGGGTTGGTCACGTGTCCTCGGGGAGCCTTCGCTTTGGGGGAGCACATCGGGAGCTGGCAGGCGCGCGCCGTTACGCACAGCCGAGTTGGGTAGCAACACCACAAACAAGCGGCGGATCAGTTTTGTTTTGGGGCGTTGTCATCAACACAACACGCACCGTGGTGTGTGCTCCGCCGACCTGCCACGCACTGACACTGTGCGCGCGCGCGCGCGTGTGTGAGAGAGAGACTCCTTCAAACTTGTGCGCCCACCAGCTGTGATCGTCACCGTCACGTTGTTGCCATCCACCGACACGAGAGGACGCGCGGAGCTGTCAGCGCCTGTGTGGAGGTAGGCTGTGTTCTTCCCCGCGTGTTTATCTGGCAGCTGAGTGGCGAGGTGTGGACACTGGCTTCATCATCATCATAACACTATCAATAATAATAATAATAATAATAATAATAATAATAATGCCACTGTTTGTTTGTGCGATGAAAGCTGTGTGCAGTTTGCGGTGCGCGCGGGATGTGGTGCAGCACAGTGATCCATGTCCGCTCCAGAGAGCGCGTGGAGAGCTGTTCCACGCGGACACACGGTGGATGAGTGGCGCTGATGTGCGTCTTCACCACACAGCTAACTGTGTACTGTATTTGTATATCACATAAATCGCAATGCGCAGTAGCAACTGTGAGAGGAGGCATCAACCACACCACACCAAACCACACAGACCCACACCACACAGCTGACAGCCTCTCACTGTGTGAGGATGATGGGAGCAGTGAGAGGGTGTAGTGTGTGTTGATGCGTCCTGGTGGGGTCGCACTACAGATCCCTTGGTCTGACCTGGGGTGACCCCCCTCCAGCCACGCCCCTTATGCCACCCAGCTGTCATACTGTCATTATTCCCTGATGAGAATCTCTCATATCCACGAGGAGATGATGTATTTCTGTCCAGATGTTTGTATTAGAGAAAGACTATATGAATGCTGTTATAGACAGCATATATGTCTGTGTAGTTTTCGTGGAGATGCTGCTGCTCGTCACCGTGGCGACGTGGTGGCGTTTGTTAGGTGTAAGATGTCAACTCTGCATCAATAATGCATCATACCAAAACAATGTGGAGCCCGACACTGGGGCCCAGTGTTGGGAAGCATTGGCCCCTGCCTGTTCCTTCCTCTAAAAAGGAAAAAAAAAAAATTACAGATCCAGATATAGCACCCGGTGTGCATATGTGTCATTATGGTGTCAGATACATGCTGAGTCGTGACACTGTGTTTAATCCATAGAGGTCGTTATTGTACTTTCAAAACCCAGTGGCGCGCCGTCATATAGGAGGTGATTCATTTTCCTATACTGTCTTGTTAAAGCATGATGATCACCGTGGTTAATGAGACCAATGAGTGCATTGGGGCCCAACTCTCAGTACAGCTGATAGCCTCATTCATCAGGGTGCTGCTGGCTCTTCATGCCTGTCTCTCCCTTTTCCCCACCTCCCTCTCTAGTGTACCTTTTTAGATGATAATCATTAAGGCATTAGAATGCTAACAAGAGCAGTGGCTCTTTTCTTGGGGAATGGCTGGATGTCAGCCGGGTTGATTATCACTGTGACAGGAGGCTGGCGTCCTGTGTTGATGCTGCAGTTGCAATGACATCCAGGAATGAAGCGCCTACTGTTTTTGTTATTGTAGAGCTAATATTTTAGTGTTGTGGACCTGGTGTGTTAAAAGAGTGTTAAAAGAGCTCTCCATAGTAAAACCACCATACAGTATTTGAGTACTGGAGTTATGACTTACCCACATATAGTGAAACTTAACGCCCGTGCATAATTAGCTCTTAGCTTGGTCATAATATTTCAGGATCCCTTACCGGTCTGTTTTATATTTACTCGATTAAACATTGATGAGCGGGAGATGTTCCAGTTGTGAGAGGGATCGTTTACTGTGTGTCACAAAAATGAATCTGTAAAAGCCTGGTGGTCATGTCTTTTGTTTTCTGTGGGAGCTTTTCTGCACGTGTTCATCGCCGTATGTTCACAGCTCTGTTAGCTGGAGAGGACAAACATCTGAGGAATGTCCTTATTCTGTCTGTCAGCAGCTGATGCAAGTTTGAGTTTGAACGAGGCATTTTTCTAGTCAGCCACTTGGCTGGGCTTTCACAGGGAGCCGCAGGGGGGCTGGTATTTTTTTGTGGTTGAAGTTTTCTTTTTTGTGCAAAGGATAGAACTCTGTTTTCCTTTGGGGGAAAAATAAAGCATCTTTGTTGTGACGCTTGAATGTGGCAGTTTGTTTTTGTTTACCTGTTTTTTTCTATTTGTTATAAATGGATGCATGAGCAATGCATGTTGTATATGATGCATCGTGATTTGAAGTTACCTTTTGAAAAGATTGGGAAGGAAACGGAACGAAATTCATTGCTCTCATCAAAAAAAAAAAAGTGTTTCTCTGCTCGGCCATTTCACTTTGCACAAAGGTGAAAACCCAGTTTATTTTATCCAGAAGCACTGAAAGTATTGTTGCTTGTGAAGAAATTAAATTTGTATTATATTATTGTTTTCACGTTCCGCCTTGACATCCATTTCATACATCGGATCATGTGGGCAAGACTCCGGAAAAATAACATTTTTCATCCATACAGTCATGGATCGCCTCTTAACGTTCAGCCTGTCTACAGATTCCTCCCTGTTTTCTGTTTTCTGTCAGCGTCCTGCATTAAACAGGGGAGCAACGTAAAAACACCACAGGCCAAATTCATTTCTTTACTTAACCGAACTAAATGAATTTTCCACAGTGTTCACCACTTATTTAAACCCGCCTGTGTTTAATATGCGTGTGCGCCACGTAGGATCATGCCTGCTCGCATCCGCGGGCCCCCGTGTGAATGTGTGTGTTTGCAGATATGATTCTTATCATTCCAGAAGATTGAAATTACAACAGTGTGACGGATTGACTCGTGGGTAGGAAGGATGTGCGCCATCACGATAACGTCAGCAACAACCTCCAGTCAGCATCACTGCTGGCGTTTGGTTTAATATTCAATTATGAAGGTCCTGTGGTTGAGTGGACGAGTGGGCGCCTGGGCAGATGGGTTGTGGGGGTGTTGTTCGTGACGTGGCAGGACTTTCTCGTAGTTTGGCCTTATCAGTGGTAAATGCAGTATTGTTCAGTCACATTAGCCTCAAGAGATATTCTGTTTTCCTCAAAACATGTTTTTTTGCTTACTCTTGCTGAAGGCCAGGAGTCACACAGGGGGCAAGGTGATGGCGTCACACCGTTTCTTGTTCGTGTGTAGCTGCGACAGCGGAACAGTGACAACAACCAGCTGAGGCTATAGACGTGCGGGTCTCGTTATGTTGTGTTGTGGTGACAAACAGCAGTCAGACAGAGGGAGAGACAGGCGGCTCGGCATTGGCTGGTGCACAGTGTGGAGAGAGCAGCATCTCCTCTGTCATCTACAGCAGGCAGGTATTAGAGCCCTGCTGGTGGGCTGCAGGCTGCACCACGCTGTCAGTCAGATTAGCCGTATGAGCCTCTGGTGGGAGTACAGTCCTGTCCTCAGGGGGACAGCTGATTCAAAGAGCTGCACATCCCCAGCGCTGGACGTGCACACACATGCATGCACACACACACATGCAGGCATGCACAACCCCCCTTGAAGAAACAACTCATAAGAGATCAAGCCGGGTCATGGGAGGCTCTCCTCGAGTAAAGCCCTCCTTTGGGAGACCGCTGCTTCCTCCATGCCACTTGGTTGACTAACCAGTGTGTGTGGGTCACTGCTGCTTCTCACAGAAGTTAGTGTGCACTGTAGTGACCGTTATCTCATTGCATCTAAAAGAAGACGTTAAAATGTAACGAGACACACTAAAGATGATATCACGTTTCGTTAATGGTCCTAAATGATCAAAACCATCAGTCTCAAGCATATCAGTGTTTGAGATGCCACCATGCTGTATTCAATACAGTAAAGTTATAAATAGTTTCTCTTTGCCCCATGTTTTAGATATTTGTCATAAAAAATATCTTTTACCTGTACCTGGCTGCTTTTTTGAGATAAACCGTATACATCCCATATGTGAAATAAATTCACATATCAGTTCCACAAGGGCCCGTGTAGGTTTTATTTTGTGGCCGTTTACTGTTTCTGCTTTCACAGAACCGGCTGAATGACACAAAGCCGAGTCAGTGCCGTGATGTTATCGCCCAGATCCCTGGGGGTTGTTTTATGAGGGGCAGATTGCATGACCGAGGCAACATGCCCTGCATTTAGAGCAGGGAGGGCGAAGCTATGCATAACTGATCCAGTACTGGGGCCAGAGATCGCGACTCATGTTGTGATCCTCACCAGGGACCTGGAGTAATCTTAACCTATCCAAAATGTGTTTACCCAGCGAAAGAAAACAGCTGCCAGCCATTCTTTGTGTAAATACCCTGTGGCCCTAAGCTGTATATAGAGAAAGGAAACGGTTTCTGCCTCAACCGCTCCTGTGCACGAGGATTGCTTTCTTTATTTCTACATAGAGTGCTGTTTATCCCTTCCTGAGGAACCCCAGGGGTTGATGGGAAAATGTCCTCTTATAGTCTTAGACCAATGGAACGTTAAAGTCATGATACTGATCTGCACAGGTTTGGGACAAACCTGCAATATCACCTGTCTGGATGAAGCTTAATCCAAATGTTACACATTGGCTTTTCTTACATGTGAAACACCTGTAAAGCTGGTTCTGGTTGTAATCTATTATACGTATATTTAAAGTTTGTTATGTAAAACCCTCATTAATCAGAGTGGTCTTCTCCTCCTCCCTCTCCTCTCCTCTCTCACACCATTAGTAGCTTTGTCAGCAGTAGGTTGGAGTGGAAGCAGAATCGAAGATGAACGTGACCTCCGGTTGTCCTCCGCCACTGCTTGTTCTATATTTAATCACACCGGAGGAGGGGGGGGGTTGGCGTCCTCTTTACTTAATTCACAGAGATAAATTACTCCTAACCCCTTACTGACCCCCGCCACCAAACTGCAATGTAAAGGATCTCCAAACACATGCACGCACTCAGTTCCCTTTGCTGCCACTCTCTCTCTCTCTCTCTCTCTCTCTCTCTCCTCTGCCTTTCCTGCTCATTGTGTTCCCGTTTTAATTTGGATTCATTCAACACACATGCACACGCACGCACACACACACATGCACGCAGCCCGCCTACAAACGGGATCGTTCCGCGCGGTACTATCCGTGACGAGTCCTCTGAGACTTGACAGGAATGTTAATTATTAGGCGCACGAGAAGAAGAAATCATTTGAGGCACGCATACGGCGCTAAATTAAAAGGTCACGTTTTATTTTTTTCCCCCCCTGACCCTTGCTAATTGCCTCAATTAGCAACCGATTCAGCTGCTAGAGCAGCAAACGTAACAGTCGTCCTTATTTAACTGAGACTTCTGTAAAGCTGCAACTATAAATTTACATTAATGAATAATTACTATGTTTAATTTTACATTTTTTTTCTCAGAATATGAATCTATAAGTAAAGGGATAGAGTGGACTCTTACTGTATGTGCTCTTTAATTACATTTCACATAATAAATAATTATAGCTGCATAAATGTATATCAAGGGGGTCATATGTCACATTCCCTGTTCGGCAATTTGTAATTTCCTTCCCTATGAGACATTAAGGTGCTTTGTTAGTGAAATAATCAACATTACGTTACATTGTAAATCAGTGAATTATATATATATATAAATGTATGTATATTCTACAAAGACACACCAAATTTTTACATGACTCATTTTAGTGAAGTATAACAGCATTTTGTATTGGGAGTAGTTTGGAATGGTGTGTGTGTATACAAATAAAACTGTGTCTTTACAGTTATGGGGTGACGGGTGATAAATATGAATCGAAAAAAAGTTGTGTATATGAAGACTTTATTCCACAGTGAAAATGTCAAATTTTGATTTGAATGTTAGAAATCAAAGGAAACAGTGCAATGAGGATTGTAGAGGATCTAGTGGACACACTGTCCGTTTGATGAGACGGGTCCAGTCGGCGCTGCCCATCTAAGCTGCCTCTACAAATGAATGTGTCTTTGTGTTCTGAGAGGCTCCATCGTTCTGGCCCTCCCCCTCCTTTTCCTGCTCCTACGCGACTGGGTCTTTCACACAGAGAAGAAATAGCCTTACTGTTGTATCGCGGCTTTTCCAAATGTCAGCCTTTAATTCCTCGACCACCGTGGGAGGAAAATCATCCTCGGAAAACACCAACAAAAGCAAATTCTCATAACGCCATCACACGCATCTTGGGGGAAAGCCAGCATTCCCCTCCCACCTCGCCCCCATTCTGCAGCTGTACTCGGGATGTGATCCAAGATAAGGAGGAAAAAAAACGTATTCATTCTGGCAGTGTGTTTGTGTGTGACTGCAGCTGTCTCTCATATGTGCTGAGATACAGTGTAAAACTGTGGCCGTGATGACTGCATTTGAATGGGTCGAGATAATGGAGTGGACGCTTTATTGTTTACATTTTATCCTGGCACTGCTGCCTGTGCCGTTACCACCATGACCTCCTGACCTCAGGACCTCACAATGGCAGCAGCTTAAAAACAGTAAATCTGGGTCTTGGAATAAAAAATTTATATTAACAAATCCAAGTATCAAACTTGTGTCAGTAATTGACTTAACGTAACTGAGTGTTTCAGCAAACAACTGAACTTACTACATTATTAGAGTAGAACACAGTCATTAGGAAGCCACCACTACTTTGTATTGATCATGTCTTATGTAGTCGTCTTCAGTTATTCTCTTTGATTGGCTGTTTTTTGATTTGACTGGGAAATGAAAGTGAATTTCGCGTTAGATGTTGTGCGGAACACTTTCATCAGGGACTCTCTGCAGAGTGACGGCAGTGGGAAGTGAAATGGACAGTGAATGGAGCAGGAGATTCTCTTATCTTTCCCAGGGGATCTGCTCAGTGTCTCCAAATGGAGCCTGGCATTCGGTATCAAGGCCCTGCTCTACATTATAATTAGATCCTCACTGTGATGCATGTAAACTGTGGGCCGGAGATGTCTCTGCCACCCACTGACTGGTCCCACTGACTTCTCAAAAGAACACAGTCTCTCTCTCTCTCTCCCTCTCTCTCTCTCTCTCTCTCTCTCTCTGTGTGTGATGGGCTCACCCACGCTCTGTGGCAACATTAAAATATCTCATTAACGTATGCTGACATGCCAGACATAACTGCCTCAGCTCAACGATCTGACCCGACCCCCGATCGATCAATCGAGCGTCCAGTCAGTTCAATTCAATTCGGTTCACGCAGAACATTTCAAAAGAAACGATGCAGGATTTTGAACCTTTTCATTAGTTTGCACACAGTTTGGCAGAAAATGAAATAATACATGTTGCAGCTGTCAGAAAATGATACACTGGTTGGAGCTATAATTATCCTGTGGCTCGGAGGCGATTAAAGAATAGCTGCCCTTTTGCTCTTTAGCCGCGGGTTAAGTGAGGAGATTGATATTGCACTTGCATCTGTAGCGTAAGAGTGGCAGGAAAAGGGTTAGCGCTCTTTTTTTTCTGTCATACAAACAACATCAACATGCTGCATCTTTTTGATGCATCGTCAGGGGATGACGCATCCTCGCTCTTCCAGAGAGAAAAGTGTCATTAATGGATTGTTAACATAAGATGAAATGAATCGGTTGCATCTTGCACCAGTGATCACGTCTGTCTGTGAAAGACTGATATAAGAGATGCGGATACAGCAGGCCAATCTAACGTAACAAGTGGGATGATGCTACTGGAAATAACATTTTTTTTTAAAAAACGAGCTCGAGGGAATTAGCATCTGCTACTCAACATGATAAGAGGCTCTTGCCAAAGACAAACATACTGCATAGCCCAATGTAGAAGTGCTCAGTTCAGTCTGTTCCTCCTTGTGCATCTCCCTGTGCGACTGAGTGCGTGAGACTGTGACAGTCCCGACTATGTGAAATTGCAGTGACATTTTTTGAAATGTCCCCCGGTGTGGTGAGTTACTTCTGTTTTTCAATTAGAGTGGTGTTTTTATGTTTGCCAATCACGGCCAACCCACAGGAGACGTCGGCCCGTTCTCTGTCTCTCACACTGAACTCGGCGGAGAGGGAGATGCTAATAATCAATGACATTTTTTTAAGTCTCTTGAGCGTTTGAAAAAAAAAATACACCAGGGGAAAGTGGTAGAGCATAAAATAGCTTGGCGCGCACAGCAAAAACAAAATCTTTTTTTGGCGGAAGAGTCAAACATTGGCAATCGCAGTGGAGTCTTTCCTTTTTCTCCCACTGAAACCATTTCTGGGTCCTGTTTTATGGTCCAGCTGCTGACGGAGGAGAAGTCAGTATAAAGAAAGCCTTTGTTTCCAACGTTTATAAAAGACAAGCCGATGACACAAAATCTAACTGAAAGATCTCATTCAAAACCAGTCGCCAGACATCCCATCCAAGCCCAAACACTTGAATATGTATGACAGACGCTGATCACAGTCTGGGAAGAAACGAGAGCTCTCCGAAGGTTCGGAGATCATTTCAATCTTGCGCAGCCCATAGACACAACGTGCATGAAGCTATTCATTTCACTGATAACAGTCCAGCCATTAAAGTCATTTATATGGTGATGGGGCTGATGATGATAAGGACGAGAGATCGCAGAGGAGTGATCCAGCATGGAGGATAGATGAAACGGAAATAGACGGTCAGGGATTACACTCAGAGGAACATGGGGCTTAAGCCCAAATGTCCTCAGCAGCAATTACACAGTATGCACTGTATACACACACACACACACACACACACACACGCACACGCACACACACACACACACACACACACTCAAGAGGAGCGCTTCTTGTTAATGGATTTGGCAGGACATGGCTTACCAGCCAGTATATTGAATTTCACCAGCAGCAACAGTTTCTATAGCGCTGCCATTCAATACCCCACTGTAACCGAGTCACTTTAATCAGTTTCTCCAATATGTCAAGCCCAAACTTTTTTTTTGTACCGCTATAGGTGAAATATTAATGTTAAGCACTGTAGTTTATAACAAGCCCTCTCTTTATAACTGTGTGCGCGTTGAGTCAGACGAGGTGTTCTGTTTTGATGCGTGGTGCAAAAAAATGCAGGTTGACAGGAACATTCCTTTCACGATGAGAAAACCATTAAAACAATTATGTGCGTTTGACAGTTTCATATCTGCATGTCGAGTGTAGCAACCTCCAGAAGATCAGTAGAACCTTTCTTGTTGGTCAAACACAATACAGTAACACAACATAAATCACATGTCATGTGAGCACAGCCCTAAACTAATATCACCACTAATCATAATGGCACAAAATGAAAGAAAAATCTTATAAGGTGTAAATTATCAGTCCAATTATGGTAACCCATATCAAATAACAGGCCATAATTACTGATATAATTAGTGAGTTAATGATTTGATTCTTAAGCTATGATGTGATGAATCATTTTACTAATGCCTTAATGTTATTTATTTGTGGTAATATGTGCAGTTAATATACTGTACAGTATAGTGAGTCTCTTAGAAGAAGAGCAGCCTGTGGCTCTCCCACCCATCATTATAGCTCCCCTCTTCTTCTTCTACTATTAAAATGACCTGATATTGTGTCAGTGTCTGTAACAACTCTGATGGAAAGGCTTTACCTCAGGCTTGACAACTGTCTGGTATAATGGCAACAGGAATCTACGTTGTGTTTGTGTGTGCATGTGTTCTTTTCACAAAACACTAGATGGCACTATGGATATGTAATCCCTGGGAAATCTTTGTCGCCCCCCCTCCCTCTCTCACACACTCACTCAATCACTCACCCATAAATGATTTTGTTGAAGAGGACTATTAGAAAGCATTTTGGTGTGTTTTTATTCTGTTTTATTGTGTGTGTGTGTGTGTGTGGGGTGTGTGTGTGTGTGTGTGTGTGGTGTGTGTGTGTGATATGCATGTGGTAAATACTGTATGGCATTGTGTAATTCTCATGAATATTTTTGTTTAGGGTTTATTTATTTATTTAGTCTAATTTCTGATGATAATAAGTTGGAATTGAAACGAAGACCAATAAAAGGATGCTTAAAGGTCAAAGGTCTCCTCTCCTCTCCTCTTGTCCGCTTGTGTCATATATGGCAGCCTTAATTATCCTAAGTGTCCCATTGTTCACCATCTATCACTCACAGCTGGAGACTGCAGCCAAAAGGAAGTTGCCTGTATGAACGACTTGTGATTGACCCTTTGCTGCTTTTAACAGAAAGCATCATGCCGTCTCACATCTTGAACAGGCCTTTTCAGAGTTTTCAGTCCTGACCTTTTTTTTCCATCAAAGCAAACAGATCAATCACAGGGGGAACTTTCTTAGCTTTAAACAAGCACGTCGTTATCAGCTCCAGTGTTTATCCACACTAATTAGATCACTTCACAGTCAAGAGAGTCGCCTGGCAGTGTGTGTGTGTGTGTGTGTGTGTGTCCACATCTGAATATGTGTGTGTATGTGTGTGAGTCAGAGCTACTCATGGTTTCTCCTATTTCCTATATTTATAAATGTAGAAGATATGAATTTCCCAGTTGTTGTCTTGTGTCATTTTTTAATTTTTGTCACATTCGTGTTGCCAGTTGTGATTTAATGTGGCACCACTGATTAGAGTAGGTTAATAATATTTTTTTTTATGGCACCCAGGAGGCGTTATTTCAGAAACCTCTTTTGAAAATGCCTCGTCAGTTTGCAGCATTGGCACGTTACAGGTTCAGAGCCCACATTGAGCAACAGCTGTGGAAAAGCAAGGTCCCTGGTGGAATGAACGGGAACATGTCTTCTATTCTTTCACCCCTTTAAATTCGATACACAATTTAGTCTCTCACTTTTAGCATTTAGTCAAGGTGAGCAGATGGTCCTGGTCATATATTGGTTTCTAGGCATAGAAGATAGCACTCTCTACAAAGCGATGTTTGAATCTAATTTTAATGTCCTGTTCTGTAAGACCCCTTCTCTGATAGTTCGCCATGACCCAGATCTACTATCCATTTATTTTGAGGAAAGAGAGTTGGGGTTTTTTTGGTCGGATTGACCCTTTTCCACTGACATGAAACGAGCTCTCTACCAGATTGCACACCTCATAGTGATCTGTTGAGATTAAGGCTGTGCAATATGACCAGAATCTCTTATCTCAGTGGAGGTCATTTCATACCCGGCTGCTATGTCTCTTCATTTTTGTCATTTTTGCAATACGGCGCGGCGCCAGTGAAATCCTCTTCCATTATCTGAGTTTTGTGTTTGTTTTGCAGCAAATTGACTGCAGTTTTGTTGATTTTGGCCAGAAAACATGATTCTTATATAGTGGTAAAAGAGGATTAGTGGAGTCTGTTATGGGGACCAGTCTGCAGGATTTTGGACCATCAAAGGCAAATGGCGAAAGCATATAATGAAACAGCCAGTCCTTTTTTTTTTTTCCATTGTCATGTAACACATTATCACATCCCACATCCCAAAGTCAGGTCATTACTACTAAAACCAAGTTTGCCCTGAAATGAACTGTTGATCCATTTCAGTATAAATGGGTAAAACAAATAAATATATGTAAAAGGTTTTTATTCTGCCATCTTTTTATGACTGTTGCCTCAGTTCAGTGCTCTCCAGTGATGAAGCATCCATGATTACAATCGTTTCAGTCAAAACTCCTGGAAATGAGTCTGGTTTGCTGAATAGCAGCAAAGTCCAGGAGCCCTGACCAGGGTGGTTTCAGGAACTGGAGATCATTTTGTTGGAAAAGACTAAATACAGCAATGCGTCTGTTTATGTGTATGTATTTTACTGACTGCCATGTTTCTATGCATGCATTCACAACATGTTTCTGCAAACCCATGTGGGCATGGACGTGCGTGCCTGCAACCACCACTTCAAAAGTGTCATACATGCAGCTGTAGCCTTTTCAAAAAGACCCTTTGACGGGAAATGTAAGATCTCGTGCTTGTGGCGTTTGGCTGCTCTGCTCATTGCCGCTATGAAAGACGGCATTTATTCATGTCCGTGTCCAGAGCCCCGGAAACCCAGCTCCCCAACGCTTTCTCAAAGAACATGAACAAAGGGCATGTTCTGTCTCAAGAGACTGGAGGAGAGTGAAAAAGTGTGTGTGTGTGTGTGTGTGTGTGTGTGTGTGTACATTAAACTTTAAATGTAGAGAGTCTCTGTGCATGCATCCGGTTGAACAGTCCTTGTGTGAGACTCCCTTGTTGTCCATCCGTAAGTGTATGTGTGTGTGTGTGTGTGTCTTTCTGTCCTGTGCATGTGAGGGGAATACCCACCAGATATTATGCCACTGTTCTCTGTAAAACTTTGCTCGGCACAAAGGGCCTGTTTCATGCTTGGCCCTTTAGAAGCTTATACATCAAAAAATGCGACTGGGTGGGTAATGGGTTACATTGTGAAAGATTCCGCTCGGGGCTTTTTGTCCTTGGTTTGACTCATGGGAACCAGGTACTGTTTTGACTCGTGAGTCTCGTGTTTCTGGTTTCAGCCATATCACAGTGATGATTCCCACATTACGAACGGACGGCGTATGCGTGAAGTCACCGGAGGTCGTTTTTAGCAGCAGCGAAAATTGTTTCATGTCCCAAAGGGGGAGATCTCTTTTGCACTTTAGCGGCGACAACTCGAAGTGAAACTGTAGCCGACCTCTTCCCGTTCAGTGCTCTCGCGTACTCTCGCACTGCTGTGATCTCTTTGGCGAAACCTACATCTTCAAGTACTCAAGTACAAAGATGTTTGTATGTTTTTTTATTGTGTAGTGGTAAGCAAGTGGGAAGTAGAAAATGGTCTATGCATGTTCCAGCATTATCTGTCTTTCCCTCGCTCTTGGTTTGTGAAAGGAATAAGAAGATTTTCACAACCCTGTGTTCTGCCTTCATATCCACACTGTGTGGCCCCTCTCTCTAAACAAGGCCCCATGCTTCATCCTGACTCTCCACAGGCTGCATGCCCAGAGAGAAAAATAAAAGCCAACCATCTTTAATTTACCATTGGGCATTGTTTCACATCGTAGCACCCACACTAATTATCTCCCTTTTGTGTCCCTTGTGCTGTTTTGTGTTTAAATGGCTCCCACGTGTGAGTCGGTTTCGCGGCAGTCATTTCGCTGCAGGTTTGCAGTTAGTTGTTTGAGCGGTCGTATTCCTCGGGAAGGAACGCAGAAGATGTTCATACTCGTATCTCTGTCCCAGCGAGTGTGAGTGCAAATTGGGGGATTTTTCAAGGAAGTGCAGAACAGTATTCATATTCATGCACGGTGATCAAATGTGAACTATTACCCATAGGATTATGGCAGCAGCAGCAGCATTTCCTCTCACTCCCAGATTTTAGGCCCCATTTTTAGAACTTTTTTTTTTCTGGCCGTGCAGGACCACAGAACATCAAAGCCAGCCCGTCAGTAGGGTTTGGCTCAGTAATGGAGCGAGAGCTGATATGATTCTGTAGAACACGTCACATCTTTCCTGACTCAGTAATTACTGCCACGTTTCCAATTTTAATTCTTAGCACTTAGCAGATGTACCTCGCAGCACATTGAACTCAAACGGAAAAGGAAAATGGAATTTTTGCTTGTATCGTGCAAAAAAACATACAAGATGCTACTTAGGGGAGGTGGTGGCGAAAGAATCAGGCTTGGGACCAAGAGGCTTTGGACCCAGAGGTCGCCGGTTTGAGTCCTGGCTCGGCTGAAGATTTGGTTGACGCACAACCATCCCATACCTGATCTACCCGAGATACCATCAAGCTTGAGCATGTTCCTGGTTCCCGGATTGGCCAAGGATCGGGAGAGTGTGTGCCCACGGTGGTGGACGCCATCTGCCCTTGAGCAAGGCCCTTAACACCCAGATTCGCTCCCCAGGCACTCCTCGTGATGTAACCTTTTATTCCGCATGTGTGCATGATGTGTTAAACATGTTCTGTACTAACAAAATAATGTGTGAAATGCAGAAAACTAATTTCCCAATATATGGGACAATAAAGGTGTGTTTCTTCTTTCTTCTTCTTACAGTAGCATAACTTTCACCAAATACACGAGTCACATTCATTTTACTGGTGGCAGCAGTATGTAATGGTGGCAGCGCAGTGTATTGGGCCTTTAATGATTGATAAAACAGCTGAGTACAAGCTGATGATGCATTATTTATTGATTTGTTCTTGTTCACTGAGCCAGTCTTGATTGTCTCTTCCTCTTTGATGAAACAGTCAATGCCGAACGCCGCTTCAACAAATCAATGACAGTCTGTCTGATCAAAGAGTGGGACACGTCCCTAAAACAATAGCACATATAAAATATTCAGGTGGCGCAGGGGAAGACAGCCGAGCCAGAACAGCAGAACTGGAGCTGCAGGAAGCCCTTCAGGAAGAACTCAGCAACTCTCACTCAGCAGCAACCCACTCCTCCAGTGGCATGTGGGCTCTTATACGCATGTTCAATAAGTTTTGTCTTACTGTGCGTACCCGTTACTCCTCATGTGTCTTACTAATGTTAGACGTCTGTCCATCCCATAAGTCATCTTAACCCAAATATGACTCCAACGCACTGTTTCTGCAGTGATGCCTTTTTTGTATTTCGGTTCAGCCCTGTGCTACTTTTTAAATAGCACACTCGCATTAAAGTTTTCATCGGATGAGAGACGGGTGATTTATTTTGCGCCACAAAGTCTCGTTTGCACATCGAAAAAGGAATGTCATTAGATGTCCTCTACAAATAAGACGCTTGTTAATAATGTAGCAGATCTGTGCCAGTGTGAGCATGTTGCGTTCAGGCTATGCTTTCATCTGGGATGAGATGAGATACTGTTCTCTAGAGCTGATTGCTCCCACACTGAGGAAAACAATGAATCCTTTCCTATATACAGCAGATGTCATTTACATGGAATTAACATTAGTATGTTAAGCCATTACAATTATTGATGATTATCAATCCTGAATATTACATCATTTTGCAAATTATATTGATTTGTGCTGAAAAGAGAAAATTGTAATAAAATTAGAAAAGTTTGCTTGTTTATGATGCAAATAGAAAAAAAAATTATTTTAACTTTGTTAAAGTGGTTGATTAACCAGTGGGTTGCAATTTCTAAAGTATGATATTTAAATAATAAAATATTAAAGAATATTAAGATGCCAATCTAGCTAAGTTACCCGCTACATCAGCTGACACAGCAGTATTACCTGCTAAACAGCTGACACAGCAGTATTACCTGCTAAACGGATGACACAGCAGTATTACCTGCTAAACACCTGTTGCCATCAGTTTCCAGTCTTCATCTGTGCTCTGTTTCCTGAATGCCGACAACAAGTAATGTAGCGACCACAGTGGTTGGACTTTTTAATTCATAGTTACATTTTACAGGCTTAAAAGATCCCCAAATACACCAAGGTAATAAAAAGACGCAAATAACATATTTTATGTTTGATTTTCTAAATTTTAAATCTGACTTCATACTTGTTTGCATCTTGTTTGAATCCATTTATAAACATGTAATATGGCAGTTGAAATGAGTCTCATAAGCGCTTTGGTTAAACTGATGCGTCATTCGGAGGCCGATGAATGGAAATGTTGGTGATGAATGTGCTCCACAACAGTGATGTCCCGTCGAGAGTTTCAGCAGGGAGAGAGAAACAGCTGCTGAGTCGAGAGCCATTATTGATGCCTGTGAAGGGGTGAACCGCAAACCAGTGCACAATCGGCAGCGGGTTAAACACAAACAACGCTCCGTTTGTGCGGCTTCTGTTCGTTTCGAGGCCGCGTCACAATGGGGAAGAGATATGTAGTGGGACAGAGGAGCAGTATGTTGCCGGGATGTGTTGTTACCTTCGCCCTCGCATGCATCTAGGTTCATAGAGTTTCAGAGGCTGATGATGACGTGGATGATTCAGGATTTTTAAAGCCAGTTTAGCCTTGAAGCTGTGACTCCTCAAGGTCACACCGCTCGACGACAGAATTATAATTATGGCAGAGGATTTTCTCATCAGTATTAAACATGCGTCGACCAAAAGCTTATAAAAAATTAAAAAAAATATAAAATCCTCATATTCAGATCAAGGTCATAGTTGCTTTATCCAGACCTGCTCTGCAGCAAGGCACCTTATTAGTGTAATGGCCAGGCTGAAGGTGACATGTACCATGAAAGCGTTACTGTAGTTGTGAAGCCGCGTGGCTGAATTCAGCAGAGCTAACAGATTTCTGGACCCTGACTCTGAGCCAACTCTGTGAAGTTGGCGGCTCTGAGTTAGAAGCTGAGCCCTGCATCAGGGTGCACAGGCCTCAGAGAGCCTCGGAGCTGATAATTAAAAGTGCATCCGAGCGAGGAAGAAAGTCGACGGTCGTTAAGGTGAGGCGTTTGGCCTTATTTAGCAGTCTACATGGGGGCTGAGACCTGGCTGTGGCTGGAGCCCCATTACAGAGATGGTGGGTTATGAGCCACAAGTGCACACTGTGGCCCGGGGTCATTAAATCACTGAGCTCCTCTCATTACTTTCACAATGCTAAACTTGCAGGTGAACGCTGCTCACTTGTAACATGCCACAGATGTAGAGGAGTGAAAGTAGATAAATGTTAATGAAGCTAAAAGACCTATTTTTTCCTATTTTCTATATATACTACATATAAATATATATTTACATTTTATGTATTTAGCAATTCTTATTTTTATGCTTATACTCTTGTGAATAGCTTTTTTTTAAAATTCTCCCATAAACCCTGCAGGTAAGGAGGCTACGGGGACTTGTAATTGAGTCTCTAAAGGTCATTTAGCAATATGAATGAGTACTCGATAATTTGGTGTAATGGTCATGTTACTGCGTATTACAGCGTGATGCTGTTTTTAAGAGAAGACTAGATGCTAATACGTGCATCTGTTTTGTTTCCTTACGGTTTTTAGCGTTTTTTGCTTCTAATAAAACTTTAAGCAAAACAAAGCCTACGTAATGCCAGCTGTAATCCCATCAAGCCAACTGAACCATAAAGGATGATTTCATCATCATTTACAGGCATGCTAAAACACAACTATGATGGTGTTTAAAAAAGAACAAACTGTTAACTGCTTGCTTCACGCTGAGAAAAACGCTGATGGCTGACGTACTGTGTTTGTATTGGAAGTGAGGTCATACCAGGAAATAGGCCAGCGTTCGTCTGGGAAAGCAACGTGGCTCCCGTGTGTTGTGGTGCAGCTGATAATGAGCGCAGATGCAAATGTGCCGAGCCAAATGTGGAGGAGGTGACGCCCTTTCCCATAAAGTTGTCAACCCAAGGCTTCATTATTCCCCAGAGGTTCTCACTTAATATGGTTTAGCTGAACTCTTTTGACACCGTGTCGCCCAAAACAAGCACACCGAGAACTTATTATCAGGGATAAACCATATTTCATGCCAGAAACTTGGACCTGTTTATTTTGAAGGATGTTGATGGTTGCTCTTCTTTCGTCCGCTCTGCTCCATCAAGGTCTCGACAGTTAATTCCGATTCTTAATTTGAAAAATGTAAGATACGGCAGAGGAGGTGAGCCTGGCGACAGCCTCCGTTCTGGCAGGATAATTGAATGTAGAGAACGAGTCATCGCTCTTGTCTTTTGTGTTTTATTTGAAGCAAACATTGTCACCACTGTTCAAAACTCATTAGCCCGTGTACGCTGAACTACAGACATTTATCTGTGTGCGAATCTCCGGTTTGGAATATTAATCCTTGATCGATGATGCCCAGGAAAATTGAGGCATTTTAATTTGATAAAGACAGACAAGGTGTTGGTGGAATATTTCATGGTATTAGGGAAGTATTTGGTGGATTTATGACCAGGAAGTGGTCACCTTCAGCTTCTAGGCCGGTGACAATAATGTGGTTGGGCAAAGTAAAGAATAGCAGATGTTCCAGGAGAATTTGGGCAGCTGTCGTTGTTAGAAGTGGATCCAAGTGACAAACAGCAGGAAAGGGCAGTGTTGCTTCTGGAGCTGAATTTTCTTAAATATGTTTAGCCATAAATTGATTTCATTAGAACCATTTCATCAACACCAAGGCCTTGTTGCTGCTCAACACATGTTGCTCTCATAAGGTTTGCCTTTATATCCTTACAAAAAAGATTTGCAAAGGTGGAAATGAAAACAGTGACAGCAGAACATCTGTCAGATTGCAAGTGATGACAGAAGATTGTACAACTTGTAGGCAAAAGACAAAACAAGTTGTTTTCATTACCGATGTGCACAGTGAACAACTTGTATCATTCCATTTATTCATTTTTAGCTGTTTAGGTACTTCATAGCCGGAAAAGTAAATCTGGACTGGGTCTTTTACCGGAGCAACCAGCAAAGAGAGTGTCAGAACTCCTGACTTATCTTTATTCCCAGGTTGGACAGTTTTCTCCAGGTGTCCCTCTGGTTAGCTTCCTCTTCTGGTTCCCACAGGAAGAAATCGTTGGGCTGGTGCCGCAGTTTTTGACGGCAGCTTTTGAAATGTAAAGTGAAAGAGGAAGGAAGAAAAGAGCGAGGAAGCTGTTTTGACAGACTGTTCAAAGGTGAATACCTTGTTTTCCAACCTAAACACATTATTTTCCTATCAAGTGAGGGGGACCTCTTTGGCAACGCCGGCCCTGTTATTGAGTGAATGTGCTGACCTCTGCTTTTTACTGCCACACCTGTTTCTATTCCGAGAAGCCAAACGTTCCACTCACAGTTTCCCCTTTCAAAGACAAAGTGAAGACTAGACTACACCCACTTTTTATGTTATTGATTAGATGTCATTAATTCACGTCATTAATTAATCATGTGAACTTTTCCAGATCATTGATTTTTGTTTATCTTTTGCGAGGATGGAGCGTCTCTGACTGAGGTCAGGGTTTTCTGTGAGAAACCGAATGTCCAAGTGCTTTGGGGTAAATGATGGCAAAATGGAGTGTGAGGTTGACAGATGCGTTGATGCTGCATCAGCAGCAAGTATGCACCAAACCATTACGGAGACTGAAGGTGAATACTTCGGACAATCTTTAAGCGAACCTCTATGATCCAAACTTTGGATAGTTACCTACATAAATTGGGAAACAGACAAACTGGGTTTGCATCAACAGGAGTCAGCTGAGGTGATCTGATAAAGACACATCCTATTTTCAGGTATATCCAACCTGTAGGGAACCAATCAGATGTCACAGAAAACCTCTGGAGGAAAATCCCTCGTATCTGGCTCAGGAGCAGCTTGGGAGCAGCTCAGGAGGAGCTGGAAGATGTTTCAGGGGTATGTCTGCGCTGCAGCTGTCACCATAACCCGACCCAGGATAAACAGATGGATGGATGGATGGAGGGTTGGATTTTATCAGTCAATAATGCATTGCAGGAGTTACTTTGTGATTACGTAAATTACCATATAGATTGTACATTGGCAGTTGTCATTACGTTGCAGTAGCAGGTGGTTGCTATGTGCTGATACAGACACTAATCTCATATTTACTTTGAAAATTGGACATTGATTGACACAGACATCCAAAGTGTGGAGAAATGGTTGCAGTGCCGGTGATCACTTTTTATCAGATGGACATTCATCTCATATCTAAACTTCAGGGTACAAACACAAGTGGGAAAACCCGAAAGTGTGTGTGGTCTCAGCTTTCATACTTTCTGTCCCCTGTGTTTGTTAGTGGTTTGAGTATTCTCCACTCTCACAGAATTATAGATTGGCTCGCTTTCACAGTAATTGGTTTTCTGTATGTTTAAGTGAAGGTGCTCGGACTGGATTTGAATGGAGAGGTTTTGCCTGTCACATTTAATAAGGTGACAACTAACTCATTTGTCACTTAGAGGAGATGAAATCCATTTGACAGGCCTGCTCTCCTCTTATTGCCCCTTATTAGGCATTCATTGTGCTGAGTCATGGCACCTTGACATTTAACAGTCATTAAATGACAGTGATGGTGGATGAGAGATGACAGGGGGAGACTGGCAGCAAGCCCCCACTTTGTTTATAATTAACGATAGTTTTGTTAGCTCACCCGATGTGAATTAGTTAAAATGCTGAATAATGACTTGCACAGGAAATTGATGAACGCGTTCAGACTCATTGATTTATAACCATTACTCATCAATCAGTGTGCATCAAATAAATCTAACTGGAAAAATTATGAACCTAGTGATCATGTCTATGCACCCTGTTTACTGTCAACAACCTGCAACTTGAGTAGTAGTGAATCGCATAATTTGAAAGCAGCCACATTTTAACATGACAAACTATCACGGACCCTTTTAACTGTATCCAGCCCGTTTTGGGGTTTTTTTTAACATTGACGTCAACATTCCACATGCATGAGCAAAGAGCATGAGTGAATCACAGTGTTTCATTGTTTCTCATGACAGCTACAAAATACCTACTCATCCAGATGTAAGACTTTGAAGGCTAGAAGTCTTTATTGCAGTCTTCTCCTGTGGATGACTCAGCAGAATCTCTGAACTGTCTGAGATAAGTGTCTCACTGTGAACCAAACTGGCCACTGTTTTTACAGATTATCATATCCTAAAATTACCGCACTTGGCTGAGCCGCAAGTAAACAGTCAGATCTGGGATCAGATCTCACTGGTGATACTCTGAACTTTATATGCATACCTTCACTCCATTTGTTTATATCGTCTCATGGTGGGCTTAGATGCTGAATAGATCATGAAGGAAGGGGTGTGTGTGTGTGTGTGTGTGTGTGTGTGTGTGTGTGCGTGTGCGTGTGTGCGTGTGTGTGTCATCCTTTGTATGTTCAGCTTATGAATCAGTGACAGACTATTGTGAGTGCTTGCGGCCATACGCAGCCTACTGTGAAATTGTCTATATTTGTTTTCAACTTGGAATTTCATGCTAATCTGACTTCTTTTTTTCATTATCTTCTCCCTTCTCTCCTCTTTTTTTTTTTTTGGTTTTCATCTTACTTCATCCTCATCTTTTTATCTCATTTGTCTCTGCCCCCCACCCCCAACCCCACCCCACCCCGTGTCCCTCTCCAGGCCCATCACTGTCCACCGTGGTGCTGCTCACTGTTAACTAGGCTGCCTCCGAGCCCACAGGTACGTCCCCGCCCCTTCCTCTACTCCATCATCTATTTTTAGCTGCGCTCTGCAGGAACCTTCCCCACGATTCTCCGTCTGCAACCCCGACTCACTTCTCTGTCAGCGCCTCTTTCACAGCCACGTTGAAGGAGGCTGTAAACCAACAGCTGTTTATTCATACTTTATTACTTTTTTGGTCGTTGAAGAAAAACTGCTTCAGCTTCATTTTGAGCATCAGTGAGATTTGAGTTGTGATACACACTTTGAATCATTAAGATCAAGAGTATTTTTTCAGCTGCCATTAAATGTTATTACTGCAACAGTGTAGTATAATTAGATGGTCAAGTAGACACTGCATATAAAAATGGACTAGATGACAGCTCCCCAAAATTGAAGCCAAACCATCTTGATTGTCCTTTTGTGGCTGGATGCGTTATACATTCATTGAATATTCATTGGATAGTCCATCAGTTTGTTATATTACCTTGTAAAATTAGCCTTAAAAAACATACTGAATATATGGAGGTCTAGCGTACCCCAGGGATCTGCAGGATTCATAATGGATCCCCTCTGATTTGTAAGCTGTGCCATTAAATCTGTGCGAAACCACAGTAAATACAACATAACGCGACGAGAGCTGTGCGAGATATGGTCAGATAACACATAAGCATAGAAGTGATCCATTGAAAACAATCTGACGCGCGTTTTTCAGGAAAATCGGAATACATTCAGACAGAAAGACAAACGTTTGTACTTAGATATTCAAGTGAAAATGAACTCTATGATTCAGGTGAGAGGAGGAAGATTAAAAAGTGAGGCCGGCCAAAACCAATCCCCTAAGGAGGAAGGAATTTCCCGCAAGGGATTAATAAAGTATTCTGAATCTGAATCTGAATCTGAATAACGGGGGCCCTAACTGTGTTGCAAGCACAGTGCATGTGATTCAGCAAAAACCTGCTACTTAAATTACTGGTTAACACTGATGTGTGTTATCAGCGGATTGGTTCTTTCATGTCTTTAAATGGTTTGCTTTGTGAAAGTGCCAGCTCGCCTGACACGGAGCCTGGCAGACACTTAATTCCCCACACTGAGTGGAAACATAATGCACTTGTTGGAGTGTATAACTGAAGTACGGGGCCTTGTCAGCCTCCCTTCTCAGCCTATTGTCTTTTTAAGACCGCTTGACCGGCTTGTCCCACCGCATGTCCTCCTGACAAGAGCTTAGAGCACACAAGAACCTCCTTCAGGGGATCAGCACCACACTCTCAAAGCTCCCTGCATATGCAAAATATGTGAAAAATGCATGTTTACTCACGGGATCAGTGGGTGTACCGTTCTCTCATGGAGTTGATGGAGGTCTTTGTGCTACTGTGGTACATTGAACAGTTTCTCCCTCGTTGTAGAGGCTATTTTACATAATTTATTCCAATAATATTTTGTTATTTTGCCAAAAAATGATCTATGAAAGAAAGAAAAGAAATCTTTATCAAATTATCTTTTTATGCTTGTTGCAGACAAATCGTCTCATCTGGATGATGCAGCACATGGAGGCAGCTCAATCCATTATAGGAAGATCTCTAGGGTTTTTTGTTTTTTTTTTAAAATCCCATCAGAGGAAATCCTGTAATTGAGAACTGCTGTAGAGTGAAACAATATTTTGTTCTTATGAGCTGGTGGTTTGGTTCCCATGCTGAACTGATTTGTCTTTGTTGTGTCGGATTTATGTTAAATGCGCACTTGATCAAGGTTGATTCAAGGGTCTTTGGTTTAAATAGATGGATGGACAAATTTTCAAAAGCTAGACTGGGGATCCTTTAAGACACAGGTCGACGCCAGGCGTTTGCCTATTGACGAGCACAGTGATAATCATATCCTTTTTAAGTACCCGCGAACTGAAGTGATGAATTTCCACCAGACAACCGAGAGGGCTGGCCTTGTCTGAGGTAAACAACGTTTTGTCAGCCTTAACCACACGTTCTGACTCTGTAATAATCCTTGCGCTCCCAGACGTGGCATTTAGGACTAAGGACAGACCTGCCTCGCAGCATTCCTCAGTGAGTTTCCCATGCAGAACCCACACAGGTGGACGGCTGTGAGAGAATCCATTTGTCAAACCCGCAGTCCTTCACGCTAATAGACAGCCGCCGTCGATGGGCGGCGTTTGACTTATTATCTGCCCTGCCCCACCAAGAGGAACGTGTAGCCGGGTTTTGCAGGTTTTCAGAAGGATTTTTACACACGTTCATATCCACACACACACACACACACACACACATACTGTATATAGGCTTCCCCTTCTCTCTGCCCCCTGTTGTGGAACACTCTGCAGCAGATGCAATAGGCCAAGCAGCGGCATGCTGGGATAATGTAGACAGTCAGACTGCCAGAGCTGTGATGTTTCATGCAGCACTGAGTCAAAGCTTTAAATGAATGCACCTCATTCCACTTCATGCTGTTGCTGTGGTGTAATGTTTACAGGCCTTGCAATGCAAATGCAAACTGCTCGGTTTGGCTAAAGAAGCGGCACATCACATCAACATGTCCCGACTTTGAGTCCGATCCAGGATGTTTGCAGTGTTGCAGCGTTCCCCACTCTCCTCCGCACTTACAAATCGATAAGTGCTAATCCGAAGCCTTTGGAATGATTTGGACGCACATTGTCTCGGACAGTGATATTTTTACACGGAAGCAGGAGGCCGTAATAGCTGCGTTAGCTGGAGCTTTAAAAATTGGCTCTCCTCTAAAAGAGCCACGAGGGTCTCTCATTATTCTGCTCTAATTTAGCTTCTCGCTCATCCCCGCTCTCCTTCTTCTTCCTCTGATGTCTGTTTCCCACTCATCTTCATTTCCTCCATCCTTTTTTTGGCAGCCTGGCAAAAGCAGAGAATATTGATAATAGTGAGGCTAATCTTTTTTTTTTTTCGCCCTCTTGTCTTTCCCTTCCTTTCTCGTCTCATCCCTCATCCACCCCTCATCCCTCTGAGAGCCCAGGTACCCTGCAGACTGCTTTGGCCAGGTATAGCAAAAGATGAAAGGTTTTTCAGCCAGAGCTCCTTTTCAAAGACGCCTGCTGCTGCTTCCACCCTCTCCATGGGCAGCCAGTGATCCCTGCCAGGCACATGGAGGGAAAGAAGGGAAGTGAAGAAGAGGCAGGGAGATAAGGGAAGAAAAGAGATGGAGAGAAACAGCAACAGGAAGGTAGTGAGAGCAGAAGTTAGATCTTCAGACTTATCCTTACTCCAGATATGGGAAGTTGTACCTGGCCTCTGTAGATGATCAGAGAAGCTTGGGGTCTATGTGAGAGCAGCCAGCAGTCTTTTCCTTTAAATCAGCTTTGATGACCTTATATAATTAAATAATGGATTTGATGTATTGCTTTGCTACAAGCAGCTGTCTCGTATATTGAAACATTTGGATCAAGGAGTAGAAGATGTGTTTTATTTTTTTCTGCACAATACCATGTGGCGATAAATTCTGTAGATTTGCTGAGTCCACGGTTTAGAAAAAAAAAAAAACGAGAGAGGAATTGACAAACAGGATATATGTTTCACCGGGATGTGGCTGACTTAGCAAGTCATTCCAGGAGTTTCCGAGCTGCTCTATAAGCAATTAGCACAGCAAATCAAAACAAGTCATGGTGTTTGCAAGTCTGAGCAGAAGTTTATTAGCTGTTGTCAGAGAACGCATTGCCTTGGATTAATTGAAAACTTTGAGCGTAAAGTTGGCGTTTGCCATCTGAATGCAAACAGTTGGGATTTTTTTTTTTTCCCCCAACACTCATCCTTGAGCAGCGCCTCCTCTTGTGATTGCAGGGAAGACAGGTTGGCTGTATGCTTTACTCACATAAATCCTATCAGAAGACAAGCAAGATAATGCACTGTCGGCCCCCGCTCGGAGATTTAGGCCCTGGATGCTGCGGTGACGGAGGGGAGGCAGTGTGCGCAGTAAAACAACTGACAGTTGGTCATTACGAAAGACGCAGGTGGGCCAAAAATCAATCACTCCGAGACTGGCCTGGACTCTGACAGATGCCTGACGTCTGCTTGATGAAGAGCTCTGCTGTTCCTCTGGGTGAGGAGGATGTGGGGAGGGGGGGGTAAGAATGAGCAGGATGATAAGCATGAGGCAGAGAAGAAGATGTGGGGACAATAACGAACAACTCAATCAGAGAAACGGCCGAGGTGCAGTTCTGTTGATGTTGCCAGAGGCCGGAAAGCAGCGTTTTTTTTACAGGATGGAGGAAGAGAGGAGATGAAAACAAAAGAAGAAGAAAAGATACAGAGAGTTCAGGCCGGGACATGAACGCGCGAAACATTTTGGCAACACCGGAGTCATTTGATGTGGCTCCAGTTGCGGTAACAGCTCAGCAGGCCAGACGCCTTTGTTTTGACAACACCTTTTGCCTAATAGGCTATTTCATGGTGTCTGCTCTGACAGTATAACAGAGCATGCCGAGGGTGAAAGCCTCATGTGTTATTGGCCCACACGCAATATTTACATGATTTATTTATTTTTATTTTTCACAATTCATATAAATCAAGGGTAGTTTTTTTCCATTTTGAAAAAAACGTCTGTGTTTGTCCCTTTTTATTGAAATAGATTTAATTTCACTGAAGCTCTGTTGCCGTAACAGCTCTTATTCCATCATGGCTGTCTGTTGTGGATTATGGTTGAAACGAGCGGTTGGCAGTCGGGAGCGTTCACCTGTGTTTTGCAGTGTTGTCATTGTATCCATGTCTCCAGTCTCCGCAGCACAATATAAAACATATCCCTGCTGATGCTAATATCCTGTCTCGCGCTCGATATCGCAGTGATTTGAAAGCCTTCATAATATAAAGATTTCATAGCTGAGCTTTGTGTCTGTGTCTTCAGTCAGTGAAATGAAAACGCGGCGGAAGACTGAAAATGAAATGTTGCAGAAAGTAAACATATTTACAGAACATTAAGAGTTCTTATCTGCTGTGGCCAATGTCTGCCTAAAGATTACAAGCAAGACTGTCTGACAACATATGAACAAACAAGAAGAGGTGTTTGATTAAAGTCTGGGCAAAAAAAAAAAAAAAAAAAACCTTGTCTAAGCTTGGATGCTTCAGTGAAGTCACAGTGCCAGCGTCCAAGTTCTCCGAATATCTTTGTTTGCAACATGCTTGTTCAGGCAACTTTGATTATTGGTGAATTTGCAGAAGTATTGATTCTGACAGTCATCTCGCCTCAGCATGCCCACATGTCAAATCATCTCCTGCTCGAGCATGGCAGTGGGACCACACCCGGACCTGGTCGTGTCCAGGTCAACCTGATGTAGTTTTGCCTTCACACATAAAGCGTCATGTGCATCAGGAGAAAAAAAAAAAACTTAAGTTGCCTGAAGTCATGTAAGGACATTTGTTGCCAAATCAACAATCCAAGAATTATGCAATTTAAAGAAGCGAGTAGGACATGCAACCATTGCTGATTATAAATAAAACAGCCTGAAGGGGAAAACTGTGGGCGATGTCACATGCTTATCCCTGTGGTCTATATTATGCATGAATCATGCTAGTATGTTATTGTAGATACATTCATATTGGCAGAAAAAATGTACTTCATATGAGTGTTGCAGTGTAGCAACACGCTGATCTTTGACATGACTGTGTAATAATAAACATATTTACTAGGTAACCGAATGTTAGATAAGATACATGTTCCACTGTGACGTGGATACCACCGCTGCACAATGCTCTATAGCCAGTGATGATACATAAGCCTAAATGTAAATCACATACATTTGCATAAATGGGGTTTGATTATTAATTGCCTGTTTGTAGGTCAGGATTATTTTATAATCCCCACAGTGTTTCACATTGTTACGTACATATCACTCCTGGATACATCATGATGGTGCACAGGTTGTGTGTTTTTGTATGAATAAGCACTATTGTTGTAATATGCTGCTGCCTCTTTACATTGCTCCATGAGTGCTGTACAGTGTATACTGCCATACAGCATAGGGTCTTTACATACTTGCTGCCATCTCCCAGCCTCTATTTATTTCCCCTCTATAGGAAGCTCAGAGTATCTCTTTGGGCGTCCAGTGTTTCTGTTCTCCCGTCTACCCCCACCTCTGTCCTCCACCTCATTTCTTTCATCTCCCGCTTTAATCAAGCGTCTGATCATAGGCCCAGGAGGACGAGGGATAATGAGATTAAGCCTGTACATGTTTACACACTCTGATTTACACCCAGCTTTCCCTGCCTTTCTCCGTCTGACCCATATTTCTCCCTACACCGCTTCCATCTTTTCGCCTTTTTATGTCTGCAGTCTGCCTCTCAGGCTCGCTCCGATTCCCAGTTTCTTTCGCCTCCTTTTTGCCGTTGGTATTATGCATTGTGTTAGATGCACACTCTTTGTTAACCGGTAATCACTAATGTTTTTCCACTTTGCACCAGGGAGGCATTAAAATCCCACCTCTGCATGATCTGATTATTTGTCACTCGCATCGTTTGGCTTGTTTTGCAAGGGGCTGCAGTTGCATTGTGGGTGATGTTATAAACATTCACGGTGACTGACGCCGGTGTCACTCAAGGGCAGTGCGTGGGTGTGATTCTGTGTGCACTGTGTACGGTGACCCATCACATCTCCTCCAGTCAGCTGTCATCGAAAGTGGCCTCAGCGCAGTGTCACCGGATAGTCTGAGAACCAGAGAACCGCTCAGTTTAAACACAGCAGAACAATGTGGTTGTGAGGCTACGGCTAATCCACAGTGTGCAGAATCCCAGGCTGTAGCTGCCAGGCCTGTAGAGAAGGCTTGTTATTTGCTATGGGGGGATCAGAATTATAAGCACTTAGCAGGAGGGTGATATTGATCAACGAGCAGGGTCCAGATGTCTGTAATCCTGAATGTTTGTGATACCCAGAGGATGTGAGATACTATTTGCCTTATATTTTACATAATTAACCAAAACTAACCACACTTTAATTTAGAATGTCTGATCCAAGATCCAAATGTAAACACACACGTCATAATGACACACGACATAATGAAACCTATTATAGCTTTCATGTCGACTCGACTTTTTAATAATGCCTTTTTAAGCACATGTTAATATTTGTAAACACAGATATGAAGGTGAAACTATGATCTGTCGAACCACATAGAAAATATAACGGCTTCCATTTTTGTGTGCGTGGCTTTAAGAGCGAATCGTTATATATCACACTGCTCAGTGTCAGTCAGTCTTTTCTATTTCATGTTGTTTTCTTTCTCAGTTCTCTCTAACAGGTCTGTGCTTGTGCTCTGCTGTGGATTTTTGTATTGATGTACGTAACAATCAGATAATGTAGCTCCACACTAATTAACTCCCACGTCTGGCCTTCACCCCGTCTGAAGACAAACAGATGTCTTCAGCAACAGTGCTGCTTTGTGTTACACCTCTTGCTTAATGCCCACTCTTTTAAGTAAGCCTTTTTAAACCCACCTCTACAGTTCTCTCGGTTGCTATTATACACTCATTAATAGCCCGTCATCAAGAGCAGTCTGGGAAACAGTAACTGTTAAGAACTAATGTGTAGTAGTCTCAGTTGATCCATATGTGAAAGTAACTGCAATATAAAATCATCCTCATGCCTGTGAAAACAAAGCAAACTGTGTGTCAGTCTGCTGGTATCATGTTTAACCAGAACTCAACTTGTTGCATTGTCAGATAAGAAAAAAAAAGTCTTCTCGCGATCCTACAGATAAATGATAAGCGGCGTGTTCCCGTGCCAGACAGCAGCTCCAGCAGTAAACATACTGTTGACGTGACGTTTTCGAAAACAAGGTTTTATAGTCGGATTTGACCCCACATTCCTTTTATAGTTTTCAGTTGCCCGTGTTAATAAACAAGCTCGTCAGATACAGTCTGTTTTAATATTCACTCCACTCTAATCCTAATGAGAAACTCCAATCTGAATTCTATAATACAATATATATTATGGTGTAGACGCATTCATTATGCAAAGGGTAACTTCAGACTGATCATATTATTTGATTACATTTTAGTCCATGTGGAAAGTGGATATTTTAAACTCACTTTTAGTTAGTTAGTGTTTTGGGTTGTTTTTTTTTTTATGTAAATATGAATAAGCGCAGTAGTAGTCACCACTTTGGATTTGGCTCTGTGTCCATGGACAGCCTGTGCTCGGCTCCATCCTGTCTTGGTGTGGAGCCAGAGGGTGAAGAAGGCAAATGTGACTAAGATAAGAAAGTCTGGGCTTTCCCTCTGCTGAACACACACACACACACACACACACACACACTTAAAGGACACAGTCTTCCATCAGACAGGGGTCAACATGTCTTCAGTTTGGTTTACAGCTCCGGCTCCAATCTAGTTCCCTCATTCTGTATTCTCATGCTATAGATCTCCTCCTGACACTGATACGCCATTGAACTGACCTGTTCTTTGTCTAAATATATGCACCACTACTCTGTTCACCATTTATTTGATGTCAATGTCAAACTAAGTTCTAGAAGAGGGAGCAGAAACGTATGGATTCAGACGTTTTGTCGAAAGCAGCATGTCAACAGTTACTTAGCTGACAGGTACAAGCACGGTACACAACTTCCCACACTGATGTCTCCATCAGTGGCTGCTAATAATTGTGCAGTGTTGTGACTTCATGGCCGTTAGAGGTTGTTTCAGTTACAAAGCTTTGATTGTTCTGCTTTGTGAGGCACTGATTCGTGACAGGCACAGTGCATTTTTGTGTTGTGGTGAGATGGTTGAGAATGTTCACATTCTGTGTTACATATCTCACACGGCAACAGAGGGTGATTTAAAATAAGAAATAATGATTACACCTGAGTGGAACTGGAGTGGAATAAAACGATTTGATTGGTACTGCTGCTACTGGGCAGATTTCACAGACACATTGTGTTATTATTATTAGTATTATTATTATTATCTGAACATAGGTGAAAATAGTTGTGTATTTAACAGAACATAGTTTTTTAAATCTCATGGGGAGTGTTTTTTTTTTTGATCACTTCATATTACTGCAGTACATAGACAG
>JAFBJQ010000076.1:641839-693690 GCA_016785345.1 Trinectes maculatus
ATATATATATATATATATATATATATATATACACACACACACATACATATATATATGTGTGTGTGTGTGTGTGTGTGTGTGTGTGTGTGTGTGTGTGTGTGTGTGTGTGTGTGTGAGACTTCACTGCGTGGTAGTGTCAATGATAAAAACAAGTGTACTATAACCTACAGCCCTTTATTGAAAACAGTCAGCATGTCAGCAAATATACACAAATGTAATGAGCGGTATCAGTATCGTGGTATAAAAAGAAGCGAGGCAGATAAACAGATGGGGACTACAGTCTACCAGAGATGATCGGGTGAAGGACAGTCACACTGCTGAGGCAGGCGCTGCTGCAGACACTGAGATGATTTGGCAACAAGGAGCCCCCAGCAAACAGTAATCAAGGCAAGACAAGGCACGACATCTTCGTCTGTGGATATATTTCATATAAACGATGAGTAAATACAGTAAACAGTGAGTTTAAGTAATCCACCAGGATTTGCGGTGGCTCTTGGTGACAGAGTGTCAGGCCACACCTTGTCTCACGAGAAGCCTACTTACTTACGGTGTTGTACGGTCGTGCCACTGATTGTTTTCCTGCGTGGTCCTGACTATCCACTGTCCCCGCTGTGGGGAAATCTGTGATTTAAATCTGTGGTTAAATATAAGATGCACAAGATTCATATCTTAGAAATGATCCTGCCAACTTTTGATCTCTTACAGCTGTGAGTTGTGTCTCTGTCGTTGCTTTGCTAACAATAGGTTTATTAGAACCCTTTGGTTGTATAGGTAAACAATGTTTCCTCCAGTATTAGATTACTGTCTGTTATTATGGGGCCCCTACATGTCATGTGGCCCTCAAACCACTGGCAAGTCATGGTATCACAAGCACACTGCAGCAGTCTGCCCAATGAGTGATTCTGTATGTGTGTGTGTGTGCGTGTGTGTGTGTGTGTGTGTGTGTGTACATATATATAAACCAGTAAAACATTTGACATATCGAAGTTAAGTGTAAATTGACAAACTGTATCATTACATGCAGTTAAACTCATAGGCATTACTCAGCACACACACACACATACACACACACACACACAATCGTTTAATTAATCTATGGAAAATAGTGTGATATCATCATTATTATAAACCACTTTTTGCCCGTGTTTAAATCTATGAATATTCTAATTGCAGCCTTTGGGGCTTTTCTGCAGTTGGACATGGTCTTATGTTCCTTTCTCTTTTTTTTTTTTTTTGTTTTAACTTATTGATATTAATGCACTTCCCGTATCTGAAACCTGTTTTATTACCCAGAGTTGCGTCAGTTTGCATAGTAATGAAATTTAGAGCCTTTTCCGGTCATTAATTAATTAATTCCTCATGCAGGCTGGAAACCTGCTGTCATCAGCGTGTGTGTGACCTGTGTGACCTCTGTTAGGGTCAAAGAGTTGAAATCATGCCATAGTCATCACATTGTAAATGACGTAACATCATGCGGTGTGTGTGTGTGTGTGTGTGTGTGTGTGTGTGTGTGTGTGTGTGGTCTCTACATGGGCTACAGTGACAGTGGGTTACAGTAATGAAGCTGCTTTATGTCTGCTGCTCTCTGCTTGTTGTATTGTAAGAGGAGGAGGAGGGGGAGGGGGAGGAGCTTTCCTGTGATTGTCTGGCTGCTCTCTCTCTCTCTCTCTCTCTCTCTCTCTCTCTCTCTCTCTCTCTCTCTCTCTCGGTTGCGCTGCTCCCTCTCTCGTCTCCCAAACTTGACTCCTCAGCCTGCTGCCTGCTGCCTGTCAGGGAGCAGTCGCCAGCGGATCGGTGCAGCCCGCTGTCTCGGACGCGCCGGGCGGGTGTCTTTGCCCCGCGACGCGCCGCGTGGATCGCCACTTGTGGAAGAGTCCGCTCTCTGTCCTCCGCCCTCCTCTCTTTCTTCCAACTTCACTCCGGACCACCTCCAAGATGACACAAGAGAAGAGTGTTCGGCGGGTAAAGCTGGTAAGGTGTCTGAAACCCCTCCCACCCGCGCGCACAGCTGTCTGGCTCCGGGCTGCTTGTTGTGGGTCCGGGGTTCGGGGCTGAGAGAAGCGCGCGGGACCGGGAAGAGAGAAAGAGAAGCGGTGGTTGACTTTTTATTTTTTTTATTATTATTTTTTCGTCAGTAGAACATTTGGGATTTTGTTCATGTGTGATCCGGGTCGCTGGCGCATGAACATGAACATGAACATGTGTGAGGTAGGCTGCTGGCACCAACTTCCACACCGGCTCTCTCCTGTGGACACGCGGTGTCCAGCTGATCCACTTGGTCCATATATGGACAGATCCCTGTTGTTGTTATTATACAACACTGTTACATCGCTCATCTGAGACGTTTCATTAAAATTCTGACTACAATTAAATATAGTAAGAAAATCTATATTAAATCCCTGCTAAATCTTTCTACAGGGAAGAAGCACAGACCTGTTTGGATTCCTGTGCTGCGTGGGGTCATATATATTCTTGTTAGAATGATGATTCAGCAGAAAATCATGTGTTGCTGTCACTGAAAAAAAGCCTGTGAAACTGTTTTAATATGCACTTATGTCTCTTTGCTTATTTAAGAGTGGAGTCTTTTCCCTCTTTTGTCTAATGTTGATCAGTGTTGACCTTGTGTTGATACACAAGGGTCTAGGAGACATTTTCCATACTGTTTACTTTACCTATAGCAAACTTGTTGTGACTGCACCTTTATTTTCGGCTGCCATATGTTTCAACAACAGTAAAATCGTAACGTCCTCTTCGGGTCTTAACATTAACAATTAATTATAATTATACTGACAGAGACTCACGTTACATTTTTACGTGGCTCAAATGTGTCCTTTGCGATTGCAGCTCATCTGAATCCAAAACAAATCTGTCACTGGGCCGCGTCGGCATAAGCCAGAATTAATACCCTGTCAAAGTGTGATGAAACGCGTGAAGTTGTCAGGAGAGTGTTAACGTGTCACCACACATTATCCCTCTCGTGCGGCGACGTCGAGTTCGTCCGGCTCCGGATGATCTTGCTGAGCTCGGCTGACGGCGCGAGGGAGCGTGCATGTTGCCAGGCTGGTTTGTTTACCTGTGTTTACCTGTGTATGCTGCAGGGTTCGGTGAGGGTAACAGGGAAAGATCATAACTCAAGATCGAGACGCCTGTCAGGGTTTAGTACATCTTTTGTTGTTTTGTTGCAGGTTGTTGTTGTTTTTTCTGTGCTGGTTCCACTGTGTGTTGCTCTCCACCTGCACCAGCTGTGCATGGTGCATGTCCTATAAGTGCACTGTAGCAGTTGTTAACAGGAGCTGTCCTGTCGCATACCATTACACATCATGGCTCATCAGGCCCATTACACATCAGCCCACTCATGCTTCCACTGTCAGAGAGACGGGAACAGCATCAGTGCTCCGGGCTGCCACTCATACCCTCCAAACCCATACCATCTCCTCTCTCTCTCTCTTATCCTCCATCTTTCCCACTCTTTTCTATTGTTTTTTTTAACTCTCTTGCTATATCCGGGAATAAATCATCCGTCCCTTACCTCCCTTTTCCTGTCCAACTTTCCTGTCTCTCTCGTGTCCCCTCCCGATGAGGAGGAGTTGGGGCCAGCGCTTTGTGTCGGTTATTAACCTGTTTTTGTTTGTTTAAAGTTTATTTTAATTCTCTGAGGACACTGAGGTGAGGAGGCAGCTTTACAGAAACATAATTAGTCTGATGATGTATGGGATGATGTGTGGTGTAAGGTCGGGGACGTGGACAGCTGCAGGCATGAGGGATGCACAGAGCTCTGCTTGGTGAATGGGCTCCACATGAGCATCACAGATCAGCGTCTATATATTATTCCCTTCAGTCAACAATAGTGAGACGGCTGCTGCGGTGCTTGGTGCTGTTTGTTTCCTGTTGTGGGTTTATGGTGGAGGTGAGGTCAGAGGAGTGGTCGATTCAGCTCATGCATAGTTGAAAGCTTTTGTAGTGCGGCGTAGTGGAGGTCATGTGCAGTTTGTGCCACTCGCCATGTGGAAACAATAAATCAGTGGTTGCATGGAAGACTGGGTGAGCCTCACATACGCCCTGTGATCAGGACAGGAACGTCATGCGGACCTTTAGCGCCACCTTACCTACTTACCCTGAAACGCTCTTAATCAAAATTAGTGATTGAATTAAGTGATTTTTCAATGTGTTGTTGTAAATACTTCTCAGACCATTGTTCATATTGCTCTCCTGCTCCCATGTTGAAGACTTTAAAAGCCCCTGAGGACATTAGAAATGAGGTCTGTCGTCCAGCCGCTTTAGAAATAAGCCTTGTCGGGCAGAGCTGTAATCTGAGTGGAATTTCATTCACTTTCCTTTCAGAGGTGGAATAAGTCGTACATTTAATTCCTACAGCCATTAAGCACTGCTGAAAGACTTCATTTACCTTATTGAAACCTTGAAACAGACAATCTGGAGTCGGTGCTGCCGCCGGTAACGCACGTTTTACTACCTATTGAACATCATGAACCTGAACTCCCAGTGTTTTAATGTCCATGCCCTGTCTACCTACATAGCTTCACCATTCATCACCGCGTTTCAGCTTTCAGCAACAAATCCACACCACCAGTGATCCCACTCATTCTAATGATTCAACATTGAGCAGAAACTCAACTCAACCCCCTCCAACCCCATTTTTTTATTTTCAGCAAAAAATGTTTGATGACTTTAATGCATTGAAAAAATGAACGGAACATGAATATGAAAGCGGTAGTAATTATGGGATATGCGGAATGAAACTGAATGAAGGCAGCAGATTGCCAAGTCTTGCTGAGGAACATTCATTAGGAGGTGTTTGTTGTTTTCTTCTGTGTAGGTATAGAACTGATCAAGGGGTTGACTGGAGGATGCTGTGGCAGACATGCTGTAGCATGGGTGAGATGTGACAGATTGCCTCCACACTCCTTTGATCTCCTCGCTGCACCTCCAGTGTGAGGAGATGCCTCGCTCGTCACCCCAAACGCATTCATACATGCATGGTGATCAGTAAAAAGGAACTCTCTGACAACTTGCTGTTTGTTTCCACACTAAGCTTTTACAGTTGTCGTCTATGATAAAGGCTTGTGTCGCCGCGTCCTCTAAAGCCAGCCTGAGATTCACGTAGCTTACTGTGGTCTGCCAGTGGTCAGACATTACCTTAGCTAAACGCATCATTACTTTGCTTTCCGTTTCCTCAGACTTTAGCCAGTCACTGCTGCAAACCACATGCTTCCAATATTCTGACTGATTGGTTCGGTTTCCAGCTGCTCCTTCTCAGTTGATCTTCAGTGGATGTTTTCCATGCAGGCGAAACATCTGAGTGCACAAACTGAACTGGCGGGATTGTGTCTGACAACTTGGCCATTTGTATGCTGGGAAAGGAAGTTGTCTGTGTGTTTTGTAAGGAAGCCTGGGATCAGCAGTTAAAAGACTGGTTTCAGTACTGGACCACTGACAGGATGAAGACCTCTGGCTGCTCACTTATGCAAAAACATATTTAAGGCCGCAGTCTTTCGGCTGTCGACTGTGAGGAATGGACGGAATGATATGAAGGACCGCCAGTTAGGTTCTAACTTGACATGTGTGGCAGAGTAGCACTGGCAGAAAACACGTCATGGACCAGTTCCAACCAAGTAAATCAGTGAAACGAAAATGGCCTGTTGGCTTTTGTTTGAGGCTTCATCTCCATCTGGTACCAGATTCAACAATCACCTACCAATGAGATAGAGAGTTTAGGAAGCAATGAGCTGAAACACATGATGACCAGAATATACTAAGAAAAATAAAGCATGACAAGTGTGGCTATTTCCCTTTGGCACCACTTCCTCCGCATCTCTCCGACTGCTGGCAGTTCCTCCCATCCTTTTTCCACCTCACCGCCTCTTTTCAGTGTCATCGAACAGATGTGTAACCCTTCACAGTTGACATTAATGGCATCGTGATGTACACAAGTGTCGTATACACGGATAATAGATGATCCACTCGGTTCGAGTTCAGTAAATAAACGATCTCGTGGAGCATATGTGCGGCAGGGGGCAATTATCTAAAATATCACAATATCGAAACGTCTCTGTGGCAGGTCATTATTTGTACTCTCGACTTCATTAAAGGTTTATTGCACTGTGTAGTGTGAATAGCATTACACAGCATTGCATTGCACATGAATCCCATAAGGCCTAAATCTAACAGTCTGCCATTGCCTCTACTGCAGCACAGGTCTGTTGGCTGGAATGGAGTGTCGTTTGAAACTTAATTAGCCAGACATATTGGACAGATCGTTTGGCTGCAGGAGTAATCTTACATTTTGAATCAAGTTTTTTTTTCCACACAGAGGAATGTTTAAAGATTCCCAAAGCCCTTAACTCCAGTGTTAGAAACATTTTATTTTGACTTCCTGGCTGCCAATAGATGTCATCTTAAAAATGATGAGCGCTCACAGTCTCACTCGACTGATTAAACCTAGATTACTTTAAGTGAATATAAAAATTCACTTAAGTAATATGTGGGTTATCGTTTGGACTGAACAATAGACTTTTTAACTGTGGGTGTTGCTATGGCCTCGGCTCATTCTGTACATCCAAATGTAAAGACTCCACCAAGACAGGAAGTGAGAGTGTTTTTATTCCCACCCCAGCCCCAACAGCAGCAGCAGCAGCAGCAGCAGCTGAGCCGAGGAGACAGCCGCCCTCCCACCACGCTAGTTAACAGCCAGCTGTCTGTGTGTACTTCTAGAGAGCAACACACGTGTTTCCCATGATCTCAGCTGATGGCACCAGGAGCCTGGGATCAGGCCCAGGTCTGGCGTCACACTGCTCGCCTCAGGGTAGAGCGCACCACACCTCCTCTCTCGGGGCCGCGGGAGCCACGGAGGTCACGGAGGCGTGGAGTCCTTCCCAGGGAGTGGCGCAAGGGTGGTGTGACCTACTGGCAAACTGTGTACGTGTTGGTCCCTGTAGTTAAACAACATGCCATGTGAATGTAAAGCTGTACATTGTTTTTCTCAGTTTGTAGCAGTTTATTTTCAAGATGTTTTCGATGGCGTGATGTATGGTTTTACTTTAAAAAACGTTAAAATGGTTATTCAGGAATGAATTTCCCATTTTCAGCAAACGCATAGTACTGTTTGTTTATTTGGTTTTATGGCGACGTCTAACGACTGTATAGTGGAAACCTGTCACGGCTCCTCTCCCTGTAATACTGGCGTTTAGCTGCTCCATCATGAGCATCATCTCTCCTCATCATACTGAAGTCAGCACAGGCCATGATGCAGCGGAGATAAAAATAGCGGGATTGGGCATGGGAAAGGAGGAGAAGGTAGAGTCACGGAAAGAAGTATAAAGAGACAGATTGAGAGGGTAGGAGGAGGAGGTGTAAAAAAGAACATTTCTGAGAGCAAAGACAAAAAGTCATGAGGGGAGAGGAGAAAAAAAGAATCCTTGAAGGACTCGGGGGCCTACATCCAGGCACATTTACACTTCTTTATCATATAGACTCTGTTGAGCAGGTAAACAACACCTCACTTAAAGCAGCTCTTCTCTCGTTAGTTGATACCGAGTCACATCTAATATCTCTGATACCCCCCACACACCCCCTTTTGCAACACTATTAATTTCCTTAACATTTGAAACTGCTCTTTTGAATCTGACCATTTGATCCCGACCCGTCATTCGTATGAGTAAGACTGAGTAAGACTGCAGGCAGTTCAGCTCAACATTGATAGAACAGTAGGTATTGTTAACCTTCACAATTATTCCTCTTTAGTTTTGCAGTTCCCTGGGTAGCGGCTATTTTTAAAACGCCGACAGTGCTGGACAGCTATTGTTTAACAAACAACCTATTGATTTGTGTCGGCTTTAGTTGTAGTGCTGTGGTGGAGGGGCGTGTGTGTGTGTGTGTGTGTGTGTGTGTGTGGGAAAATACAGACTTTTTTTCTTACACTAGATTTTTTTGATTTCTCTTTCACTTTTATATTAAATCTGTTTTCGTTTGTTGATTAAAAAAAACATTTTAGTTGACACTTTTCCGCAATTTTCTTTCTCCACCAGAGGCACATTTCATTTTGGAAAATGCCATTATCACATTACACTGCCTGTTTTCCTCTCTATGTTTCGTCTGCTCCCTAAGTTTCGAGTGATTGCTCTGTTTGCAATGATTATGTGTCATTGCAGCATCATGGCTTTTCACATCTGCCTTTGGGCTGTTGTGTAGTAGTGCTGTGGCCTCTTGCAGGATATATCCGCCTGAAACTTGCAGCATGTCTCATATTAATATTTCACAAAAAGGAAACAAATCTGAACCTCAGTCTGTGGAACGTCAGCCTGGCTTATGGTAATAATACGTTTTGAGAAGGAACGAATGATTGTTTATCATCGATCACGCGAGCTAATCGAACCGAAACGGCGATATAGCTGCTGACATTTAATGCACAGAGCCCGCTGAGCCAATCGAACAGCGGCCGAGCAAAACAATGGCTCTCACGACCCCCCCACCCCACACCCACCCCCCACCTCGAAGGAAATGCCAAACATTACAGTGCTGTATAAATAGAAAGCTCCGACTTTGTAGAGCAAGAGAGTGAGATAGAGGACAGGAACCCCCTCCCGGGGGTCACGGCGATGGCAGTCTCTGACCTCTCCTCCGCTCTCCCTCTCTTTATTGCTCTCTTTGTTTTTCTCTCTGCTTTTGTGGTCTATTTCCGAGCTGATTTCGCTTCACCCTGCTGTGTTTTTCCATCCCCTTTGGTTTACCATTTAATACACACACACACACAAACACACACACACACACACATATCTCACACACGCTCTCTCTCTCTCTGTCTTCCTGACACGGGGTCATCATGAATAACTGAACAGCCTAGTAACACCTTCTGCTTTATTAATGCCGCCATCTACCACAGATGAAGCGGAGACCGGTCTTCCTGGACGTTTCGTGCTGCAGACTCTGGTCCAAGGTGAAAGCTGCACTTAGAGCAAGAAAGCTGGTGTCTAATAGCTTTTGGTCAAGCAGCCTCTTGTCACTGCTGACAGGTCGGTGCAGTTCAGTATAACATGCTGCTAATGAGAACTATCCTTTTGCATCTCAATAAATGCAGCCCATGTCTGCGGGGTTTGGCAGGAAGGCTTTTTACACCAGAACACCAGGAATGCAGAGTCCATCTGGAGGTTTCAATAATAAATAATTGAATGTTGGGGGCATTGTTAGTGGCTTGTGTGTAGAGAGATTTAAGGAAGAGCATGCACACATTTGCATGCACACACTCATTTACTACTAATGCGTTCAATTCCCTGACTCTTTGTCTTTTTTAGTTTCAGTTGTTTTTGGAAAACTTCTCAGGAAAATATCGTCAATCCCTTGTTTTCTTGACAGTCAATCCAGGCTAACATACCGTAGGTGCGGGGGTGGGGCTTGGGAATGTAATTTCCCCATGACAAGATTCCCCTTTTCGGGAGCTGAAAGTGCTGTTTATGTGGTGTATAGATTGCCTTTTCACACTATGCGGAGTAGATTTGCATATTTATAGAATATTTCAGTATAAGATGAGCCATTATTTTGCTGCTGTCTGCTCGTGAACATATATAAACATACATACAGATGAGAATATTGTAAAATTGAAGCTGAATTGGTGTCATCTGTCAATAAAAAACAAAAGTCTGCTCTCTGCCATCCAAGACAACATTCTGCAGCTGGTGCATATAATCTTATAAAATGTTAGTTTGCAGTAGTGTTTCTAAGCAACTAATTTCTGGATAATAGTGAATTAATGTCTGCGTAAGCCATCAAGTTTAAACTTTTGTCTCCATGTCGTGTAAGCTGGCTTTAGAAAATAAACACTCTTGAAGAGAGCGTTTTCATTCTACTTCCTTCTTTACCGAGGCCTGTGACTGCGCTGACTGAGCCACTGGGCCAGAAGCCTTTGTTGACAGTCAGCGATACCAAGGCGCTTGTGCTCTTTTCATCCTTTTCTCGCTTCAGCTTGCTCGGTCACGTCTAAATATCTAATAAGCTTTTCTGCCAGCTTCTGATCCTGGATTTGTTTTCACCCGGGCGAATGCACATGAATAATGAAACCATGTGACTGAGGCAGGGGCATCATTGCAACACAGTGTTGTGCTGTTGCCTGATAAGAGTCTCCACTGCAGTCAAAGAGTCTGGTGAGAAAAAAGTCTCTCATAATTAACATTATTACCCATTGGCCAGGAGGTGTGTTCTGCTCACTGTCACAACCTCATGGAAGTCTGATTTCATTATGCTTTCAGGTATAAATATATTAAACCAATTAGCGAATCTGGATTGGCCTTAGTTTGCTTGACAAAAATTGATTTTTGATAATTGTTTATTTTTCACTTGCCCTTATCAGAGCAGCTGACAGGCAGCTAACAGAATATAAGAAACAAACATGGCCTTTGAAAATCAATGTGTGAAAACGCACATCCAGTCGCACATAGCACTGCACGCACAAACAGCCATACGTAGCACACTACAGAGAGAAATAACCAAAGTCAACATATTATCCCAAATCACAAGCACAGCGACTCACATACCTTATATAACTGGGGCATAGGGCAAATCTCTAAATCCTATTTAAACATATGTAGGCAGAAAATATGCCGGTGCACATAAAGATACGATTCAAGCAAAGCACACACACACCTACGCCTGTCCTCCCTTTCAAAATGGAGTGATATGAATAAACTGCAGAATCCATATGCAGAACACAAACATTTCCCTCATGAGCACCAGTCTGACACAAAGACACGCGTGATGTAAGACACAGGTGACGTGATGTAAGACCTCCAGGTGTGTCAAATAGGAACAAGCCACTGTGGTTTTATTTTGAAATTGCTTTTGGAACAGGAGCGGTTTCCAGCGTGGCAGTGAGAGGGTTAAGTTTAAGCCACCCTGCTCAACTGCACTGAATGTGAAATGGAAACACCAGCTTGGCTGCATTACTGTTTACATTCTATGAATAGGTATCACATGTTTGATGAAACCCGCCTGCACTGCTCCACCGAAAGAGAGAGAGAGAGAGAGAGGCTGGAAAAAACCAGGGACAGGATAGACTGGGGACAGGAAGACAAGTTAGAGGACAGGAAGAGTATTGGAAAAAGAAAAGGAAACCAGAGCAGTATCTTATAAAATAAAAGATTTTTATTTGATACTTTTTATGATATGAAGCAGCGCGGTATGGAGACAGGTTTAATGTGCTGCCTGAGTTTAGTTGTGTTCTCGTCAGCTGGCTGGTTGTAATTTTTGGAGCTGCCCAATTTCCATTTTCCAAAACCATAGAGGTGACAGTAGTTTCTTCATGTCTGGCCAAACTCAGCAGTGCCTGGTTCTGACATGTGTCTTATGCAACTAACTCCACTTAGGCATCTGAAATCCACTCAGTCCACAATGACCCTTTTCTCTTTTGGTTTTAAACGCGTAAACGGTGCGTTCAGGTCGGAAGGTTTGCTAACATAGTCACCATTGAACGTTTGAATGTGTGCACCCTTAGTACCTGAGCCTCATCAAAATGTGTGACGGCCTGTGATTTACCGTTGTCCCACAAACAGGACGGCCATTCTTCGTCTAAGGTCGGCTCCAGCTGTGGCGTCTGGTTACCTCATAAAGTCATTTTAATCTATTTGAGAAAGACTGACTGAGCCAGAGAGCGAAATCTAACCGCCATCATTTCCGATAAGTAATGTGTCACAGTTTCATATGAATAAGCCTGGGAAACAAATCCTTTCATTTGTTCTTAACATCCTTGACCTTCTGAATGTTCGGAGCCATTTGTGGAACGCTCGCTGCATAACAACAGATATGGAGCAGATCGAGGTCACAGACTACAAACTACCTGATGGCAACCATGAACGCATTTCTTCAGTCTGCAGGGGAACGTCTCCTGCTCATTAAATAGTTGTCATCACTATATTAAATGATCACGATAACTATCTTTTCATATAGTAGTACTCACTGCCTTTGGCTTTGATTAATTGCTGTTTGCTCGCCAATTAATGTCGCAATTATTCTAACTCACTCAAACTTCAATCAAATTGAAGTTTGTTGCACAAAACATGTTTCACCCGTGACTTTGATTAATAGCATTAGTTAATAGCATTTCCCATAACGTGAGGTTCAGTGCCACATCCCCAAATATCTACAAGTCAGTATATGAGTGAGATGAGTTGAGGATATAGTTGTGAGTTTTCTATGGGCTTTTTCCCAATAAGCACCCACACACAAGTGTTATAAAGTTTTGGACAAACCTTTGATACGCACACCTCAGACATACACCACGTTCTGACCCAGCTGAGCTTCAGGGTGTATTTTCTACACCTCCTGAAAAAGGAAAAAAAAAAAAAAAAACCCTGCGACCCCCTGCTGTTGTTGTTTACTGTCATGTTGTTCTGTGAATCTCTGCTCTTTACTGTGATAAGTCTGTTATTGACGGCCTCCAGTGCGATGGAGTGACAGCGGGTTCACTCGGGGCAGGTAGAGCAGTGCAGAGTGCAGATGGAGGGGTTGAATGTGGGGGTGAGGGACAGTCGACACACTGTCAATCTGGTAAAAATGAAACTTTATAAGAATATAAATAAACAAGAATATACCGTAAATTCCGGACTACAGAGCGCACCTGATTATACGCCGCACGCTCCAATTTTAGAAAGAAAAACAATTTTGTACTTGTATAGGCCACACCGGATTTTAAGCCGCATGTGTCCCCCGTTGTATGAGATACAGGGGGTCCTCTAATTACGTCGGTGGCGAATTACGTCGTTTTCGTAGTTAAGACACATCTCCCGTGAACTTCCTTGTTTCGGATTAAGCGGTTTGCCCCTACAAGTCAGTATATGAGTGAGATGAGTTGAGGATATAGTTGTGAGTTTTCTATGGGCTTTTTCCCAATAAGCACCCACACACAAGTGTTATAAAGTTTTGGACAAACCTTTGATACGCACACCTCAGACATACACCACGTTCTGACCCAGCTGAGCTTCAGGGTGTATTTTCTACACCTCCTGAAAAAGGAAAAAAAAAAAAAAAAAAAACCTGCGACCCCCTGCTGTTGTTGTTTACTGTCATGTTGTTCTGTGAATCTCTGTTCTTTACTGTGATAAGTCTGTTATTGACGGCCTCCAGTGCGATGGAGTGACAGCGGGTTCACCCGGGGCAGGTAGAGCAGTGCAGAGTGCAGATGGAGGGGTTGAACGTGGGGGTGAGGGACAGTCGACACACTGTCAATCTGTGAAAAATGAAACTTTATAAGAATATAAATAAACAAGAATATACGCTTGTCTTCGGTGCAGAATATAGGTTTGGCGATTTGTTTTGACTGTTGCTCCTTCAAACCAAGTATCATCATTATCAAGTGTCCGTCAAGGTCCCATTTTGGCCCCGCAGCTGTGCGAGTGCAATTCAGTGGGGAGCAATGGGGTTTTTTACAAGTACACTGTTTATACAGGGATAATCATCTTTGTTCCACAAGTGTCTCTCCCGGCTAGCGCACGCGTCAACAAAGTGAATCCATACACATGCACACCCAGGGGACGGTGCTTTTAAAAGCAAACGGCATCTTTTATTGTTTCACTGTTTGCAAGATGATGAAATGACAGAGACTGTAACAATAGTGTTTGCTATTTTGGGGGCATTCCAGAAGAGCCTGTCAACAACACCGGAGGCTGAATTCATTTCTGCTGCCACAGTTATCTTGTGCGATTGAAGCGTTTCAAAAAAAAACTTTATGCACACATTTAGAAATGTAGGCGCACACACACACACACACTGCCACAAAACACATCTGCTTAGTACATACTTGAATGGGAGTCATAAAATTTAACAATTTGGAAATTCTATAAATTGAGTTTATTAACAGCACTATTTTTATTTAGAGACACCTATTTAGTTTTGGAGATTCACAGCTTATAAAAGGTTTTTGTGGCCAACAATTTATCAGCACTCTTATAGACTGTTAAACTTTTAACCTCCAGAGAAGCACGAGAACTACTTGGATGCTATTTAATGGCGCCTTATCGTACTTGAGCAGGCATTGGGTGTATGATTGTCTGCTATGCTGCCACTAAACCTCATGTTGGGTCCATACTGGCAGGATGTTGACTATTCAAATAAACCTCAGCATCACTATTCTGTAGCGGGGGGGTGTCACAGCCTCTCATTTGCTCAGCGGCGACTGCGTTACTGTCTGCATAACCAAAGCAATAAACAGTACACGTTGTGTACCTGACAGTTTTCTTTTATAGCTGCTGCATTTGTGTGTCTTTGTGAGGTGTATACATGATGTCAGAAGCAGATTTGTACTGACAGTGTGAATGTGTGTATTTGTGTGCCGGAGTCGATTGTTTATCCAACCCTGGCTCTTCAGGTAGACTAATGAGTCATCAGCGATGGCCCTGTTTTGTTTTGTTTTTTTTCATCTTCTTATTTTTCATCCGTTTCACTGAAACCACTGAGTGAGACCAAACAATCTTCCTCCATAATCAGCACAATGGATCAGAGCGAGCGCCCTGCAGCTTTGTGTGTGTGTGTGCGTGTGTGTGTGTGTCAGTGTACTGAAAAACAACAACTGGTTGGACTCTCTATGAAGGTCATGTCAACAATGCATTTTAAGCACATTTATAAGGCATTGAAATTACAGGTTTAATTTTCCAAAACACACAAATCCCTGTGTTTTTTTTAAACAGGCCATGGCACCATCAACCTCAGTGGCCAGTGATGCGAGACTCGGGCTGGTACGCCATGCATGACTATAAATATTTATAGATTCTAAGAGTTTATAAAGCATTGTAAGTGCATTATAATATTCCATGAATGTGTTTATATGCACCATAGACCTCACTCAGAGAAAGTAAATACCCAAACACCAGTACCATGAAACTAGTGCTACAGTTCCTGAGTGACTAACATCATAGCTGACACTGTTTCCCCAGAGTGACACAGCTGAGGCTTAATAGGGCTGTTGATGGTGAGTTAAAGTGTGGTGTTAATTTTTACACCATGCTTCGTTAAACACAGCCTCATTAACAGCAGCAGCACCGCTGAGCCTCTGTCCTGGGGAATAAAGTGAGACTGCTGATTCAGTCAACATTTAAATAAATAAATAAATCTGGGATGACAGTGATGCACTCTCCATCAGTTTGACAGGCTTAGTGACTCAGGGTTCAGAGTGTCTCCTCGTCGCGACACTGCATTTCATGACATGACGCACAATCCCTCTGCGGTGACACATGGTGTGTATCTGTGTGTCAAAAGGGAGCTGTGGGGTTTGTGGTCCTCCGATATTACAAATCTTGTTTATTCAGAGAGGTTGAACTTTGTGCTTTCTGAAGCACATAGATGTAGATCGTAGACGTTACAGGAAGTTCTGTTTCTGCATCAGTTTAATTTGACGCACATGGTCGTGCGCTGACGCCATTTGTCCTGTTGTCGACATATTTTATCGACGACGGCAGTAAAATGAAGTTAAAGCATTTCTCAGTTGCTCGTGTGCTTTTTTTTTGCCCGGTGAAAGAAACGTTTTAGGAAGAAGTAGTAATATCAAGTAATTAAAAATGTGTGTATTTTAGAGTCGGTAACAAATGTGCTGACAGGTGAAATATCCACGGGAAATGTCAACAGATTAAATCAAATGTCAGTTTTAAAAATTCTATCATTCAAACTGTGTGGCCTGTGACCTTGTTTGTCATCGAGAACTCTTGTACGACAACCTCGCCTGGCTTCAGCCCCCCCCCCCCCCCCCCCCCCCCCACCCCCCATCCCCCACACACACACACACACACACATCCTGTTTCTCGGCTTATTTCTATTTATCTAACCCTGGTTATCACGTATAGGTAAATGAAACCTATTGTTGGTGTGACGATGCAGAACGGCTCTGTGCCAGCTCGCCACTAAACCCTCCCCCTATCATTAACGCGGCCAGGCTGCGCGCTAACAACCACATAAAGCATCTGATAAAGAGCAGCCAAGGTGAATATTGATAGAGGACATTATGTGCTTGTGCACACGTACACACAAACTCGCTCACAGGCAGAGAAATAAAATGTATAATATAAAAGTGCATATAATATACAACCTCACACACGCACGCACAACACGCACTTACTTGCACACAACCAGTCTTTTGATTCTATCAGTATAATATCTGCATGATTGGCTGCGAGAAGTTACTCATTTCATTTATGGATAATGAATTTTGTAACAAAGCCGCCGCGTGCATCGAACGACCTTCTTTATCCCGAGCGCCTTTTCCAGGCACTTAGCCGGTGCTCAAATCATGTTTGCTTTGAACACGGCTCAGTGTCGAGGCAGGATTTTCATGATGCAGCAGGAGGAGGAGACTCTCAGAGGCTGTGGAAATGGGTCTGAGCCGTGCAGCTCTGTTTCTGACTTCAGATGAGCCCGTCTCCATCTGGTCCTTCACTGGTCCCTGAGATTATGGCAGTTTTGTAATGCTTTGCCGTCAGTGCAGCTGGGTGCATGAATACTAAGTTAGGATGTGGTCACAACACACCACAGTTCTCACAAATAGGTTGTGGATGACTGTTTATTCAATATTCCCTAATATGAGCAATTAAATGGGAAAGGAAGACAACGGAGTCAGGCCTATCTGATTAGGTCGACGGCACAATACAGGAACTCGCGTTGTTAGTTTTCTATAGTTGCCGTAAACATGGTGATCATTTCTGGGGAGGACGCACTGCACATCATCAGTCTCTGTGTTTGAAGCGAGTGTCACCACTGACAAACGTTGGGAAATGAAAGGCCAAAATGTGCAGACTGTGTTTGTAGTTGCTGTAGTTTGTGATCAATGTTAATCCTGCATTTTAAAGGGGGGGAAACAGGAAATTTTGTTCGTTTACATACACGCACTATATTCCTGGTTTTTTGACTGTAATTGTACAGAGGGGCTGCAAAAGACGTTTTACAGAACTTTTCCTTCCAGCCCACCTCGTTAAAGTTCCAGAAAATCTCCTGACTCCTACATGTTTGACCCGGGTGCCGACCCTCACATGAATGTTCCAGTGTTGTTCTCCTGCTATTTTCTTCATATGTGAAAAGGCAAACTCTAACGTGTGTGTTTTTGTGTAAAAGCTTGAATAAGCTTTCATTAAACATATTGATAGCAACAAAACCTTTAGAGGAGTCTTAAACTTATTGTCTTTGCTGACAACAAGTTTTTCCTGTATGTTTTTATCTCTGAATTTAGTCAACTTTAAGTCGGTCGTAACCAAAGCATTAAAACAGGTGAAAATCCAGCCATTTGTCATTTGATACCACCCAACAGGCACAGTCGCCTAATGAAATTGTCACTATTACCTACCTGGGGTTGTCCGGTTTAATGCGGTAGTTTCATTGTTTCATGGTCCTTGCTTTGTGTCTTTAAAAGATATGGAGCCAGAGCAGGCTGCACTCGGGTACCAGTGAATCATGGTGGGTAGGTGGGGAGTTATTGACGATTTTTTTTTTCTTCATGTGAGTGGTTTTAAGGTCTCCCAGAGGAGACAGTTTGATATCAGGCTGTAAGTTCCCGAGAGTTGGAGGTTAGCCCAGGCCCTGTTTTTACAGTTCACATGATGATTTCTATAAATTGTACAAAGAGAAACAGTGGAGAGTAGAGAATGAGTTAAAGTTAAAATAAAGTAAGGTTATGAGTCAGGTGTTGAGGAATCAAGAGGCCATCTGTTTTTCTGCAACCTCCCCTTCCTCTTTCTTCTTGTGCGGCTGTGCATCCGTCGTTCTTTTTCTCTGCTATTCTTACCACACCATCGATTTTGCTTCTTCCCTGCCATTCACCCAGCCTCATGACTCGTGCTGTTATTCCTTTGACCATATGCCTCTGCAGAAAAAAAAATCTCGTGTGAAAGGCTGCAGCACTGGGGGCCCAGCAGCTGAGCCACTTTCATGCAAGAAATAGTTGTGTTAGTTGTGTTTCCGCTGAGCGTGCAAAGGACAGTTTGTTTGAAACTGATTTTGTTAGAATCTTAAATGGCTAAAAGTACAATTATCAGTAATTTGTAATGACTGTACTCACATGTATTCTCTTCTTTTTTCCACACAGGTAATTGGCCAGCTTCTGTGGGATTTGATGTCACCTTCAGATTGGTTCAACTGAAGATGGAAACACTGGAGTCTGAGCTGACCTGCCCAATCTGCCTGGAGTTGTTTGAAGATCCCTTGCTCTTGCCCTGTGCCCACAGTCTGTGCTTTAACTGCGCTCACCGCATCCTGGTGTCTCACTGCTCCACCAGCAAGCCCCTCGAATCCATCTCGGCCTTTCAGTGCCCCACCTGTCGATACGTCATCACGCTGAATCACCGCGGACTGGAGGGCCTTAAGCGCAATGTGACGCTGCAGAACATCATTGATCGCTTTCAAAAGGCCTCCCTTAGTGGCCCCAACTCCCCTACTGAGAGCCGTCGCCTGCAGCAGCAGCGGCCCTACACCGCCACCATTAGCGGTACAGTAGCTGGAACGATTGGCGGCGGTGGTGGCACAAGTGGAAGCAGCGCCCGCGGCAGCCCGGCCACTTCCAGCCACTCCCACCCACACGCCAACCACACCAATCACGTCAACCACACCAACGCCAACCACAGCCCGGCTGTTGTTGCTAAAATGGATCCGCGCATCAGCTGCCAGTTCTGTGAGCAGGATCCGCCGCGCGAGGCCGTCAAGACGTGTGTCACGTGTGAGGTATCATACTGCGACCGCTGCCTGCGCGCGACGCACCCCAACAAGAAGCCGTTCACCAGCCACCGCCTGGTGGAGCCGGTGCCAGACACTCACATCCGCGGCCTGACTTGTCTGGAGCACGAGAACGAGAAGGTCAACATGTACTGTCTGGTGGATGACCAGCTTATCTGTGCTCTCTGCAAGCTGGTGGGGCGCCACCGAGACCACCAGGTGTCCTCGCTCACCGAACGCTTTGACAAGCTCAAGGTTAGTCCTTCATGTCATTTCCTGTTTAGAGTGACATCATATGTTTGCCCTTTATTATACCTCTTATGACTGACTTCTGTGTTTGTGGAGGAGGTAAGTCACAACATGCAACAGGATATGATTGAAAGAGAAGGAGAATTTGACTTCTGAGCATTAAACCTATTCCCAGCCGGACAGAGAGGGTCTCATACATAGCCTGATATTTGTGTTCCCAGTTTGCCCAGGAGCAGAATCTTTAATCAATCCATTCCTGCCTTGGGGGATGTTCATTCTGTGCATTTCTGTTGAATGTGAGCTTTCAGTACTGCTACAGTTGCATCATACACACTCGGACCACTGCTATTGTTCAGCAACAAGGACAGAAAGACAGATTGCAAAAAGAGAGAGAGAATCGGGAGGATGTTGTGGCTGGAAGGGCACAGGGGGGAGGAGGGAGGGGGGCATCGTCACAATAGTCGATGAGCTGGCATTCCCTGTGGCCGCAGAGCTTTTCGAGGCTCTGTAAAAAGACCAGGACTGCTGAATCAGGGTGAAAGAACAACAGAGACAGGCACTAACTGGGGCTAATTCCACCTCTAAAGACCAGCTACATCAGCTGGCCTCAAACTTTCACCACTGCTGTGTTGAACACGTGTGCATGCAAAACAAAGTCTCTTTTGGCGCTTTTTTTTTTGCAAAATAGATGTGGAAAAAACAATTTCAAAATTAGACCTCGTCTCAGGAGTTTAGCCTGTTATGTGATTGGGCAATACATTTCTTGAATATTTAAATTGTATTTTAACATTCAGGATTTTAATTTTTGGATCGCTTTTGTAAAGTAGATTTAAGTTATATAATGTCGTCTCTTACTGTCATACAGGAACCCATTTATTACCAGTAACTGCTGGTTTAAGGCCTTATATGACAGTTTAACAGTTTTTGATACCCTGCTAATGAGCCCATGAGCATTGTTATTACTACAATAAACCATCTGACAGAATCATTCTTAGGCACCAGAGGTGTTACTTCCTCTCAAACAATAGGGGATTATATAACAGTGATAACAGCGAAGGCCCGATTCTTTCTGTTTGTTATAATGCACTATAGATGCATCTGAACAGATGGCAAAACAAAAAAAAAAAAAAAAACAAAGTAGTAAATTCTCACGCTGTGTGCATTTTTAACTAGGAAACGAATAAATTGGCCAGACATGAATATTTGATGTAGCGATCCATGTTAAAGCGTTTATCCTGTTGTCTAATGGAGATAAATTGAGTGGTGCTGCTGTGTAAGGGTCGATGGGTGGAAGTAACAGATGCACTGTATTTTCAGTGTAAAAGAAGCAAAGCAATAAATTGAGTTTGCAGTGATAGTGCAGTAATAATGCATAATGTAGATTACCTGCTTTTTTTTTCCATCTCCGTGTTGCAGACATGATCCTTTGCTCTTCATGTTGTATATTTTTATGATTATATAAATTCCACTGATTGTTTTCTGTCCTTGGGACGTGACTGTGTTTTAATAGTTTCATTGTGTCAAATGAATGTCATTGTGTAGCACGGTGGAGAATTGGACACCTGGGAAAGTGCTACGTCGGCAGTTTGAGGGCCTTATCTCCGCGAGGCGTGCTGTACAGTGTGTGTAGTTTTGTCGGCGGATAATCTGTTTTGCAGAGAATATTTGAGCTTTTTTTGTCACTCGACAGGACAAAAGTGTGGGCGTGAGAATTGTGTTTGCGCCGTTTCAGCAGACACGGTTAACACTCGGCAACAAAAGCCCATCTCTTTGGGAACGCGACAACAGCAGCGATGTGCTCAGTGGCACAAAACGTCCATTTTGTTTTGTTCAAAACGCAGTTGCACGTTCTGTAATGTTGATGTTTTGCTCAACTGAAACTTTGGCTCTCACAAGTTAGTTTTCGCAACAAAATTCCACCGGCTCAGCATTCCTCGTCATCTTTCCGGACTGAACCATTGACTCGATTTTCACTAGCAAACCATTATTTTGCAACCTCCCACACACACACACACACACACACACACACACACACACAAACACTGATTCCCTACAGATTGTGGGAGAGTTTGCTGTAAGTAGCCTGCCCTCTCCCTCTTTTCCTCTCCTCATCATGTCTGGCTGTGGTTCGTTTGAACGTTCCCCATCCTTGACTTTGAAATTTCCAGTCTATCCAAAATCATAATATTTCTCCATGGCTAAAATTCAAACAATCATTACTTTTTTTAATTTAATGTAACTAATAAATAGTTTGATCTGTTGCCATTCTTTAATCAACCCTTCTATCAATAACACACAATATCAAGCGACGCTCAGTGACCTCAGCTTAAACTCCTCCTCACTCCGTCTGATCTCTGACCTCTGGCTTACCCCTCACGATGTTTCACCCTGTCGACTGTGTAACGCCGTCACTAACTGATTTCTCACGCTTTACAGGAAAGGTAAGCTCCCCTCAGGCAAGACGGCTGAATATTTCAGGAGAGGAAATGCCAACAAGTGCCAGCGCTGCAGAAAGCGGAATGTGGCGCAGATGAAGCCGCAGGAATGGGGAGTTAATTCCCATGGCAGCTGTTAAAAGCTGAGCTCTCTGAAGCGCAGACGTTTTGCGTCTCATAACGGGCAGGGCTTTGGTAATGCAATTTTACGTTGATACTACTTTGGGCTGAGATACGTTCTGTTGCAGCGGTGACTGTCTCATCACCTGCTGCTTTGGAAGTGTGAGCTGCAGGCTCATTACGGAGTGACTTAGGGACATTTTGTGGCAGCATAGCATCCACATCCACTCAGAGGCTGGATAGAGCAAATTAAAACGCTTTAGTGTGTCACTTGTGCACGTTGAAAGTAGCAGAGACGTAACAGCAGAAATGTAGCAGTGATCTGCTGTGGACTAATGTCTACCACGCTGGTTTCAGTCTCAAGACTCACTCATTTATTTTCATTTTTATTCATGAATGCAGTTAAATTACATTGGAATTTAAAGGTGAAATTCATGAGTGGGCGCAGTGTGACGCTTTAGGATATATGTAAAATCTTTAAATATTCTACTGATCCAACCAATTAGGCACAACTGACTACTTCTTTTTGTCTTTATCTATGGCTTTGTCTATAAGCTGCTGACTGCAGCTCGTTATATACTGACACAGGAGGATGAAAGAGAAGAGCTGAAGTTCCTCTGTCTCCTCTGAAGATGAACATGACAAAGGCATAAAAAAGAAGAAGCAGTGCTAAATTGAACTCATCATTAGTCTTTTTTCCTCTTCTCTCCCGTGTTACTGGCAGCGAAAATGCCGACTGTGAGCCTCTTCAGGTTTTGAAGTCTGTGTGCGTGTGCGTGTGTGTGCGTGCGTGCGTGCGTGTGCGCTTAAGCATCAAGTGCTAATGAGCTGGCATGTCGGCAAAGCCACTGACATTCATGACACTCAGTCCGACACTTGACATAAGCGGAAGATAAACTTGGAGGCTCCCAATCTCCAGCTGTCTGTGCCTTCACATGTGTGTGCTAACGCTACAGCGGTGGGTTTTGTCATTGCCGTTGTGATATGTGTGTGTGTGTGTGTGTGTGTGCACCAGATGATAGTCTGGTATGTGCATATGAAGGATGTGGTGGGGAAAATATTTCCAAGTGATTAGGGAGATTAATTCTGGTTCCAGAAGAGACAAGTCATAGCACACTGATGCCCCCTCACCCCCCTAACTCCCACCCCCCCATCTACCCGTCTCCTGTGCTCTCTTTGCTCTGTGTGATTTCATAACCGCCCGCCATCATCATATCTTCCACTTTTCTCCGTCTAAGCTTCCTAAGCCAGTGTCTAACTCTTCCCTGTGCGTCTTCGCCTGCTCCTGCTGCCGACTCCACTACAGCTGCACTCACACGCATTTCCCTTCACTAAATCCTGTGTGTGGATGATCACACGCACACACGCACGCGTTACACAAATTTGTGCGCATTTAATCGCACCCTCGCCCACAAACTCTTGCACTTGTATTACTTGACTCTCTCCTCACACAGACATACAGTATATGCATATACATATACATACACACATATTTAAGCCAGTACGCAAACCAGAGTTCAGCGCACCTAATCTGATTGCACGCCAAACACTGACAGTAATGACGTTAAGAGGAAATTAAAAAGCCGGCGGCGGCGGCGGCTGTGGCGGCGGCGGCGAGCACTCAGCCGGGCTGAATCCCTCTCGCGCTCCCGACGCTTCCTCTCTCTCATCGACTGACAACTTTCTTTATTATTTATTTCCCGCATAAACAGACTCCCACTCTCTCTGTCACTGTCCTCACACAGTCACAGTCTTCCTCGCACTTTCTGCTGTTTTGCATGCAGGCACACAAGCACCATGCTTCCCACCTGCTTTCTGCCACTCTGCTTCTCCCCCTCGCCAGCCTGGCCCCTGGCCCCTGGCCCCTGGCCAGTCTGTCTCGTCTGAGCTAACCCCACTCCTGTCCGCCCTCCGGCCCACATACACGACACTGCAGCAGCATATTGCTGGTGCGGGGGAGAATCACGGCCCTCCAGTCAGTTTGTGTGGAGGTGGGTATATGATTGCATGTCAACATGTGTGCAGTGTCCACAGGTGTGTTTGTGTCTATGTGCATGTGTGCGCGAGCAGATGCCATAAAGTGCGCCATGTGTGGAGTGACAGGGAGCTGAGTGGACGATGTCAGGGGAAGTCATGGCAGTGGGAGACAGCACATACATAGTCATGCTGAGGGAACCGCCATGACTGACAGAGGATGCTTTTTGTGTGTGTGTGTGTGTGTGTGTGTGTGTGTGTGTGTTCCACCTCTCCAAAGCTCACGTGCACCGATGCGTTTGCGTACGAGCCGGAGCCGATACTTCGCAGCCCACACTCCGCCGCCCTCTCAGTGCACCATGCATGTGTTGCGAAAAGCTATCGTAAAATTTAGTGGGTCACGAAAGAAGAAAGCTTATCAAATCACTCCCGGCTATAGCATCGCACATATGCACAATTTATGCGGGAAGAAAGCGGAAAAGCTTTTAAGAGCTTTGGTGTCAGCGGTGAGAGGGGAATGTAACTGACATTACTCATCTCTGAATTTTGTGAGAGTGTGTGTGTGTGTGTGTGTGTGTGTGTCTGAGAACGATGTATACATTTATTCCTCCCATGTGTCCATTATCTGATGCGTCTGTCCATTTTTCCTCCACACAATGAGAGTGTGTTATCTCCTCAGTTCATTTGAACCTGATACTGATATTCACTGCAGCACAATGCCCTGTTTAACCTAATGAAGTGGGTGAAGTGCAGATGGTTTTAAGAGCTCTCCTCAGGTGTAAATCTGCAGACGCTGCCAGTGCTCCTCATCTTTACAACTGAGGACTAAATAGCAGCTATCCGTAAAGTCTGCAGCGGAAACAGACTGGGTTTTTGTCTTGTGGACACACAACATAGTGCATCGTAATGCATTGCCGATCATAAACTCATTACTATTTGTGTATTCAGGTCAGATGGCTGGCAGCAACACACTGCGACGTAAGAGGACTTATACATTAATCAGCAGAGACAGATTCATGACTTCCAGGCATTTTAATTCAGCGTCACATTATGCCCCCGCAATGTCTGAGTAAGCACTTCCTGGTGTTCGTCTACTATCTGTTGCACAGATCACATACGTCGAGAGAGGAGGGGCTCTGGAGAAAGTGATGACATAAGCGGTCTATGAATATTACTACGAACCTTGATTTAGAAACTGCATCTAATGTCTCCCGGGGAATTAGTGAGATGAGAAGGTTTCAGGTGGACACTGGACGAGGCAGGCGGGCTTTAAAGGAACATTATTGCAACTTCACATTTTATTTATCCACTGCAAACACATTACTACACATTTTTTTCAAGAAATGCATAAAGCCTGAAGATGCACTGTTATCTCCTTCGCAGTATGTTTTTAATGTCTGAGCACATGTTTCCTATTGTGTGTGTGCTGTGTGCATGATAAATTCGGCATCCTGTTGTGAGGCAGCCAGGCAGGAACAGTGCATCACCACTGGGAAGACACATAGTTTGAGCTTGTGGCGCTACTGTGCGATGAACAGCACGTTGTCACTGGCCTGGGGACAACAAGGGCCTCTGATTCATCCCCAAACTGAAAATAGCCCAGTGGTTAGTGTTCTTTGAGCCGCACCCAGAGAGCTACGATCATGGTTAATAATAGTTTTCTGCATGCAGTCGTCTGCATTATATATAAATGCTCATAAAGGAAGAGTGCATTTTTTATTTTTGTTAGCATTTCAGCAATGTGGCACTCTTAGTTAAATGTAGTGTTTTGCCTGTTTCCCAAAAGACTGATTCAATGGCTGCTGGCAAACGCCTTTAGTTGCATTACTGCCAAATCACACTACATGAGGTTCTCTGCAACATTCCCATATATCAAGAATCACTTATAGTGCTGTTTTAATCCATATTCTTGAATGGGGTGAAACTGCTACAGTGTGTGTGTGCGCGCGCGCGTGTGTGTGTGTGTGTGTGTGTGTGTGTGTGTGTGTGTGTGTGTGTGTGACATAGTGGCAAACTCATGCATGCGTATCAGCTGACATTGCATTCTCCGTAGGCATTTTTTATTTTGTTTTGGTTTTGTGGCCCACGACTAGCTCTGGTCATTTCAGTGATCATTACCCGCTCTGCAAGAAACAAAAGACATACACGGCCTAGTGGACATAGTGGGATGTAGCATCACTACTTGAAGTTGTTTACAGTTAAATACATTTTCAGTATTTCTGTTTTGGAAAGCATCGGCTCTGCCCACTTCAGTTTTGTCTGCATGACAGCTGGTTTTCCTTTTTTTGCAGCTTCACTGTTGAAATGTAAAATGCGTAATTTCCCTTTAAGCAGAGATCTTAGCGAGCTGATTGACACTGAATGTTAAAAGCAGCAAATGACTAAAACTGGATGGAGGCCGTAGCTCCTCCAGTTCGTAAGAGCCCAGGCTTTGTTTTCCCATCATCTCCACTCGGTCCTCCATCATCGCGCTCCGTCTCGCACACAGCTGCCTTGGACAGAAATGTGCTCCAGTGCATTTTGGTCTCATGAATCTCTCGCTTCCTGAAACATGCGCTCTCAAAATGTTGGCACACGCACAACTGCGAGCGTCTTTATGGAGCACAGTCACAGTAACAAATGTGCAGATTAACAAATATGTGCTGCCTGTAAGCAGGAAAGTTTTGAATACGCCGTAAACGGGCGTGTTTGCATTGTTTGTCATTAATTGTTCATTTAGAAAAAACAAGGGCAACACTGGAACGCACAATCACCATAATTATTATGTCCAAAACGTCTATGTTGGATCTGAACCAAATACATTTTAGTCTAGAAAACATAACCGTTGTTTTTGGTACAAAATAAAAAATGGGTGTGGGTAAAGAATATACATTTAAAAAGTTGTCTGTCTAAGTATTTACTCCACTCTGGGCTGTGGTTCTCAACTGCAGGAAGTGAAGACCTCTTCTTTTGTGATGGGCGCCAGACAGCAGTTAGATTGAAACTCAGTCCAAAGCGTACACGTTATTTAGCTTGACAGGACCAGATTGGCCCAGATTCTGCACCAGCAGCTGAACGAAGGGCAGCCGCAGCACAATACGACCGTGAACTGACTTTGCCGCCGTGAGTTATCCGGGAGCTGGTTCATTTCATGCGACAGAGAGATTGAGAACACAGGTTAACAGCGCTGTGCTCCGATGTCGCGCTCTTAAAGCCGATGCGGGGCGCTGATGCATGCTTAATAGCACGCGGCGCGTCTTTTATGGGTTCTAAAAAGAGACACACCGCCTGTCCTCTGTGGCCGGGGCAGCAGTGACAGCAGCAGCCAGCACCCTGTCCACTAAAGCTCTGCAGCGAAGACACACCACAGCCACATGTGCATCTGAGGTCATGCATACAATACAGCAGACACACATATATGTGTGTGTGTGTGTGTATACATGTGTGTGTATATACAGTATATGTATATTATGTGTATATTAATTTAGAGATTATTACAAAGGTATAAAATACTCACAAACACATATAAACAACCTAGATGTTATAGATGTTTAAAACTGCATTTTATATGTCACATTTATTTTCTTAATTAACCTGCCAGCATAAGCAAGTGTTACAAAAGGGCTGGGTAATATTTAAAAGCCCACTCATATGTCAAATCAACACACAAGGACACAAGCCTTATCTTTATTTGATCACGCTAGCTGTCGTAGCTCTGTGCAGCGTCTTCAGCAATATCCCACTGGACTGTGCTGCAGCTGCCACAGCCAATAAATGCCATCCAGCAAATGCCATTATTTTATTTTTTATTACTGAGTCCTTAATTGACCTAAACCCCCAACTGGAGAATATATCTCTTACAAGGTTTTATCTCTTCGACTCTGTTTGCAGTTGTTTACCATGATATTATAATTTTACAATTGTCTCAGACGTTTTATTGCATTAATTAGCTGCATATTTATTAGGTGATAATGTCTAGAAACCCTCTGTTTTTGTTGTTGTTGTTGTTGTTGTTGTTTTTCCTCGTTGCTGCTGAAATCACAGCAGAGATTTAGTTCAGTAAGTTGCAGCAGTCATATCGGTGAACTAAATCCTACCAATTGTGACATCACTAATGTGTAACAACATCCCTGTAAATTGCCTAACCCTGCCGCCTCAGGAAGTTCAGTTCCCCAGGAAGCCGCAGACAGGAATGCTTGCTCCAGATATTGACGCCAGCAAACCCAACCATGCAGGACGGCAGGAACGCGGGGAATGTGTCTTCCCTATTTTCAGACATTGTCAAGCGTGTTTCTATGGCTGGTCCCTGGCCAAATCAGGAATGCAGAGCAGTGAAGCTGAGCCGCAGCCAGGGTTTTGTGATTTTGCACTTTGGCTGTCATGTTTTAAGACGCGTTCCCATAAAGTGCTGTAGCTGGGATTCCTACCAAGTGAATCCATAGTTTAACAACAGTCAAACTCAGAGCAGTACATATGTGGATGACATAAACATTTATGAGTTTGCTGAATTGCAGTTTTTTGTTTCGTTTTGTTATCATAGTCCTCATGCCCCAGTATCAATCACAGGTTTGGGCGTCCTGCCAGTGGCCACCATGGTAACAGGTGTCATATTATAGATGTTACGTACAGTAGCTGCCATCAGCACTACAGTTACGTGGCCTCATCTATAAATAAAAGATAGTGACATGATTTACTGACCTGCTTCCTGGGCACAGTAGGACCAATTAAAAAAAGACAAAGTCCAGTAGAAATGGACTAAATCACTCAGCCCACCTTGAAGGAAGCAAACCCATTTGTTAGGCTGGACAGAGTCCATTTGCTAACAATGGAGAGGCTCTGTCTTATTACTACCCACTGTCTCTGTGCGCAAACGTGTTGTTGTGCGTTCAAGTGTATGCACATGTACAGTCCGCTGTGTGCATCTTGCAGACTGCAGCCTGGGCAGAGCAGAGTCAGGCTCTTTGTGTATTCTGAACGCCTCCAGGGCAAACTGGTAGACTCACCGCTTCTCTGAAACTGGTCTGTGCAAGGAAATGTCAAATATTCATTCCCTCGAGTACATATAGCTCAGGAAACGTTTTCATTATGTAATAGATTAGTTTTCAATTCCACGCCGCTAAGGAAGCGGCACGTTGCTTTTGAGAAATGTAAATATGCATATATTAGTGTCTTTACTCTCTTTATAATAACACCATTTAGAATGGATGGAAGAACAATGGATTTGCGACTTTGTATCTGCAGGAAGTGGCTCCACCATAACGTCTGTATTTAAACTAAGAGAGTAGACCTATCACTAAGTCTTAGAGACAAGACTCCTATACTCCTAACATGGTTTTTAGAGTTGAGGAAAAATGTTGACTGGATCTTATCTTTAGTAAGAAGAAGAAATTCAATGGCAAGACGGTCAGCGGACAGAACAGTGACTTTGAAACAAATAAAAGCAGAGACTGAAGTGATATGTTTTTAGTGAGTAGTGGCGAAGTATATAATTGTGACTCACTCATAAGAAGGTGATGCAAGGTTCAAAAGACACATTTTCAGTGTTTGATAGAAGAAGGACAGGAGGTTGTAGACTGTTCACAATAATGTTGAAAAGTTCAAAACTTTGTGAAAATCTGCTCCTTTTTTTACGAAATGTTTTTATTGTATCCGGCGTCAGTTAGCATTGCATTGCATGTTGCATATTGCGTTTTGAGCTAAAGGATCTCTGCATCCACCCTAAATCGGCTGCTTCCCTCCCGGGCAGCCTCTCAGGGAGGAAATGGCTTTAGGGTGCATGTACCCACTCAACCTGAAAGTCTTGCATATCCAGTGTTTGTGAAGTGCACATAAATTTTCCACAAGCGCAAATGTGCTGGGGTCCATGTGTCGGAAGTCAGATTATCTGGTCTGTCACTTTGCCACCAGTGATATGGTAAAACACCATCAAGGACTCTCAAAGCTGTGGGGCCACAGTGAAAACTTTACAACCATGTGTCATGTCACTTATTCGTTACACTTTCACAGGCAATGCGTGCACAACTTTGAATCTCTGTGTCTTGAGGGGAAAAAAAACACAAACAACTGCCAAACCCAAGTTACATAGCAGTCTGTCTCTCTCAGTGACTTTAAGAAACTTTGTGTTTTACTTGGATACAATCTAATGAGAGACTGTAAACATAATGTGACTAATTAGAGGGAGCCAAGCTAGACGTCCATCCAAGATGACACAGTATGTTCAAAGTACATCACTTTAGGTGGATGCCTTTGTGCTTGAAGGCTTTGGGGATCTTTACTGTGAGCAACGTCATGGTTTTAGCAAAGCATTTTTTTCAGATCAGGTAACCAAACACTGTTGATGGTCGAGCTCCTCTCACTTTTGTTTTTTACACTTGGCACAATTAACATCATTATAGAACATAATTAGATGCACAACATCATTGTATTTGTTCGAGTAGAAGATGACGGTGTGAGCTTCATGCGGAAAATATAGACTTGTAAGCCGGTGTGCTTGTTTCCGAAAACAATGGCTGCCCTAAGCAAAAAATAAACATTTGGTCATTTTATGCCTTTGAACACATCTGCGTGACAAAAGGCTACATACTTCATCTTGGGAAGTGATTCCCTCTGAGCACACAGATAACCAATGGGGTGGCTTGTTTTTGTTCTTGACTAACATCTTATGCCATGGTCACATATTGTGTCAGAAAAACAGCTCTGGTTTTCCACAGTCTGGATGACTCAGACCCAACACACTGCTCTCTTCCTTGTTATTGCATCTTAGACGATAAGATGGAATTAATAACCGTGTCATGTGAATATACCAATGAGCCGGCAGATAGAAAATTGAATTACAGCCAGTGAAATGTGGCTGCGCGGTCCCCGTGTGTCTGTTTCGCTCGCTGTTCTGTGGTCTTTGGCTTCCTCATGTCTTTCTGTACCTTTTCCATGCAGTCTCAAAGTGTTTCAGCTAAATGAATTTATGGGTATAAAATCCATCTGCAACGGGAACAAGTGAAGTGACGATGAAGCTCCATAGGAGCTTCTTCACCTTCGTTTATATTCGTTTCCATCTGTTACATCGTTATAGTAAATCTACCCGAAACATCGCGATTCCAGATAAAATTCTCTCTGACAAGCAAAGGTGCATTGTCAGCAGTTGTTTGTGGTCGTAATTATTTTTGCTTGTATCTTGCATCCTTGGACCCATTTCTCAGACAACCCCCACAACAGCCAGCTATTGGGATCACTATGTGCTTTATAACTGTCAATATACCACACCAAGGCACTAACACCCAAATATTGTTGTCATTTAATGTTAATGTAATATTCAGAACATTGTTATTCCCCAATGAGAGAAATGCTACATCCTTGCTTCTATCTCCACAAAGCAGCCAGGCAGAGCTGCAGTGATGATAATGTCTTCAGTCAGAGTCACAGCGGTTGGCTTAAGCTTGAGTTTTGAGGACAGGAATATTCCTTATCAGACCCGCGCCTACCAGCGTACTGTGTACAACGTACAGCATATACTGTGGATAAGGCTGGACACGTATAACAAGGATTTGTTACAAGCCGCACAGTGTGCTACTCCGCTGATGAAACTATTTTGATCCACTCATACCCGCTGATCTATAATATAGTGTAGACCTTGGTGTCTGTAGGGTGATAGCAGTTCATAAATCAATGAAAAGATGAGGACTACACACGCGCGCACACAGCTCGAGTATAAATTGGAAAAGCTTCAGACAAATAGGAAAGATACCGCATCTGTTGCATCAGTCAGATTTCAATATAAACTTGAGACATGTGACCACTCTGCAAATTCCAAATTCATCCGAGATAAAAGTCAAGTCATTACATATCTGACAAGCCAGTGATGCATGCTGCTAATTCCATTTTCCATCACAAGGTTCAGATACGGATCCAATAACTACCACTCACCATCTTTGGCATGAGGTTTTGCGGCGTAGATCAGAGAACACTGTTCCCAATCCTTGGGCAATGTTTTTCAGAGTTAAACAATTTTAACTTGAGCTCTGATTTGATATATACTTCAGATTATTTCTTCAAATTATTCCTTGCCAGTCGCCGAGATATTGATCATACTGAATACCAGCTAAGCTACTCATATATGTGCTCTCACTTGTAATCCATGAAACTTGATTGCACCGTTCCAGCAAAAATGAAACAAGATCCTTTAAGCCTCTTCAACCATAGTCACTGCTTTCTCCTAACCCCGCTTCATCTCGGACAGTCCCCGGAAATCCAATGCATTGAATTTCCCTTTTTTTACTTTCAAATATCACTTTATCCTCAGCCGGTCATCGGAAATTAAATGATCAAATAAACGACTTCCAGAGGTTTGGGAAATGGTCCAGGATATGGCTAGGTGATTTTATCTTGTTCTCTAATCCAAACAAACAAATGATTAATTCGGAGGCTGCAAATGAACCATGGGCCCACAGGAGCTCCGAGGGTCAAATCAAATGCCCACTTGTGTCTGGCCTCCCGTCTGATTAGTAATCATGACGATTCATTATTCCCTTTCAAATCTGCTTCCTTGATCCTGATCCCCTCATGTGGCTGAAATCTTGAATTGCTATTGGATTTGTGACCACTTAGGATGGACTTCCTCTGATAATTAGACGTGAAGGGAAAAGGCTGCAGGGATTTGTAATGCAAAGTGCCCAGTGAGAAGTTTGACTGGGGAAGTTAGACTTGCCCTTTTTATACCCCTCCCTGGTTTCCCTCATCTGCACTTCCCCTTGCAACTTTATTTAAATTCCCCCAGAAGACTCGTAAATGAAAATAAGCATCTTCTCGCTGTCTGCTGCCATTTATCGCCGCGCCCCTGCTTTTCAAAGATCCCTCGAGCATTCGCACACTCATTTATAGCTTGAAGGTCAGAGGGGTTTACTCATCTTCAGTATCTTATTTAGGGCTTTACAAAAACACTGTGAAAGATTATATCATACGTGCCGTTAAACACCCAGTTTAATCCACAGCGAGTAAAAACCAAAAACACATAAACAGACTTCATTTAAACATCCCTACTGGTGTCGTTTAATGGGGCACCAGCCAGCAGATTATGAGGCGAGTGTGACTGCCCATGTGTTAAGCTCCACCACAGTACTGTATGGTGGTCTCAGGAGCTCTGCCCCGTGGAATATTATCCCCCCCGGACGAAAACCCCGTTTCCCAGAAGGCTTGTGTTACTGACACGTCCGCGCTTTGAAAAAGCCTTGTGTTCACAACAGCTGTAAAGTGAGCTATTCCATTCTGTTGTTCTTTCTCCGGCCTAATCTCTTCCTCTTTCGCTTGCTTTCATTGCAGCCCCGTCGTTTCACGGGGGAGGGTCCCGAATCGATTAAAAGAAAGTCTTTGAAGTTGGATACTTTGCCTCGGGAGATTTTGTTCCATTTTTTCCCCCCGTTGTGGCAGCTGCTGCATTTTTGTCGTCATGTTGTTGTTGTCCTTGAGTTTCCGGTATTGGACAATGTCATAATATCAGGCAAGCGATGCAGAGCTGCACTGTACATCTTTAAACCCCAAATCCAAGCGCTTCATATTCAAGACGCGTTTTCTTCCTGTCTGCTATGTGAAGTTTTATGATATTTTTCTGACAATCTTCAACTTGGATTTGACCTCAGGCGAAGCACTCTAATGTCCCAGTGAGATCGGCCCACGCCTCAGGTTGAGGAGTCACACATCACAGCCTAATCACATTACTGTAATATGATTTCCCAAAAAATGCCAACTGTTGCTGTCACAGTTGTTTCATTACACAGAGAGAAAGAGAGAAACACTGACACTTTTGCACAGACGTCGTTTTGCAATGCATTTCCACTGCAATATTACACAGAAAGAACTGCAGTGTCTTTCATTTTACTCCTTTCTAATATAACTGTGTTTAAAAAAAAACTATGTTTTGAACAGTGTTGACTCTGACAGCAGCCACTAAACTAAAGTTGGATGCACGTTCAGTCATCTGCAAGTCTTTTTGGTAGGAAAGATGTATTTTTACAGCCAAATCCCCTCTCTAGTCTCACTTAATGTAAAATACCCAAAAAAGCGATTGTGTCCATTTTTGTTTGGCAGGGAAATTGGATCATATGTGCAGGCATCAGGCTGGGAACCCCTCAGCACAATGAAGTCGTATGAGGGGGGTGACGATCTAACCCAAGATGATGGGCTGACAGCAGCTGCTGCTGTAGCTGTCTTCACATGGACAGACTGAGGACTGAAGTAGTGAGACAGAGAGTCGGGTTATAGGGAGCAGAGACGTAGTGAAGAAAATAGCCAAAGGTAGAGAATGACAGAAAGACAGATAACAAGGGAAAGGAAAGCCACAGAAAAGACAGAGGGGTAAATTAGAGGGCTGGCTACCACACTGCCCCGCTCAGCATGGGACTCGTGCCTATTTCCATCCCATCAACCCACCTCTATTTCTGTCCCACGCTTTCTGCTCACTCCCATGACATGTTGCATCCCAATCTAAGTCTCAGGATGACTGAGATTACTGTATGCTAATATGTCTCAAGCAACTTTATTTTCTCCTTCCTGAATTCCATCACGTCTTCTTCTGCTCTCCCATCTTTTTCGTTTTATCCGTTTTTTCTTTCCTCCATATCCTCCCATCTCTTTTCCCTACCTGTAACTGTCCTTTTTGTCCCTTGGATTCTTACCTTTCATGACTAATAAACATGGTGGTGGACGTGTTTCAAAAATCAACCTGAGGACGAGTCTATAACATGGCTATAAATAAACTATTTGCAAGTGGACTTCAGTGCATGTCGGAAAGCAGCTTTAGACTCAAGAATGATATAATACGTGTCATGTATATATGAGAGCAGCACTACCTATCATAACTATAACATTATCATAACGAATAGCTGTCGAGTTGAATTTAGACATCGATGCTGCAGCCAACCCAACTTTGATGTCTTTTCACCACCTCATGCATGTCACCATCCAGCCACCACTTCCTCTTCCTGCTTTTCTCAGCCTCCCCTCTCTCTTTCTCCAAATCGTTCCAGCCGCCTTTGAAGTCTGCTGTGTGTTTTAATGAGTTTGCTGTTGACTATTGATCTCACCCCCACCCCCTCCTCCTCCTCGGCTCGTCCTGTCTGCCGGGCCAAAGCCACTCGAGTGTCAACATGAGTCAGGGCCGACTTGTTAGAGGGGGAAGACCCGCATGCATGTATGTATGAGAGCAGAGGGGTCCGTTCCACTGCGGCCTCGTGGGGGACAGCTGTGTTCTGATGTATTAATCATCTTTGTCTCCAGTTTGCTAATTAATGACCCATCTGTCCCCTCTCGCTAATGTTCCACTTCAAAAACCGACACACACAAACACACGCCGAAAACTGGGCTGCAACACGGGAAAAAAAAAAGCGCTCGTCCCAGTGATGTGACTCCTGCGACACAGATATTAACAGACAGGGGGAGCCGCGCTCTCTCATCTGCATTCATGAAAAACCATGTTTGTTGCTACTTCATCAGGTGTGTGCGTTGGGGTTCTCCTCTTCTGCTGCTGTGGGTTTAGGTTGGCGGACACTCTGCGACTCGGCTTGTCAGTATGTGTGTGTGTTTATGTGTGCACTGATGTGGGTGTATTTGTGTGTGTGTGTTTGTGTGTGTGTGTGTGTTCGTAGGCTTATCAGGTGAGCCCGGGCAGAGTGTCAGATGCGGTAATGGAGGCTTCAAAGACAAGCGCTGCGGTGAGTTCCCTGGCTGCCTTTTACCAACCCCCCCACAACCTTACCCCTCCACCCCCCACCAACCCCCCAACCCCAGTCTGCTGGGTAGCAGAGAGACAGGCACACAGGTGGACACCTGGAAGGACAAAGAAAGAGTGTACAGCAGCAGAGAGATAAATAATTAAGTGGAAAATGCAAAGTCAAACAGAAAGCAGGCAGATACAGTTAATCAGGCTGAGAGACAAGCGCTGCGGTGAGTTCCCTGGCTGCCTTTTACCAACCCCCCCCCCCCCCCCCCACCCCCCTCCACCCCCCACCAACCCCCCAACCCCAGTCTGCTGGGTAGCAGAGAGACAGGCACACAGGTGGACACCTGGAAGGACAAAGAAAGAGTGTACAGCAGCAGAGAGATAAATAATTAAGTGGAAAATACAAAGTCAAACAGAAAGCAGGCAGATATAGTTAATCAGGGTGAGGGAGCGGTGGAGGAGCATGTGGAAAGCAGACAGACAGACAGACGTACAGTCAGACAGTCAAGGGTCATGGCCAGGTGCTCGCACAGCCCACCTCCCTTTCACTTGCATGAGTCGAGCTACTTCAAACACCCACCGCTTGTCCTCTGCTTTGTTCCGGTGTTCTCTGTGCAGCTGTGGTTATTGTTGTCGCTGTTTTGATGTCGTCGCCATCATCACCACCGCCGCCGTCATTGATTTGCTTGCTTTGATCGTCCGCTCTAATTATTGCTCGCTGTTTGCTTGTTTTCGTTTTTGTCATTTTGCACTGCATACGCTCGAGTGAGTACATTTGCGTGCGTGTGTGTGTGTGTGTGTGTGTGTGTGTCTTTTTCTTTGCACTTGACAAACAGTCACAGTTCAGGCATGGTAATTGAGTCTTTGGTCATTACAGTTGCACGTGGAGGTAGATTGGTTCCTTTTTTTTTCATGTGCTACATGGCTGCTTTGTGGCTTTAAAGTGAAGTTTGACAAGGTCGGGTAGTTTCATTGTAAAAATGAAAACATATAAAATGTGAATTCTTAGCTCACTGGTTCATGACCACTAGGGGAGTAACTCTCCATCCTACAGCCGCTGCTTTAATTTTACCATTTCTGATTGCTACCTTTTTCTTTGTCAAACAACAGCAGTTATATTTTAGTAAAGAGTTTTTGTTATGGATTTTATAAGTATCTTAGGATTATGGATGAAGTATATTTTCTTGTTTGTGACCGAGTTAAAAATATCTTTGTAAAGTAATGAAAGTACCGTCCTTGATAATAGAATAGCTGTTGTCTCCTCAGTGACAGGTAGTCCGTCACTGTTTTTCATTCTGCACAGTGTGATTGTAGGTACAGAATGATATGCTTGTCACTGTGTTGTACCTAACACCAGTGTTCACCAGAACATTTCACCCACGTTCACCAGAAACGATGCATGCATAGCATCTAGCATCATGTAGCATCATATATGACAAGACAATAAATAGGGACATTACTACATTTTCATACCGGGGTCATGTAACAGAACGACTTGACTTGCACTGAGAAGGATCATGTTGATAATTCCATAATCTTATCTGTCATGTCCATACACAGCCTTGCTAATGTTATGTCGTGTCCCCTTGTTCTCCTCCTCTGTCTTTTGTACCCACTCCTCCCTCCTCACTGCCCCCAATACAGCAAACCCTGGAGAACAACCTGACCAACCTGGTGAAGAGGAACAGCGAACTTGAAAACCAAATGGCTAAACTCATCCAGATCTGCCAGCAGGTTGAGGTAAGCGGCGCGTTCTTGTGTGTTCACGTCTGTATTTGTCCAGCGGATCCATCAAACGGGCGTTGGGAGTTCTTGGTTCATTCCCATGATTGAAGTTTTTTTTTTTTTTTTGCGCGTTGGAAGGGAAACCAGCTGAGTATATAGTTGCATGTGTCTCAAAAGTTACAGTTAGTCGGTTGAAAGACGATCACTTGATCCCCGGGCCACACCGCTAAAGCCACCTTGGATTGTACTTGAATGCATTGCAGTCCCTCATCTGTTACTACTGATGCATCAAGCTTCAAACTCTAAGCTGTTTGGTTCTTTGGTCACCAAGACTTCACAGTTATGGTTTAACCTGGAAAGCAGACTCTGCCGTTTATATTAGACCAACTACTGTGATTCCCTGATGGTTACACTTCATCCAGTATCGTGGAGCATCTCTGATTGAGGAAGTACTGTGGTAGAAATTTGACCTTTATGTCAAGGTTATGGTTGTGCAGCTGGTGGCGGTTCTCCAGATAAAATGACTCAAGCATAAAAAATGTGCTGGAGTAGCTCATTGACCGTCCACTGTTTAAAAGAGTAGTTATGTAATTCAGACTTCAAACACTTCAGTGATTATTTTACTGTGGGCAAAGCTACAACAAAAGCTCTTACACATTATTTCCTACTATCAGGGTGCTAACAGCTGAACGTAATGCTTTAGCTGTGTTATAAAATTCAGATTTCCTGCCTCTTCAAGGTTGTACCTTTTAATGTAGTGCCACGTAGCGGGGTCCTCGTGCATCCCACGGCGTTGAATACTCTCACAGAGTGAATTGCTGGTACACCACTCAACAATTTAATTCTCACTGGCATCACCGTTAAAAGAAATTTATGCTCTCCAATCAAAACTGATAAGATTATCTGTCAAAGGGCATACATCTTCCGAAGTCAAACTTTATTCGACTTGTCAGAGGATCATAATTCTTCACCGCTCACGCGCTTCAATTAAGTGACAACCTTGGAGAAATGTTTGCACTCGGGTATCCTAGCATGAACCCGCACCTGTCTGCAGAAAATTACACCTCAGCAGGTCTTGTCACTGTTGACCTCTCGGGCTCATGCTGTGATTTAATGGGGAAGTGTGTGGGACCACGCAGAGAGTTCTGATGCTCGGCCATTAAGCGCGCGCATACACCAGCACCTTTTCTAGTTTAACTCGCCAACACTTAATAAACGCCATCATTTCTCGGCGAGCTTTGACAATAATGGCAGCGGAGGACAAATGCACTTTGGTGCCGCAATCTGTCTTCGTGCAGTTCATCTCTTCTAAGCCAGAGATGACTCCACTCTGAGGCCCGTGAAATAGTTCAGGTGGCCATTCAGCCAATCAGAAAAAAACTGCTCTCTTTTGTCCCTGCATATCTCTATAGTCACACTGCGGCACCAACAACAGCAGATTCTCATCACTTATTCATCAAAGGAGCCACACACTTTACTAAATTCTACGTATACTATAAAGTATATCTTTGTATCCACTTACAACTATTATCCCAGGGGCTGACATTGTCAATGCACTAGTTTAATTATTGACAGGAGGAATAGTGGGAGTGTGCTGATTTACGGTGAGTTCACATTAATGTGCAGTGACTCTTCATGGATGACCGGAGGAAAAGCCAAGGCGGAGATGGCGAAAGAGGGAAACGTTCAGAGAGTAGGGGAGTGGGCGAGCATTAGAGGGAAATGGGAAAAGGAGAGGGTAAGATAAAGGAGGGAGAGAGAGAGCGGGTTGTGAAAGCGAGAACGTGAGTGTTGTGGCGTGACTACCGGTCATCTCTTTTACCAAAACAGATACAGGCTCCGAAGAAAGAAAGGGGGGGAGCTCAGCAATAATGCACGACAACACAAAAAGAGATTGTTTTCCAAAAAGAGAGAAAAGAGGTATGCGCAAAGTCTCCAAAGAGCTTTGAGCGTGACCTGGATTCCTCCCCTGCTCGTTTGCATCATACCATATTGGTGGCAAAGATGTGATCAAACAGTATGGTTGAATCAGCTTTCAGCGTGTCAGCACGCACTGCGGCGATGGAGCCCTGTTCTCCAGGGGTTCTTTTCAAAGCATCTTCTTTTCTTCCGTCTCAGGAAAGATGTTTCGGCTTGGTGATGTGGGGGATGTTTCTTTGTCGTGAGCGCCCCCTCTCTCTCTCCTTATCACAATATTTGGTGTAGAGTTGGTTAAAGGATCTCCCACGCTTATATCAAACAAGTTTAGCACTTGGTGCTAACTGCAAGGTCTTCTACTGTATGAACGCTGCAGATGTAGCATAGCTCGAACGAAAGCTTCTGCAAATTAAGTAAACGTAAAGTTTAACAGTAGTCACAGTTTCATCCCAGACACCATTTTGTAACAGTACATGTTTTCCCCACTTCTTCAAAGGGATCTGTTTTTTTTTTTTTTGTACTTGCCATTGTACGTGTTTTGAGCCGATTGCCATTGAATCCCCAGGGACTCTCATCTTTCATGGCCCCTTCAAGGCATATGTGCATTTGAGACCGAGACCATTGTTGCAGTGATGAAGTTTCCTGTTTTGTGTTTACCACCCCTCCCCACTGGATTTATTCTGTTGATCTAAATCTTTTGATCTTTGTCTCTGACTGTGTCTCGTTGCTGATCTTTGTGTATGTGCTTACTCAGGTGGCAGTGCAGGTAACCACTGCTCAAACAGAGACTGCACTGTGATGAAGCGTATTTGCTTTTTAACGAGTGTGCGTTGCTTGGTGTAATGTATCTGGTGGTGAGGGGAACACAAGGGGACACACCCAGACACTGCTGTGAGGAAGCCGTCAAAGCAGCAACCTACAATTGTGACGCCAGCTGTGAGGTGTTTGTGCGCTTGTGCATTATGCATTAACTTACTGATTGTCCCTACAACTATGGTGAGACAAAAATGTGCGTGTTTCTGTTACAGGCTACTTTTCTTGAGAAATTCTAGACTATTAACTAATTCATTAATTAATTAGGGACAAAGCTGTTGTCTGGTTGTGTTTAGGGTTATGGTTCAAGAGAGTAGTGGGTCACATCTCTAGGAAATTAATATAAGACCAGGTTAACTTCCAAATGATGACCTTTGACCCCATGAATACATAAATGACATCAGACAGCAGCTCAGACATACAGTATATGCCTACTGATGAAACACTGTGATCCATTCAGTACCTGTCTGCCTTCCTTTACACTAACGCTGATCCCTGTGTGTGCAGAATATGAATCAGCTGTTTGAAGATGGCCTTAATGCAGCATAATCCTGTGTATCAGGTCTCATCTGGCCTGTCTTTACCTGTCCACTGGAGCATCAGTGAGACAAGCTCCTCTGATGTTGTTTGTCCTTGCTATATTTCAGTGAGTGACCCGTATGCAGCTGAAAGTGTAACTGCATACACCGCATAGAGATAATAGCACACAATAAAACTGAATTCCTGCCTTTATACAGCAACTACGGCATTGTACTTTTAACACACGCCCACACCATGTACCCATTTGTAAATCTACACTACAGATCTATTTATTATGTCAGTCCACCTCTATCAGTCGATCTTGCAGATGACACAACAATATGATCGGCATGCAATTCAAAAACAAGTCTGCATTCAAGCTAATGGCTCTATCAGACTGCCGTTATTATTATCTATGATAATATTCACAGTGATTAATCGCTGATCAGTGTAATGTAAATTAGCTCGGGTCAAAAGAAAAAAGATGAAAAGCGATTGAAAGTTAAGTACACAGTGACATTAAAGTGAGTTTAGCATTATAAAGCTTTAAATGCTTTTAGGGCCATTCTTGAACTATATTGCCAGTAAAAAAAAAAGATCACATCATTTTGATATTCAGTCCATGGTTTATGTCGCACGGTTTTGTTGTCGCCGACTGTGCTGCATGCATAAAGACATTCTTCCCTGTTTTACAGTCAGGTGCCACGCAGGGGTCATAAATTTGCATCAGCGGAAAATGTCCCAGAATCTGTGGACAGCGTAAGAGACGAAGCTGTCTTGCTTTGTCCTGGCTTCTTTTGAGGACATCGCCTGGGAGACGCCTTTGTCGGGAAAAGCAGACTGAGACCGGTCAGACAGAGGATGGAGAGAACAGAGGAGGCTGATAGGAGCGGAACGAGCACAAAATTGAAATCGCATGTGGGAGAACTCTGCAAGCCAGAGGTTAACAGCTGTTCTGAACCTGGACTGCTCTGGAACTACATTGGAAAACGCAGCCACCTTGACAAAAAAAAAGACAGTTCATGTTGGTAGCCACGTTTTCAGTTGTCTGTGGTTGCTAGATGTCCTAGATGTCCAAAACCTGACATCAGTGGTTGGGACTAAGGCCTGGACAGCATGGCTGAGCTGAATGTCACAATCAGTCACAGTGTCTAACAATAAGAGAATTGTCCTATACAGGGGGTCCTCGAGTTACGACGGAGATCCGTTCCTGAGAATGTGTTGTAACCGAATTCCGACGTATATTCATTGTGCCATTGTGCATACATTGTGCCACCAGATGTCGCTATAACACCACGCTAAAATAAGAGTTTATTATGGTGAATTGCCTTTTTTGTCCCTCTTGACACACCGTAGGGGTTGAGATCACGAGTGTAATGAGCATTTCCTTTAGATTTCTGTTATCAACCGTGTAGACCCTGTGTTGTGAATAAACCTACGGTATTGCCACGATCCCGAACGCATCTGTGTCCGTGTGCATCTCCTTACCGGCTGCCGCTGCACCCCCCGCCAGCCGTCCATTTCACATAAGTAAACACAAGGCAGAGTAGCCTAGCTGTGCTGTGGAGGTGCTGGAGAGCCGGCAGGCGCGCTGAGAGACAGAGAGAGCGCTCACCAACTAGTTCCCGTGCAAAGTCTGTACATATTACGGGGCAAACCGCTTAAGCCGAAACAAGGAAGTTCACGGGAGATGTGTCGTAACCACGAAAACAACGTAACTCGCGACCGTCGTAACTCGAGGACCCCCTGTACACAGGCTTATTGCAGCTTTTTGTCCCTTCAGTCCCAGTCAGCTGGTGCTTTCACTGCTGTTCACAGTCGTTTTGATAGCAGGTGCTGCTGGGAAGTTCGGAGCATGGAAACCTTTCAGTCTTGATGGTGGTTTTTCTTCACATATCCCAATAATAAGAGCGAGAATGTAACATGGCGTTGACACTGTGATGTCAGTGCACCTGCTGAGGAGGCTGATGAACAGAAAGATGCCCAGCAGCTGACAGCGTCTGTATGGCAGGGAGTAGATAATATCGACAGGAGCGGCAGTACAGGAAAAGGATGATGGTGGAAGAGGATGACAGCTCAGTTGTAATTCACAGGGATCCTGGACGTCTGCATTTATCCTGTTACCTGCTATCTAACAGAAGATCAAACAGTGTTAAAGTTAAGTCAGCGATGAGGTTGCATTTGAAGAGTTTTGCAATGATGAAACAGTAAACAGCAGTAAACTGTGCAGTTCCTACCCATATTGAATTGCACCTTAATGAAAACATTTGTTTTCTCTTTATTGCCTAAGCAGACAATTTTTTTCTCTCTCATTTAAATCCCTGCCTTCGCTGTTGTGGTGGTTTTGGGTGTGATTGTGTATTTTACAGTTGGCAGACCTGTTACTAACGGTTCGGCTTTCCAATTTAACACACTTAATGTTTCGGGTAACATCCTCCTACACGTACAGGACTGCGGAGCTGGCTGTTCATTTAGCGTTGGCAATGAGCTGATGAAGAGTTGCCGTGGCAACCAAGCCCTAAAATTAGTAAAAATCTAGTGAATCGGCATTACGAATGTATACGCAGGCCCTATTTTAATGAAACCCTTTATCATTTCAGCACTTTCTTATGATCGTTCCCATATATTTACATAGTACTTTTTATATACAAGGGCAACTGCTGGTTCAAACCCAGCAGCAAATGGTGCGCATTTGCATGTGAAAGCAAACCTGATCTGCTTTTCACGTTGTGCCTCCGCTGCTCTCTCTGCAGGTGAACACGGCCATGCATGAAGCTAAGCTGGTGGAGGAGTGTGATGAGCTCGTGGAGATCATTCGCCAGAGAAAACAGGTCATTGCTGTGAAGATCAAGGAGTCAAAGGTAAAGTATTCCCAAGTTGCTTTAAGACCACTTTTTGGCCTCTTTCAGCCTGACTGTTTGGTCACGGCGAACAACTGCTGATAAATCCCACCTGATGCTGGAAATGGTACTGATGAGAGAATCAGACCAAAGCAATGAGCTACTATGGGTTAAATGGCTGCATACGGACCCAGTGCTTGTATTGGCTGGTTTGACAAGGCACATTTATTAAGCTTCTATTCCATATAAATGGTACTGGTCCATGCACTTTTAGGTTTATGGCAGAGATTTGAGTTTAATTCCATATTTATTTCATAGCTTCAACAGCCAGATCAAACACAGTACATTTAAGAAACACAGCTCCATGACACAGTCCACTGGTGGAGAGCAAGTCATTTTCTCCAGGAAAAACAAATAGGAGATGTGGACAGAATATATTTACCAAGGTGCCACTGTCGTGTGTGTGTGTGTGTGTGTGTGTACCCCAAATGCATCTCACATAGACACCTCAGCAGACAAGTGAGGGGGGAAAAAGAATCGGCAGCAAAAACAGTTGTGAACTTTGTGCTGCTTTTTCAAAGAGAGTCCATTTACTGGTGTGTGTGTGTGTGTGTGTGTGTGTGTGGTGTTTGTGGTGTGTGTGTGTGTGTGGTCCCCTCTTGAATGGGGGACAGGCGAACTGTAAATCTCACCCTCCCAGAGGTGAGGTTTTAAGCAATTGTGGAGGATGCTCTGTGGCAGCAAACGAGCTTTGTGGTGAGATGAAAGATTTCCAAATGCACAACACAAGGACATAAGTAGCCGTATGCTGGTATGTGTGTGTGTGTGTGTGTGTATGTGTGTGTGCGTGTGAGAGAGAGAGAGCGGCGGATGCGGAGAGAGGAAGTGTGTCACAGTGTGTCCGCGGTGATAGCAGACAAAGAGCCAGGCTTGTTCTCCTGAGAGTCTGGGCCTGTGAAAATCTGTCTGGATGCAGGGAAGCGTTAGAAATAAAACATAAAACACCAGGACGAGGGTTTGATTGACACGAGCCTGCAGATGATTTGTTAATATTTGAGGCAGTGGACGAGTCAAGGAAGATGAGTCATATGTGCCTTGTGTAATTTAAAAAAGTAATGGGAGTGTTAGATGGGGGGGGGGGCAGCAGAGGTCCTTTTCATTTTCAGCACTGAAACAAACTACGAATGCTGCAGTTTCTCCACCAAGAACCGTGTTAGATGAAAGAAGTGCTGCGAGGCCACTGTGTGGCAGGGAGAACAGGATTATACAGGCGTGATCATGGTGAGCAGACCTGTTCTCTGTCTCACCTCCTCGTAACACGCTTACTGTCTCTCTGAGGTGTCACAGCAGTCCTGTCCAAACAAAACACACACCATTCCCATGGCACGTGTGTGTGTGTCATTTTGAAATTTTAACTTTATAACTCCACTCCACAGCCCTGAGGATTAACAACTGAAATCCCTCTTTCAGGTTTTAAAAATACTTTCAGCTTATGTCTAAAACCAGACCTCTCTCTGGAAAATCTATGATGTGTGTGTGTGTGTTTTTTTACCTTAGTTTTACATGGGTATGGCAGATACTGTAGATGTGTTTTTAAAAAAAACAGCATTAGGTCAATCTTTATTTAAATGGACCTGACATGGAAGGACCCACTGCGGCTGTGTGAATTATAAATATTGTCTCTCTGGCACAGCTTTAAATAACCGCGTAGGTGTTTGGGCAAACAAACATAACTTTTGACTGTAACACCGGAGGCAGCTCTTCACATGCTGTATCCTTTCAAACCATAATAACTATAATAATAGCTGGAAACCAAGAACGTGAGTCACCCACTCCATCCACTAATATACAGTATCTGATCACATAATTCCAGACTGCTATTGTGGTATAGTTTTTTTCGTGTGTTTAATGGATAGAAAATGGAAATAAATGTGCTCACTGATGAAGTATGATCTATATCTTGAAGTCATCTTTCACGTTTTCGTGAGTGATCACACAGCGGGCCATAAAAACGTCACCGATGAAACAAGGGCTATAATAGATGGATTTGAACATCCTCCCAGAGCCATTGGACAAAATGACATTATTTGGCTACTTGCAGAACTTCCTGTTCAGCCAGATGCCTGCAGACAGGTCACTTTCTCTCAGAGTGGAACCATTAGCCGTTTGCTGACTGATTTGTGGCGAGTTGATTTCTCCAGCAGCTCTCATCTGTGACCGCTGCCAGCTCTGGCTGCCTGACAGATCCTCTACCCGGTTCATTCCTGCATTAACCACATCAAAAGACTCACGGGTTCGTTTTGTCTGATATGCTTGCAGACAAATAATGACTTATCAAGTCCAGTTCCCAGATTTCAGCTTAAAGTAAAAGAAATGGTGCTGGTGCGTTTGAAACGTACACACCAGGGACATGGAAATAAATACAGGGGGTCCTCGTGTTACGACGGTCCGCGATATCAACCCCTACAGTGACAAAAGGCAATTCACCACAGTAAACTCTTATTGTAGGGTGGTGTTATAGCGACATCTAGTGCCACAACTTATTATTTACATAGGATTACATACACATGAATGTATGTTCCGACTAACGTCGAAATTCGTTTACGACACATTCTCAGGAACAGATCTCCGTCGTAACACGAGGACCCCCTGTACATGTATGTGTTTAAGGGCTGAAATAACAGTGGTTTTAGTATTTTAACCTACATTGAAAAACACTGACGCACACACAAATTCACGACAGCTTTATTTATGTGGAGCACTCTGTACATGTTGTTCCTACTGCTATTGTATCAGCTGACAGTTATGCCATTCACCTCTGCACTTCCATTATGCACAGCGGTCAAAGAGCCAGTGGGCTTGTCTGAACTCTGACCTCATCACCAGGATTCTGCCTGCTCTGCTTCATTCTTTGTGTCTTCCTGTTCCAGTGTTTTCCATGTGTGTGTGTGTGTCTGCGTGGAATCTAGAAGTGTTATGATCAGGACTTTTACAGCCATCGCACAGGAGTAATTACACCTGTGAATGATGTGTATGATTCTAAAGCTGCATCTGTATTATCTGTCCTCCTTTTGATCTGTTTACAACTTCATATATACCAGTGATATTTGATCAACATCTATCATGTTCGATATCTATCAAAGAGTCTCACACAGGGTTTGTGTTTTAGTGTAGTTGCAATATCATGAATTGTTGGTTTCACCTGACAGGAGTTGCTATTTGACTTTGTGTCACAATTATGAAGCAATTTAGCAGCAACACATATTTTATATGTAGTATTCAACATATTAGTGGATTATTGACTGTCAGCGTAATATAATTCCTCATAGTGAAATTAGACTATGCAGCGCGATGCATTTAAGTTGGAGGCCCTGAGGCGTATTCCTTTGAATTGTGCGCAGTGGAGTTAATGGGAGTTGCCAAGGGGGAGATGAACATGAGAGACGGTGTGATGAGACGGTGTGTAAGGCTGCGTCTTTTCAGATCCATCTGATGATTGTAAACCAGCGTCGTCCCACACACATCTACTGTGTTTGCGTGTGTTCCAGGTGATGAAATTGCGCAAGTTGGCTCAACAGATTGCAAACTGTCGCCAGTGTCTAGAGCGCTCCAGCGCCCTCATCACACAGGCCGAGCAGAGCCTGAAGGAGAACGATCACGCCCGCTTCCTCCAGACTGCCCGGAACGTAGCAGAGAGGTGAGTGACGCTGCACGCAGATCATACACTCCCGCACATAGACCCGCACGCACATCATCTACATATCATGACAATTTAAAAAACGGTGGATATTGAAACTATTTCACAAATAGCTGCAGGGGCGTGCAGTTGGTTTCAGTATTTGTGTATGTTTGTGTGTCTGAATAAATGCACTGCAGGAATGCAATCTCAGGCTCAGGTCAAATCAGTATTATATTAAGCCCGTCCGGCTCCGGCGATAAATGTCAGACCCGTGTTGAAAATCATCGATCATTTAAGAGGCCGGCTCGGCAGTTTCTGTTCTGTTCCTGCATACGGTTATAATTCCTTCATCCCGTCGCCGCCTCCTGCAGGCCTGCAGCTTCCTGTCTGCTTCCTGCACAGACAAAAAGGCCATATTAAATAAGCAGGTAGTGTCGCACCTTTTTCTTTGGCCCAAGCTGTATTTTTTTTTCCTCTGGCGAATGCACACAACTCCACAAAGCTGTTAAGAGTCTGGGTCAGTGTGCGTTTGTGTTGCACACTGTTTGAAACCTTTAACCTCTCGTTTTAGTCGCTCGCAATCTTCACTCGCTCTACCGCCCCATCGCCTCACGTGACCTCCTCTGCTCCCTCACTCATTTTTTTTTTACCCCGTCTGTGCCATTTCCTTTCTTCTCCCACACATCCTGATTGCCACCACCAAAGGGTTGCCATGGCGACGGCCTCCTCCCAAGTGCTCATTCCCGATGTCAATCTGAATGAGGCTTTCGACAACTTTGCCCTGGATTTCTCCCGAGAGAAGAAGATTTTAGAAGGACTGGATTACCTGACAGGTACGAGTTGCATCATTATGGGGTATTTTTAGTATCGCCAGGACGATAAATGCTGCCGGCTGGTATCAACATCACATTATTGTTTCTTTCCCTGTACTTAACGATGTACTCCATGCATAGTTGGGACTTTTATATTGAAACTCGTATATTGTGACATTTATAGCTTTTTGTGTTGTTTCTTTTACATGTAGCTCCCAACCCGCCATCCATAAGAGACGAGCTGTGCACCGCCTCCCATGACACCATCACCGTTCACTGGACATCCGAGGACGAGTTCAGTGTCACCTCCTACGAGCTGCAGTACACCATCTACACCGGGCAGACAAATTTCATCAGTGAGTCACACACACACACACACACAGTTACACAGACTCACACACAAACACAGGTATGAAAATAGTTTCAGTTAGTTCACATATAGTACGTGTAGTATACCACACACACACACACACACACACACATTTAGTGGAGTGGATAACTGTTTCAATAGGGAGATGAAAATCACCACTTACTGACATGAGGAGGATATGATTAATGTACAAAATCGGGCCCAGCCAAGCATGTGTGCGCGCACACCTGTTCCTCTCCTCCCTTTTCTTCCCCTCTACGATCCTTTCATCATCTCCTCCGCTTCCCCTCCGTGCAGCCTGACATTTCTCCATCCCGCCATGCGACTCAAGAGCCCCGGCCATTTGAAACATCAGGATACATTTCAGCTGCGAGACAGAGTGACTCAGATATTCATCAGTGTGCTGCCACTCGGAGTCCTCAGAGATTTACAGGGGGAGCTGACAAAGACAGAGCCCATTTAGATTTTCCCTGCCACTTGAGTTTTTAACCGTTGCATTTTATTCTCCGAATTTCCAAACACTATCCCGCCTCTCTCCTTTTCTCCCGCCTGGTCTCAGCCTCGGTCTCGTCCCTTCCCATGAGTAGGGGCAAATGTTGTGAGGTCTCATGAACCCTGCTTCTGCACGAGCATCCAAGCACAGCAGCAGAAAATAGAATCGGCAAGTGAAACTATATAGCACGGAGAAACATAGGCAGCATCAAGCAGCTAAATACGACTGCAAATAAAGTGGCGATGCAGAGGGACGCCGAGAACAGATTAAACCAGAGGGGAATAAAACAGAGTAGGGGAATGTAATTGTGGATGACTTTATCTGGAGGGAAACACGAGCTGAGTTCTACTTGGTTTGTCAGCGTTGATTTGCATTGTCAGACAACGATGCTGATATAAAGACTTTGTTTATATTCCCCTAATAATTAAATCCAACACCCTAATGGTTTAATCAATACCATAACACTAAGAAGTAATGAAGGTTGTAAATCATGTGCCACTTTATGCTGACGCAGGTTGAACCAAGTTCTCAGATGAATGTACGGGTAACTTTTCGCCACTTTATTGGTATTCATGTGCCTGCATTCGAAATGAAGCTCCCAGTCTTCACTGATTGTCTGGCACACTCACCGTGATGACAATACTGCAATCAGCCTACTGCGCTGGAAGTGGGCCCCCGGCGGCCCACGACCCTCATCCTGATAACTTTCACCATAAAGTTCCAACTGTAAGATTTTAATGATCCAAGCCTACCTTCTCATCCATCCTCGTCTTTGAGTACCATGTGCCCTCGTAGCGTTTACCTTCATAACGTGTACCTGCGTTGGCTAACTGGAGAAAATGCATTGTAATAGAAGTCCATACCCAGGTTCCGCCCTCACGACACGATTCCATCACAGTTTCAGTTGTCAGTGTGTTTGTACTTTTCAGGGAGCTGTGTGTGGCAAACAGCAGCTCCTGTCCTTCATCTATATTCATAAGCGCTCGCACTGGGGAAGATAATGACACGATTGTCGCAGGTTAAACAGCCGTGTCGCGGCGGGGTTAGTAAAGACCTCTCTCGCCGTGTGACACAAGGGGGCGTCTGTCAGTCACCTGACTTTTCCACCTGTTGCAGAAAAACATGCGCACAAAGGTCAGAAAGGTTCTGTAGACACACGAGAGACGGGTAAAGTGCGTAGCTGCTCACACGCGCACACACACACACACACACATTAGGTCACCATGAATTTCATCATCAAAGACAAACCCTCATCCATTCCCACGATACTCTGAGAGGCGAACACAGTTTGCACATGCACACACACACTGGATGTCTGGTCTGGTGGTTCATCCCTGTGTCCGCTGTCCTTCGCCTCACTAATCAAACACACTTTGAAGTCACACAGCTCCATAAAGCAGTACAGCTGGCGTCAGAAAAGCCCCCCGCACAGGCAAAAAGCAGCGACGCAGTATCGCTGTGCACTGACCTCATTTCATGTAGCGAAACTGCAGAGGTGTTATGGAGATCAGAGGCATTGAAAATGGAACAGCTCCGAGTCCTTCTTCACCGTCTTTAGTTGTCTCCCGACGTGAAAGCCCACAGAACATGGACGCCTCCCTAATTCCGACTGGATGCAGCTAAAGTGACAGGTGGGAGGAATAATTTTCCTTACATCAGGGGACGGCTGTCAACAGCGGAACGACAGTCGCAGCAGCGGCGAATCAAAACGCAGATGAATCTCTGGACACAGAATGGATGGCGTGCATGCAAAGCGTGGAGGAAGCACTTTTAAACCTTCTCCTCTTACAGGAAACGTGAAAACTTTCCATTGTGTTTGTTTTTGTTTTTAATCTGGAAGGAGAGAAAGTTTGCAGACTCTGGCTTTTTAAGAGTCCCTTCCCCTCATTCATTCTTAAAGCCGCCTCACTTTTAAAGGCCTTATTTGCGTCCTGTGAAGTATTTATATTTACAAGCAGACTCCCAGCCATTACTTATGCACGCTGTTACCGTCTCGCTCAATAATTCACCAGGCGGGACTCACCAGAAGGGACATGGCAGGCGTGGCCCCTTAGAGCACTCTCACTTCCTCGGTTTCATTCTGTTTGTTTGTTTTCCCCCTGCAGTCTGCACCAGGGGGAGTGGGCTTATCGTTCCTCTTTAAACCCAACAAACATTCACCTCGGCTGGAGTGTCAGTAATCAAGACGCCCCCTATGGTTTGGCGAAGGTTCATTTAGATGTGGTTTTAAGCCTGGTGGTCAGGGGCTCTTTGTGACAGCGAGAAACCAGTCAGAGCATTAAAGGTGGCAAGATGTTTGTTTTCCACTACTTAACGGTACTGATGATGTGTTGGGTATGGATTCATCCCTGCTGTTTCACACAAGGCCAGAAGTGGACAACCCCCCCCACCCCACCCCACCCCACCCCCAACTTTCCCTTTCATCCTTCACAGTCGGCTGCAGCTGAAAAGACTGTGTTTAGAAGCAGGTGACTGCAGAGCTAAACCAACCAGCACTAAACCCCGACAGCAAGCCACTCCGTATCAAAGGGCCCACCCACTGGGCTGTGTTGGTAGTGCCTCCATGTCCGCACGTTTAAACATTGAAGGCCATCGCACTCTTTGACCCCCAGGCACCCGCTAAAGAAATGCACTTGTCATACTGTGAGAGTGTCTTTATACTAATGGGTTATAGATCCAACTCAGTCAGTGGACGGTATCGCCTCAGGAGAGCGAGACTGTTACAGACCTGATGAAAAGGTAATGGGATGGGAGCAATTAGAATCTGCTCTGACTGGGTTTGGGGGAGAATTGTTTTCACTTTTTTGAAACATCAACAAACAAAACTCGGTTACTCATGCCGTGTCTGTGTGTGTCTGTGTGTGTCTGTGTGGATGTGCTAGGTTTGTACAACTCGGCGGACAGCTGGATGATCGTACCGAACATCAAGCAGAACCACTACACGGTGCACGGCCTGCAGAGTGGCACCCGTTATATTTTCTTCGTCAAGGCGATCAACCAGGCAGGAAGCCGCAACAGTGAACCAGCCCGCCTCAAGACCAACAGTAAGTACCTGCATATATATGCTGCTATATTAGGCCTGTGTTTGCTTACAGCGTTTGTTCTGTCCCATACTTGGATCCCTTTCAAACGTGCACGTATCAAGCAGTTTGGTCACATGACATAAAGGAGTCAAGCTTTAGTTTCCCATCCTGCACCGCTGTCGGTTTGTGCTGGTACTGACGTCTCCTGTGCCAGAAACATCTCCCTCGCTCCTCTGTTTCTCCATGTTTTTCTCTGGTTGACTGTTCCACTGTGTCTGTTACTCGCTTATGTTACTGGGTTTCTCGTGTAGCGGTGAGTTCACACTCGCCGAGGAAGCCGACATCAATAGTCACACACTGACACACACTCCTCCTTGCACACGCGGTGCAGTTGTTTCTCCAGTGTCGATAATTGACACCTTCTCTACCTTTTGTTTCTTCCCTTCCCTTAAAGTTGTGTTTTCCTGCAGCCGAATCTCATCCTGACCTTGAGCGAACTCTGTTTGTCCTTT